>BGZK01000270.1:0-527646 GCA_005406025.1 Eumeta japonica
AAAAATCATAACCGTTTTTAATATGTACTGGACGTAGGGCAAACATTCTGCTTTCTTTAATCACGCTAATAAACATGCCCTGCGCGCGTTTCTCGCGGACGTTGTAAGGACTTCATCCGAGCCGTGCCGTCTGTGGATTTATTTTAATCAGATAAGGCGCGGCGTCTCCGGCCGTACGATGTTTGAAAAGACATAATTTGCGGTAATAGTCGAGTTGTCGTCCCCTCTTCCCAGAAGGTGCTCGCCCCAGAGATTGCTATCGGCGTAAGGGCACCTGATCTGACTCCATTAGCTGATTAACCTCACTCCCTGAAAGCACACGTCAATGTGGATTGTCTGTATTAGATCGTACGGCCTTTTATACATTCATAAGGTTAAGAGATCGGATCATCAAGAATAGCTTCACTGAAATTATTTATTACTTCATGTGTATTACATGTTTAACGAAATACATAGCTGCTATATTTAAACATTTTTGAAATGTATTTATATTCACTAATTTATGTGTCATAGATAATTTTGTAATTGCCAAAATCAGTTTGAAAACAGTTTAAATTTTACCTGTTATCCACTGATAACATTTATTTTAAACCCAGCAGTATTTATGGCCAACGATACTACCAAATCTCAAAGACTTATTTGATTAGCGTTGAGTAAAGAGCATTTTAAGTAACTAAAGATAACATATTTTAAAGAAGTTTTCGCCGCTTAATAAAACGTTAATATATATGTATATTGTATGTATTAGGACATCTAATAGAGGGGAAACCGGCCTGATAGAGGGTTAAAAGGGAAGTGGATTACCGGAACTCTCACTGACTGGACGGAACACGACAGCGAAAACTGCTACTTCACGTCCGTTCTTTGTGAATGTGTAGTATTTCAGTATCCCATTTTTGTGCTGCAGACAAGTTGCCTACAGTACGGCTATAAATGGATTTCTATAAATATTGAATGTGTTTAAAGTATGTATATTCCTTTACATGATATATCACTAGCCGTTATCTGCCCGCAAAACTGGGGGTCAAATTAAAATCTGACAACGTATTTTTTTATAATTTAGATGCCTGCAGTTACGCTCATATGGGGAAAAGATGAATTTCCTTTTCTTTTATATCGACCCTAAAACCCGACTCCACTCTACTCTCCATTTTAACTCTAGTCCACTGTCGAGTCAGCTCCGCTCTTGTTACGTTTTCGATCCCAATCTCGATCCAACTTGTCATATCCAATGTTGGTCCCGGTGACGCCCTTGGTCTTTACTTAGAAATTACTCTTGATGATAAACGATTACCATTTACATTAATGTCTGTTCATTTTTCTTTGTATAAAAAGTATCTTATGTTCTATTCCCAGACGTAATCTATCTTTTTCCAAAATTTGATTACAACCATACAGACATTCAAACTCAGTCGCAGGATATACATCTAAACAAACATATTTTGATATTTATAGGAACTTATTATGGAATTTGCATTAGCTGATTTAAGTATTCTACATTTTCTTAGTGGTATCTATGTACATATACAAGGCTAAATTGATTTTGGTCCGTCCACTGATTCATCATCGCCTAGTTCAAACCGCTAAGCACAGAAATTTGAAATTTAGAAAAGATTACAATTTTTATTTCATATTTTCGGCATCGTTTAAGAAAGGGTTTCATTAAATCCAACGCCTAATGGGAGTAAAAGGCTGGCTAAATTTATATGGAAAATAATATTTTAATGACCAAATTTACTCGATACTTAGTTAATACTCTTCGACACAATTAATTTGAGATAGCTATTACGGTAACTTTTCAAAGTTAAACCTCAAATTCAGAAAGAAGGTATCAAATGGTATGGTAATTAATAGTTTTATTTTCTCATTTATTTAAAACTTGATATTACATCTCTGATACGGTAAAATGATTTAAAACGTGAATTCAGCACGTTTTATATCACTTTAGTCTTAGGCTTCTAAGAGGGTGAATAAAAATGTAAAACTTTGTATGAGAAAACATATTTTACTCGTGGTAACAAATAAAGAATACACTTTGTGTCAACTAATAAGACTAAACTTCCTTTTGTATGAACAACGTTTTACAATGCCGTGTGTTACAGTTGACGCGACATTGGCGCGTGGGCATGATGATAGATATCCCACTCCTCATCGCGGCGGCGCCAAGTCTCTATAAATCCTACTCAACTCGCGGTATCGTCTTATTTGATAGAGTGGAACCCACTTCGTAAACTAAAATGGGAGTGGAATCAGCATTAAAATCGAGACGGAGGTCAGAAAAATTTATAACTGAATCAGTTTCGTAGCAGTGAACAGACTCACAATCGTAATCTATAGAGTAATGTAGTATTTTCACACGTTATCTATTTAGCCGTCAGGGTTGTGCGCAATTTTAAAATAAAAGGCCTTTAGTATTAAAGGTACTCAAGCGTACCCGAGGCCATGACTAGGCTACGAAAAAGACACCGTGGATTTTTAGTTCGCAAGAGTCCGACATAACTCGGTCGGCCTACCCAGGTACCGAATATTCATGAGAATTTCTCCATATAAAAAATACCGACATGAGAGCCCAGAACGAGACCGAGATTGGAATGAAAATAGGAACCAAAAAGGCTAGGATTGAGAACGAATTCGAAAGCGGAACTGGGGTAACACAGATACAAAAAATGAAGAAAACAATAATTAAAATAATATTTTAAATTAAAACAGTTATCGGCAAAAGTTGTTTTTTAATTTAACTTATTGGAATATCAAATAAGGAAAGAAGGACTAACAATAGAGAATAATGGTATTATTTATAAATATGCATACTTGTAGGCAGGAAATAAGAATATTGAATTCGCTATCAACAAAATATGTCTTTTTTTTATTTTAATAGAAACTATCAAATATCATTATCACCACCAAGTGTATCGATTGACCTTGCTCTCTCCAAAAACATAGTTTACTTACAAAAAACAATTTAATAAGTGACAAATTTAAAATTGTATACTTGGTATACGTAAAAAGTGTTTTTTATTCAGTATTGTTAAATTATGATGATTGTAAAAAGAAGTATGGAGATATGTCCGTTAAAACTAGATATAGGTCGTTTTCTGCCTAAAATTTATAAAACAATCAGCCATAAAACTTCAACAATTGCAGTTAAATATTTCAATACGTGCTAAATGGCAAGTGTTTTAAAAGGGAATTAAAAAAATTAAATGGTTATTGCTTTCTTAATTGTATTATATGCATATTGTTTAGGATTTTGTCTTTGATGACACATATCTATATATAATTTTATTCGTGGAAGATTAAAAATATATTAAGCCAGTCGTATGTACCAAATGTTTCCATCCGTTTAGGGTAGACATATTAACATATGTTTTGTATTTTCTAGTTAATAAATAAATTTTATTTTTGCAAAAAATAATACCTTTTAAGAATAGTAAAAAACTTCTTCATTTTGTTCTTGTATACAAATTTAAAAAAATAAATGAAGAAACGACATCTTTGTACTATAGTTCAGATCTGTTCTCCTTCTCCTTCTATATACTTCTTTTCTGTATCGCAATATTATCGAGTATTTATTTACTTGCTCTTAGCGCATCTTAAAACTGAAGGAGCACTTGGCGAAATTTCGGTCAACGAGCCCGCTGTTTCAACTGAACAAGTTTTCACATAATTTTCCCCCTGAAAGGAAAATCGTGTCTCGCGATCCTTTCGGGATTTGTGGTAGCGCTGGCGAAAGGTCCGACAGAAAGGTTTGACCATAAGACACGGCACCCGAATAATGTGCAAAATGAACTTTAACCCGATAGTGATTAGAAAATGAAGTAATTATTATTCGTTGAAATAATTAAAATAAAATGACAATAATCTTTAATCTTGTTAGATTTATGTCATAAAAAACTATGACTAATATAAATGAATAATCTCTAATCGTGGTGAATTGACGTCATAAAATAAAAACATACCTATTCGTCTCTGCATCGCTTCGTCCTCGTGAACATAGTTTATAATCCATTGATCTTTTTATATTGATCGATAATGCTGTTAGTCCCGGTCTCGAACTCAACTCTAATCCCGGTCACGCTCTTGATTCTAATCCTACTCCACACTCGATTCTGACCTCGGTCCGTTTTCTATTTCGGTCCCGGTCTCATTTCACGTTTCTGTTCCCTATTCCGTTTTTAATTTAGATTTTGCTGCCGGTCACGGTCCAGATTTCGACGTATCAAAATGAAATGTAAGCTATATTACTCGGAGTTAGTATAGCTTTCTCTATGAAAAAGATTTTTTTAGAATTTGTGTAGTAGTACAAATATGCTGACAAATCCGAGGGAGATGTTAATACCCTGTTTTGCTCAGAAATATTGTAGATTTTTATTAGTAAAAGAGTTTTTGGAAATGGTTAAATTATTGAATTCAATAACACAAATATGCAGACGAAGTTGGAAACAAACGAAAGATTTTTTTTTCAAAAAATGTACAACACCTCTGCCTCTATTATGAAAAGCAGGTTTTACAATTTATAATAAATAATATTTATATCAAATATCATGGTCGTACCTTGCTCCATAAAAAAAGTTTCATACAAAATTCGACACCTCTTTTATCCCTCTTTAAAAGTGAATTTTCATTAATTCTTTCTTAGCATGTCGCTATTTTAAACACACTATTATTTAATCCAATTTTTTTTCTTGATCAAGCTTATAGTTTCGGAGATCTCGTGATATAAGTGAGTGAGTGGTATTTCGAAAAACTCATTCACTCACTCATCGAGAAATCTCCGATTTATACATATGTTATAGCAAAATTGTCTATTAGTGTATATTTGTTTTTTTATTCTTGAATCAAAGTGATAGATGTAGAAAAAGAATCAAGACATAAAATTTATTCACGGTTTTGTATCCATGTGGTTGTTCATCATCATCATCATCGCTCGACCTTCAGCCAGTCGCAATGACTGAAAGGGACAAGTCCCGATACACCGAAGGGAGCGTAAATATCGGGGGGAGTGTAGGTTCTAGCTTGGATTAGGAGTGACGGGAGTGTATAGCCAGCCGGTATTCGTGCAACCAAGAAAAATTCTACTATTGTCTGATCATGAGATGTAAAACGGGAGAAAATCGAAATTGAGACAAGGGTCAAAACCGAGTGCTGGACCGGAATTAGCCTCAAGAGCGTGACCGGGATCGAAATCAGGAACAGTACCGGGGTCAGAATTTAAAGCGGAAACGAAATTAGAATTGACAGTAAAATCGTTCAATATAAAAGATGAAGCAACACATTCTATATTCACACGGGCGGAGTTGCGGACGTAAAGCTAGTTCTAAATAATCTAATGAAATTTGGATAACAACAGCCGACTGTGTCGGAGCACCCATCCCCGCTCGGGTGTAGCGTGCGCCGCCGCATAGCAGCGCGAGGATTCGGACCGTGTAGGAAACACGCACAAGCTGTTAGTAATTCAGCGCGTGACTCGCGGCGGGCGGCGGCGGGCGGCGCCAGCCCGCGCCGGCCATCGTAAATCAAACTCACCATTCGCTTATGCATTATACAATTTTATTTGTGCGAGTCCGCTGAATAGGTAATAAACCGTGTTAGGTGAATTCGTTACATTCCACTGCAAGAGGGTTACGGCCTTTTTTTTTACGGATAAGACTCGCAATTGAAATACGAAACGGCTATTGGTTTTTTTTTTTCAAATTAACTCCACGCTCGATGTTTAAACTTTCCTCGGCTTCACATAACAATAAAACCCACGATAACGGCGAGGGCGAAGCCCTAGGAGCGAAATAAATCTCCAGGATAGGGCTGTAGTTTATATCAATTTCGATGTTAGTCGAAAAATCTTTATTCGAGGATTTGATATGAATTTATCACGGCCGTTTGAAGCGGGTACATTTTTATGTATTTCTCGGGTCGAACCCGCGATCTGTCCACTTAGTGTGAGTAATGGCCTGCGAGGTGCGGCCTCGCGCGAACGACATGATTGCGCACGGGCCGGGGCCGGGCTGCACTCGCCTTCAATTCTTTATATTGAAGAAAAACCTCCTCCATTTTACACTTGATATCGTCAAGTTAATGAACCAATTTATCAAATGCCAAACTAGGGTTTTTTTCTTAAGAAAAATATTTATCTTTCTTCAAATCTACCTTCCTATCAAGATCGAACACAGTTACAATACGGTTTCTCATACGGTTTCTATGCCATCTATTTTAGTAATTAAAAAAGACTGATACAATACTAATTCTATAAACTTAAACTACAAAAAGATGAGTTCTTGTACTGACGTACTTACCTTAGACATGCCTAAATATTGATGAATTATTTCGTTTACGCGTTACTCACTAATGCCTACATTTCTAACGATTCTTACACTATTTAATGCACCGGTCTCATAAAACTGACTTATTTACTTTTGACACGTTTTCTTCAGTAAGTAGAGATAACCAAACACGTTTAACATACACTAGTCGTTGCCTGCCATTTCATTCGCTTGATTTTTATGAAACATAAAAATCAAGACGAAATCAAGAAAAATCAAGAAGTTTTAAAAAGACATGGAAGACTGTCTAGTTCCTATGTAATGTAGCGTGATTAATTGTGCCGTAAGTAGTGGATTATTGTCAATAAAACATAAAAAGCTTTGTTCATATCTGTTCATTAGTTTATTTAGTAAACAAACTAACAGACAAACATACAGATAGACGGACAAAAATTGTAAGAACAGCCGTTTTGAGATTTGTATTACGTGTATAATACATATCACTTACATTTTTAAAAAAATATTTAATATAGAGATTTGGCTTCCTTACATTTTTATTATATGTATAAATTATCTGATCTGTTATGAGTATTTTTCTCTCCTTAGCGAGAAATTTAATGACAGCTCAATGTTGAAATTTTAACATGTTTCATTTTTCTGTTTCAAATAAAAATACACAAATAAAAAATTAAATACAACAAACAAATAAATATTAATATTTTCAAAAAATAAATAAACCATAAACACGACTACACAATGAGCAGTATCATTTTTGCATTAGGTGTGGTCACAAGAGATTATTTTTCAGCCCGCCCTCGTAATAATCTATATCGAGATTAATATTCTTACAACCATAAGCGGATTTTTTATTCGACATGTCTTTTTTTAAGATCTCATAAAAATCAACTGTCATATTTATTAAAAGGCGGCCTACGACAGGAAGCTCATAAATTCTCTTGTCCATTGCTGTCTGTTCTAACACTTAACTAATCCATAAATTACGTCACCGTAATTTCATTATTCTTAGAACAGGTCTAGTCAAAAGAGAAATACTTCCTTGATGGTCATGTATAAATTACGTCACCTGAATTTCATGATTTTAGAGGCCCCCGTCCTTGTCACAAATGGAAAGTTTCTTTGGGCCTATTTGTAAATTATATCGCTCGAATTTCATGATTTTAGAGAACCCCGTCCTTGTCATGAGTGAAAAACATCCTTGGGAGCCATCCATAAATTAAGTTACCCGAATCACAAGACTTTTAAAGCCCCTCCCCTGTCCTTATCGGAAAGTGCAAAGCTTTTTTGGGGGCCATCCATAAATAACGTCATTTGAATTTCATGATTTTTAGAGACTCCCCGACCTTGCCATGAGCGAAAAACATCCTTGCGGGCCATCCATAAATTGCACCATCAGAATTTTATGATTTTTAGAGCTTTCTCATTCTTTTCGCAAGTGGAGAACTTCTTTTGGGACCTTCCATAAATTACTTCACCCGAATTTCATAATTTTCAGAGGTCCCGTTTCTTATCATATATGATCACATTTGTATGACCCCCCTGATATAAAGTCACATATTTTGTGATTTAAATTTCAAATTTCAAAATTACTTTTAAAATCCGTTTTTATAAACTTACGATAAATCAAACATTTTAGAAAATTCGTGACATGCTGTATTATAGACACAACAATAATTTTTTATTACTGTTGAAGTTTAGAGTTTTAGAATATTTCATTTATACAAACAACGTCACAAAAGTCAACACCCAAACGTCACTTGTCCCCCTTCCCTTGTCATATCACTAGACACCCCTCTCTCCATCTTAATTCATGACGTATTATATGGATGACCCTTTGGTACGGAGACAAGCTTGGTTGGAGGATCAAATCATTTCCACAAAATAAATTTATCGAGCAGAAAAATGTACAGAATTTAAACGTAATAAACCAGTTAAATAAAAATTCACTTTATAATCGAAACCAGTTAAATAAATTATCGAAAAATTAGAAAAATTTTAATTTATGCAAAAATATGTTCTATTTTATTTTCTGTGTACTTTATAGTAATACAATATTTTGAAATATTTGTAGCATATTAAATGACAAGTCCTTCTTTTAAATAGAAGGTCGATTTGTTCATGTTTATCATATTTTTTTTTTGTAATTCAACTGAACCGAAATATTCTTTTTAAAATAACCTGTGTGTAGCGTACTACAATTTCCACCTCCATTTTAAGTAAGTGATCAATAATTTATTTCTCGGCAGCGTGGTCCAGCGAAGGAAGGAGAGGGTGTGCGGGCGCGGGCCCAGCAGCTGTCGCTCTCCGACCTCTTCATCTCGGCGCGCGGCGGGCCGGAAAATTTACTCCTACCCTCGTTCCACACGTGAGCGCGCCGCGCCGCCGCCCCGCGCCGCGCCGCCCGCGCCGCCGACTGTGACGTCGCTTGTTCTGCTCGCTTGTTATTAAACGTTTCGACTCGAATTAACGCCGCAAGGATTAAAATTTGGATTACTTTTACTGTTTTATTGCAACGGAATTATCGCATTTTCAAAATTTTAGTATATTATAATACGATCGATACTTGTAATTTTCATCTGTTTACGTTTCAATCAAAGGACGCCATACAATTTACCAACGAAGATATAAATATGATAAAATTCAACTCTAGCCTGATGCAATGCGATACAGTCAGATTAAAAAAAAAAACTAAAGTTTTGCATTCAGCAAAATGTGCAATGCCGATTCGCATCGCGTTAATGAAACGGTAGGGGGAAAGGATCGTAATTACTGCAGTCATTTGAGTGCGTTGTCGGCGGCCCTCGCCTCCGGAATCACCTGGCATTACCGGAGCGAAAATATTTTCACAAAATTGCCTCATTTGTCGGAGTGCTCGACGTTATAATTTTTAAATTTACGAAGCAACAATCTTATTTTTAAACTTTTTGCATTCACGCTATTATGTTTTTTTTTTTTTTAATTCAGATCAGGACGATCAGTTTAAGTTATATTTTTAGCGAAATATTTAAATGCAAATTTAATATTTTTAATGATATTTCAATTAACAACTTCATTATACTTTAATTTAGATTCGTTAGGCCTGTGTTTAAATTATCGTAGTTCACATAACTAAATATGTAAGAAATTAAACTAGAAGAGTTATATATCATGTTACGTTTATCTATTACGCTTTTTCACAGCAAAACGATACAAATAATCAAAACCGAAATCAAAATTCATGCAAGTTGTTGAGAAAAAGATAAGAATAAATTATTTGAAGCGTGACGACAACTTTGCGGTCGGACCGGAGGCTTAAGCGTGCGCCGCGGCTCGCGGCAGATCGTTTGTCTTTATTAGCGAGGATTGCTCCAACAGCACGACACGTTTTTCTGACCACTTTGTCTTCGTGCCCGGCGCGCCGGCTTGACCTAATAACTTCTGTTTTGTTTTCATTACTACTTATTGAGGCTTCGCTGCTACGGTTGGCCCAAAAGAGAAATTGTCCTGACGTCGGACGGAACACCGGCTGCTTCATGGATAATTCCCGGTCATGGTGTGATGTACGAACTCATGCATTGTTAAAAGTCAATATGCATGTGTTGCAATGTAAACGCATTGTTTTATAGTCTATAAACCGTCAGAGCGTTCAGGTACGGTGCAGGCGTCGCGAGTTCAGAGCCGCAAGTTTGCACTTCTGAATATTTTTCTAACTTGTATACAATTCGACATATTAACTATTGAAGATAAACGTATATATGGTTACGATTACGAACGAAACTTATATATGGTTAAAGATTTATCTGCTTTGGATTTTGGACTGGGATACTAATTAGAAGATCTGCCTGTGTGGGGACTATGACTTATTAGTTTGCTATACTATCTCCACGATATCTGTTACCAAAGATAGGTTGTTTAAGTAAGAAAACATTTACTCTAATGTTAAGTGTTTCATAAGTAGATTTATGGACAGATACTTATATGATTACATAGCATTATTGTGGATTTAGCAGTTTAACATAAAACCTTTTCTAAAATATTACTCACCTTAAAGTAATCAATGTTAGTCGACGGTAACTTACTTACACACAGATTTAAGTACAAACTTTAAATATAGATCTAATTAATAATAGCAATGGGCATTAGAAATGTGAGAGAAATTTTTTTAATCATCATAAGTCTCACGTTATTATTAATATAGGTGCCGCCGCCTAATATGTACTAATAATAATGATTTAATAATTATTAAATATGATTTTATTATTATTCTACATTTGTCTTAGATAGTCTTTAATCCTTCATGAAATTTATATTTTTATGTCCGATTCGTATATATGTTATTTTGTTCTTCATTTTAATATTTCTGAACAAAATTATATTATTTCTCTAATAAATATGTAGTAATATCTTTATAATTTACTGAAAAAAATTCTATTAACAAAAATTACTATTTTTGAATCTATCGAAAAAAATAACAGTCACAAATATTAATAGCGCGAATTTAACGCATAACAGCATTTTTGATTAAGTTCAACTTGTGTGGGTTTAACCATTGAAAAATCTTTTAAATCACTGAACAGTGCCAGCTTACTATTTCAACGAAATTATTATATGAGGGTATTTAAGTTAAAAAATTTTTGACATTTAAAATGTGCAAATGTTAGCATTTCATTGTCTCCAAATTATTGCAATATTAATAAGCAAATGGCAACTCAGTATACCTAAAGCGGATAATGAATTTTCCCGCGGAACAGGCGCAGCTGTAGAGCTGTATCGAATGAACTTTTACGATATATCGAAACTTCGGCGCGACGCGTCGCCGCCGCTCGTCGCCGGGCCCCGAGGACACGATCTTACTTTGTTCTTACGCAGAACTCCCAGAAGTTGGTTAACAGATGTTCTCCGTGACTCCTGTTCGGAAGTGAGTCGCTTTGTTTTTTTTTCTTATTTATTCCTCTCAACGCCGCCAAAGAAAATGAGTTACATATCTAGTGGATGCGTAAAAGCTTCTTTCGTAATATACACGGCGTTCGATCGCGATTCAAAGCGCTGAGGCACGTTCAAAAAACAGTTGAGCAACACGAGAGCGGAAACAGTAAATAAAACATGAACCCAAAAAGGAAAATGTTCCCCGCGACGATCATTTGAAGCGTGGAAATGCATTTAAATGGATTTTTATCTCGCGAGGCAAATCACTCTGACTCGATCGCAATAAACCGACCTGGTGATTTTATTAACAAGTTTCCGTGGGCGCTCGCGCAGCGTAAAGTTACTCTAATTAAAGGCTTTCATCTTTCAGATGGAGTAGTAACAGAACTGCCGAAAAATCTGTCGACAAATAGTGTGCTTCGGGGTATATCTGAGGCAGCTGTTTTCTCGGAAAGCATGGAAATCTGCAATTCTGCGGTCTAAATTGTCCATCAATCTATATTATGTACTGCCCTTTAGTACGAGTTTCCGTTTTGTTTTATTTGTAATTCCAGGTAGTTAATTGTGCGAATGGTCAATTCGTAAAGTTAGATTAACAGAGTGATAATTTCATTTTACAGGTTACATAAACTACTTTGGCGGAAACAAATTCTATATTTATTTATCTTCTGTGATCAAAGTTAAGAAAAGAGTCGTTATTATAAAAAAAAATCCAACCGAAGTAAAATCTACACAAAACTAAGCCCCGTTATGCAAATGATTCTGAAATATTTCGATATTTAACTCTGGGAAATTATATAACATCAGCAAAAACCCCAATATGAACACTTATGGAAGTATCAAATCAACGAAAACAATCGTATTTGATAATTAAAAGGGAAATTATTTATTTTTAGCTAATAGCTAAAATAGCTAAAACCTAAACATAACGGTGTCGACTACAGAACTGAATTTGTCAGGTAATTGACATGTACGTCGGCCTCACTAAGGTATAAAATTTGAAATGATGCTTAAAAGCACTGTCTAATGTATAAGAGTCAATTTATTGTTATTTAATATTACTTTGTATTCACAAATCTATCATCGGCGAATAAAATTTTACAAACTTGATTTTCTTTGTGTTGAATAACTAATTATACAAAGCAAACGAATTTTAAATTTTAGGAAATGTGCACTGTCTGCTTCGTCTAACTCTTCTTTAATGCTATTATTTTTGAAAAACAGCAATAATCCTCAAAAAAATATTAAATCACTCAATTTCTCTTTCGAGTATGGCCAATCAGATATAATGGGAGTTCTTTAGAGATCATTGTTCCCTGAGGAACTTCCATTATCACTGGCAAAGTAGGGGATTTAGTTCCGTTTACGTCCACTACTTGTGTTCTATTGTTTAAGTACGACTGAACAAACTTTAATGAATTTAGATAATCACTTGTGATGTCGTAATATTTTAACCGGCTTCGAATTTAGTAAACAACGTAATTGAATGCTTTAAATAAATCCCAAAAAAATATATATGACGTCAGAGTGCGCTCAGGCTTCGAAAATCTGTATAGTGATCATACATTTGTGAATCTACCGTAATGAATACAAACTGATGAATATGAATTTATTGGAACTGTATTGCGAGAGTGGTTGACTCAGCATAATTTTTCTTTATATTTTACTAACTACTACAGTAAAAGTCCTATTGTAATGTTATATGAAGTTCTATT
Organism: Eumeta japonica; assembly: GCA_005406025.1. Classification (NCBI taxonomy): domain Eukaryota; kingdom Metazoa; phylum Arthropoda; class Insecta; order Lepidoptera; family Psychidae; genus Eumeta; species Eumeta japonica. The sequence continues at coordinate 12,896 of BGZK01000270.1, forward strand.
TTTAAGCAATACGAAAACAAAGTGGAATACAAACCCACACAATATTCAGTTGCATGTAAGAGACATGACATATACAGGGCATATGGTTATTTATTTTTCCGCTGACCTCTGGACTGATTATTCCATGTTGATTGATGCATATCATTTTTGAAGTGGAATATTTCGGTGTTTGGTATATATTCTGATAATCAATTTAATAACATCATATTATGAGCGCCACCGAATAAAATCTTGAAAGAAAGACATAAATTTATTAAATCATCATAATCGGTTAGGTTGATCTTAACGATTTTCAATTTTTCCGACTTACAATGAAATATTTAGTTCTCTCAATTTGATAAAGTTTCATTATATGGAGAGCTATTAAAAATAGAAATATACTCTTGTACGAAAAAAAATTAAATAAGTGTTATTGGAAAGTATATTCTTCCCTATATGAGCTCACTAGACTATATCTTTTGAAATGATAAATGGTTCCATCGTATTATCATATCAAAGATTTGATATGATAATACGATGGAACCTCAGCAGCGGTCATTGCAAACAATCTCTGAATCTTTTGGCAAATTATAAATCTAGTTATAAATACAAAAAACTTGTTCAAATTTTAATCACAACGAATTCTAAAACTGTTATAATGGCAGGAAGATATCCTATTCAGAAACTATAATTTAATAGGATAAACTGCCAATTTACGAGAGTTTAAATTACTTAGTAAACACCGATTACTTTTGAGGTGTTATACTATCACTTAACCATCGTAGTAATTAAAAGTAAAATGTTAAAAAGGTAACTTAGATACCTAAGTCGGTAAGTAATGTCAGAGTCGTATCATGTATTATCTCCGTAACTCTAATTTTTAATCGACTTTTCAAAAAATCAGTTTGTTCGTCTGTATGTATTTTATTATGTATGTTCAGCGATGACTTCGTCAATTATGAATTGGGTTTTTTTTTTCTTTGATAAGATTTATAGGGTAGACTGGATACCATTGTGAAAAATTACCTTAAATATCCAAAGCACAGCTATTACAGCTATAAGCAGCGATTAAAGCCTTCGCGATGAAAGTTTAGTTATTTGTCTTTAAAATAATATCGAAGCCCAGATATGACAGTTTGACAGGAATATGTCATTTTCATGAGTGTGTGCGTGTTTGAAGTCTTTCTTATACGTTTTCTTTCCATCTTTAATAAAAAATATTATAAAAATACTATTACAACCATCTCCTACCCTTTTAGGTAATAAGGCTGTCACTCGTGCATGGTAATATAACCTATAAAAAAACGTATCAGCGTATTATAATCTCTAAAATATGACGATTACGTAAATACATATTGAAATACAATACCTAGTCTATCCATACTTTCGAAGTAGTCCCATAGTCATCAAAACAAAATCTGGCGATAGAATCCCAAGGAGAACAGGACATACCCTCAAAAATAAAAGATATGTAGAGTGTGTTTGAGCTCTTTTTAGTTATTAAAATTTTTGCTTCTGAAAGTCGTCATATCATACTGCTAAGCTGATAGCAGAGGCTGCAGCACTCCTTAATGGTTATGAGTTAGTGGATAGCACTGCGATTTGTCAACAGGAACTATTCTTAAATAGCTATTAATAAAACCTGGTAAAAGCGGAATTAAAATTAATAATCAAGCATATTTTCATTAATTTACATAATTCAAACGTGACAATCTAAGCAGGAACATATCGGAACTCTTTAGTAATAACAGTAGTAGATGAATTAATTTAATGAGGGAAATATGACCTGCATAAATTTTGATAATTTTACACTATAAAGAAATTTATACGAAATTATTCTTATACAAACTATATAAAAGTAATTCGTATAAGAATAATTTGGTAGCTACACTCCAATTTGGAATGTAAAGACCTCGGGATGATTACCAGTGGATAAGGAATTCGGTATCAGAAGGCTGCTTTTCCGTCTGCTCCGTACAAAAGTAAAAAAAAAATGCCTTTGCAAATATACCTATTACACATGGATCGATGCACATACAAACTAGCTAAAAGAATTACAAAATTATAATTACTCGATAACGAAAGATACAAAAAAAATTACTGTTAGGCATAAATATAAAATGAAAACCACATTCAAAAACCTATTTAATTAATTCGTTGTTTCTCACTAAAAAGTAATTGACAGATTTTGTGTAGCTCTTTAATTTAGCTAACAATTTATCAAGTCATATTATTAGTAAACAAATAAGAAATCTAAAATTACGTCTCTATTATATGTAAATTTTTTAAGCATTATTTATATTTGTTATTGAGGCTAACAAATTTAAGTGTTTGTTGATTTTTCGTTCAACTAATAACTATTTTCAGATTCAATATAGGAGACCGAGAGTTCATTATTATTTTCGGTTTTTCGAAATATTTATTAAAAACACATTTCAATTTTTCGATCAGTTTCCACTTATGTGACATTCAATTCCACAACTTTTAAAAAACCTTTTCGACTTCTAATCTAATTTTTTATGTATAATTTCAGTTAATGGATAACTGAGATTATACATGTCAATTTCTTTGTCACAAACTACAATCTTATTCCAATACTACTTCTTATTATTCAAAAATAAGACGACGCCATAGAGGCTAATCAATCATAACTACCCATTCCATTTTTCAGTCATTTTCTACATATTAAAAATTAACCGAATATTTTACTCGATTATTAAAAATCTTACAAATGGACGCTTCTTTTAATTGCAATACCTATGATTTTAAAATACACATTCAGCTAGGCAATGTTAATTTTACTCTACTGCAACTAAGGCAGTGCCAGCTGTTGCCATCTCAAAATACTGGTCAAACGTGACGGCGTAAACGTTGCATCATTCCAACATTTCCAACTGCCATGAAACCTAACAAAGCTTTATATTATAATATATTTTATTTCTGAATCTTACAATTTAATATTACATGTTCTGAGTACAACAGATATAAAACATATTTAGAAGTAGACTCGTACAAAGGCGTGTTAATTTTTGTATATGGTTTGGTTCGGTGTCCAATCAAAAAGTAATAAAAAAAGGAAAAACAACAATACTCAGTAAATATAATATCAACAATATCTTGTTGTCGTGTCATGTTTTATTTAAGTGCCTTGGCAAACGTTCTGACAATGTTTTCATTTCAAATTTAAACACTCGTGGCCTTATTAACAAGCGTCACTCATATGATACGCCATCTCAAGAAGTAATGTAAGAGCGAGATATACATTATTTTCTATAGCGAAACACTATAACTCTCTTGTTCTTTCCACTCTCAAAATAAAACGCCGCACTCAAGTGCGCTTTATAAATATGATCCCAAGGACTAGAATCTGTTCGGGCTGGCTAAGTGTGGGTTGCGGGCTGCTAACAACTGTTCCATCCAAAAAGATGACAACGTCGGCCGACGAATTAAGGTGTTGTAATTATAAAGCTATTAGTCAATTCACCCATTGGCACGATGGAAGACCCGTGCCCTGTATTTGAAGTTATTAGTTTTAACTCAATGGTTGGGAGTATTATCTTCAATCATCATCAATAGTCTCAACCGCTGGGTTGAAACTATTAACATCAAATACAAGGCACAAAGTATGCTAAATATTAATTATTTGTAAAAGAAAACGATGAATAATAGTGTTTCCTACATTTTGACTGAATACAGCCTTTACTAGTAGAATAATTGTTCTCGTATGCAGATCCAATTATAGAATAGAGACCATTTTGATGGATGGAATTTTTTTCCGATCTACACTTCAGTCACTTAATACCGGGCAAGTGAATGTAGTTGCACCTAGCTGTCGATAGTGGAGCACGCCTTGGAATATTTTTACACTTCGTCTTAATTTCATTGCAAATACTTGTTCGAAAACTATAAATAATATAACTATAAATACCCTACATGTTGCTTTCAACTGAAACTAAGATTGGATACTCTGATTCATTTTAAAAATCACACCTCAAATAAATTTAATCTGCACTCTGGGCTACTTCCGCGCATACTCATCCACAAATTATTGCATTTACAACTTGATTGTAGACGAGTTCTCAGTGTTTCACTAACCTGATTTTTTTCATATGTGACTTGTATCCGACAGCCTAAAATAATCTGATGACGTCGATTTTAAGAATAATTTCTTTACACGCAATTCCTTGAATAGGCATTTTAATTTCAGTTTTTACTATCACATTTCATTAACATTAAAAACGTTGAAATAAGTGTGTTCAAACAGTCACACGATGATTTTAAAAATAGTGTTATTGTGTTTTGTTACACTCCTGTTCATTACATTACATACATTCTGTTACGTCACATGACCCACCATTAGTCTTTAAAATATTTTAATTTATAGACATTCTACAGTACTTATTTATAACAACTCAAATCTTGCTTACCACAGATACAAAAATACATCGTATCATTGGGCAAAAAATTATCATATCCAAAATAAGTAAACATATTTATGTAGAACTCAGAACTTAGCCCCATCTATTGTTGACAATCGACATTTGACATTGCTAAACAATAATCGAAGTTTGGTTTTTGCACATTGCAATCAATCCTTCGCCTTTCATTGTTAAGAAACCATTCGCAAAACTGTCTCGTGTCATGAAAATCGTGCCCGAGGCCTCGCCGGCTCTCGGCTTTGCCAACAAAAGGGCCAACAAAAAGGTCCCACCGTCACATGAACATTGTAAAACTCACCCACTTGCTTTTATTTTGGATGTCATTTAATTCTAAACCTTGTCCGCATGACGATATGGACGATTTTACCAACACGGCGTGCACGTTTGTAACAGTTCTTCCAATACGATAATGCGACTTTAGCGCCGGGATCATGGTTTACTACAAATTGTATTAGATTTAACTATTTACGTGCCCACTGTACCGCCTTACTGACTCACAGGGTCTATGCGTTGCCATCCAAACATTGCAAAAAAAATACGAATTGAGTAACTAAACCCTACGAAATATTAAATCTCTAGACAGTGAAAAATATGAATACTAATAAGATGAAATACGAGAAATATCTTCCACATCTGGAGGATTTTAGTCGTCTTGTGGTTTTACGCAGAAATAAATCTAGAAAAATTTATTACATTGGTGCGATTTTCTTCTTCTTCAGAATTCTTCTTCTTCAGTCTTCAGATTTCCCAAGCATAAAAGCCTACTGAATGGCATTTTTGTATTCCTATTATTGATTTATGGTAGAGTCAAAGGAGACTTTCTATTATAAAAGCGGTAATACTCAACTGAAATCGATTCACGGCTGAGGTCATTAGTGATTATTTTGGCAAGATTTCGAATTTCGATGTCTAATTAATCAATAATTTATTGCATGTCAAGTTACAATGCAATTTATTTTCGTTACATCATTATGAAACTACTAAAACCGCTTTTAAATAGATTTTTGGACAGTAAAATAATAGCATTTTTATTTGACTCTCTTAACATATATATGAGATTGAATTAAAATAAGTTTAAGACTGAAATAGAGATTAAGTAAGCCGGTGTCCTATAGCAAATTGGGTTTTCTCTTTTACGTGATGTACACATTGTACAATACACAGATGCACAATGCACGTGATACGCACTATAAGTTTCTGGAACTACGCATATAAACAACATTTAATAAGTAATTATTATCTTTAAAGGTGGAACTCTTTGTAGAATACAGTTTGTTTCTTCTAACTGTCAATCGATTTTTCATGGTGGGGTCATTTTAAATATTGCGTGTCTTCATGACTATGGACTTAATTCGTGAAAATTTTCGTAGTAAGTTTTTCTACTATTTTAAGTGTAATTTGACAGCAAAGCATAGCCTTGCTCAACTTTTAACTGCTTTTGACGATGAAGCACCATACAAGACGAGTATTTATGCCTAGTTGGCAGAATTCAAGCGCGATCGTGTTAATCTCAGTGACGAATTTCGTGACGGTCGCCCGTCCACCGCTGTGAACTAGAAAAACAACGATATTGTGTGCCGTATTATCGAAACAGACAGACATGTGACCTATTATGAGATTTGGGCATCGTTACGCATAAGCATGAGTTAAATACAATCAATACTACACAAACATTTGGGTATAAAAAAGCTGTGCTTGCGGTGGATCCCACACAATTTGACTGAGGATCAAAAAACGGGTCACGTCACTTGGTTCAATGTTACGCTTACCAGATTCAAAGAAGGGGCGTCAAATTTGGTGTGAAACATAGGAAGAGGTAACGAGACCTAGATTTATTGCTATGACACCAAAACAAAGCGGCAATCGACCGTGTGGGTCTATCGAGATGAGCTGAAAGCAAACAAAATGGCGCGAGAGCGAAGTGCGTCTAAGCAGATGATTGCTTCTGTTTTTAATAAAACTGGACACGTGGCTAGTGTTACTTTTAAAAATTGTCATTCCGTCTATTGTGATTGGTACACGACCATTTGTTTGCTGGAATCCATTGACGAACTCCGAAAAAATAACCGCAAACGTCGTATCATCTTACACCACGAAAATGCCAGTTCTCACAAGGCCAAACAGACAAATATTTCTTTAAAACAACGTAGAACTTATGAACAATCCTCCATACAGTCCTGATTTGACATCTTGTGATTTTTTTTGCAAAAATTAAGAATCATTTACGCGGTTAACGATTTTGATCATCAAAAGAGCATGAAAAACATGTTTCCGACGTCAGTAAGGAGTGGAACAAATGTTTTTAAAATTGCTTTATTTGTATGAAAAAGTGCATTTAGACTGACGAAGAATATTTTGAGAAACAATAAATTCATCTTTCACTATTCATAGTAATTTTTTCTCATTCATTCTCCGTTCATTGTTGAATTTTCAGTGTGTCCTACGTAAGAACAATAATAATAATAATAATCGAAACACAATACGCCTATTTACTTAATATTACCACGTTTGTATTTTCTATTTTAAAAATGAAACTTCGTTGTGTACGCTTTTAGATTATCTATTTTTTTATTGTGTATAGGGCCATTTGGAGGAAATTCATTATTAAACAAATGCGTTTCCAACCACCGTCATGCGGTGGTAGTCACAGCAGACGTACGTTACTCCATGACTACGTCAAGCGAGGTGATTGGGAGCGCATCTGTTGATAATTTTAACACTCCTGACACCCTGCTGGATGTGACTGTCTGCATTTTCATTTTTTTTGTTATATTGATGTTCGAAGTGTGTGAAATACGAAGTATGAATATATATAAAATGGTTACAAGTTCGTTATACCTTTTAAAATAAAATGTCTTGCAATATGTGAGTGTCCCAAACAGACTAAATACATATACTAAAACGTCATACTATAATATTCAAACCAATAGCCAAATAAAAAGGAAAAAATGCTTACTTAGATCCATTTGAATACATGTAATGGCAAGTAATGAGACGAACTCCTTATCCATACTGGCTCGTACAGAGCATCAATAGATCTCACGACGAATCTAAAGTCCACTAGTGATTACTTTAATTTTAGTGTTTATCATGAAATATCACCATGTTTAAGGTTATCTGCCAACACAAGGTTCAGTTGTTAAGTGCCCCAGCGTATGCGATGCGACCGACGATTTAGCATCTTGACTGCGAGCACATATCGATTTTTAGCTGTGTTCCTATGTTTTCACATGTAAATGTTTATCTGTCTTAGAACACGTGTTCGGTATACGTATATTTAGTATTCGGTATACACCCGTCTCTGGCCACCGTTCACCCCCAGCTTGGACGCGCCGCGCCCCGCCCTCACCTTTTTATTGTCACTGTTGACCATTCAAATATTGTAGTTCTTGTTTAGAATATTGTCTAGTTCTGTTATAGTAATAAATAATATAAATTAATAAGCATTTTAACTTGGACCGCGCTGTGTATGACGTGTCGGTTTGTTATTTGACTGCGTCGATCAGTGGAATAAAACTACGTAGCCTTTTTTTTAAATATCGTATAATTTGTCGTATATAATATTAATTTTATGATGACTAGTGTTCACCCACAGGTCGAAATTCAACCATAATCATTAATGAAAACTTTAGAAAAACACATTAATTTTCATGTTTCGAATTTTTTTTTCTACTATTGTGTACATAATAAATTCTTTGTTTATCTGAGACCATATACTTTTATATGTACTGACAATACAAAATAATTTAGCACTATTTTAATTAAATAAAATATAATTCAATAAAACAATCGTAAATCACAATTTAAAAATGCTCATACATCGATATGAAACAAAATTTAAATACAGACTTCTAAATAAAAGCTTCGAATCTACAAATACATGAAAGGTTGTAACGTTAACAAAAACAAAGAAAAATAAAAGGCGTACAAATATAAAATACAATATTATTTTGTATTCAGTTCTGTTGTATAGCTAACTAGTTTGTCAATTATAATAAATATTCTACTATATGTTGTATACAATTATAGTACGCGGGCATCACCCGACATTGACCGAGAAAAGAAACATAAAAAAACTCTTTATCTAAATTCTACAATAGCTTGATTTGATTAATAATCAAACTTAATGAGATTTACAACTAAATATTCAGATAAATTCGACACTGCTTTGTTATATGGAGAACCGATAGAGATCTTCGAAGTGACTCAATGACAGATGACAGATCAATCTAATGAAAGATCGAACGGCGTTGACAATTACTTAAAACAGATGCTTTTAAATTTCTTTCTTTTATGATCCATCGACTGAATCGAGTTATAAATACAAAAGTGTTGTTTTTACTTTTAATGAAAACGAATTATTGGATGCTGGAAGCTGTGGAAGCTGATATTAAATTAACCAATTTTAGAGGGAAATTCAAATTTATTAGTAAACACCCATGTTCATTTTTAAGTGTTACAACGATTAAAAGAAACTAAACATATATAAAGGTCGCTAATAACTACTAAACAAAAAAATCGTTTGATAAACTGATCTGTTGTTTTCTTGGCCTATATATGGTTAGCCATATACAAACAGGCCAGTCAAATCTTACAACTTTGCCCGCTTTTTTTAATTTATCGATCATATCTTAAAAAATACGCGTTTTATGAAAAACCATATTTAATTACACTAATAACCGTCAATCATGGATTTAAAAATATATCTTAATTTCAGCTTTAAAGGTCTTAAAATGTCTTAGCAAATAAAAATGTAAGTCAGTGTTTTCTATAAAAGCGCCATCTGTTGGATCGTAAAATGTATTTCACTGTTTTCTTTAAAAGCACCATCTAACGATTGTACAATATATGTCAGTGTTTTCCTTAAAACTGCCATCTGTTAAGTCGTAAAATGTTAGTCACTGTTTTCTTTTAAAGCGCCATCTGTTAGGTCGTAGTAAGTCACTGTTTTCTTTAAAAGCGTCATCTGTTGGAACATGAAATGTAAGGCAGTCTTTTCATTAAAAGCGTCATCTGTTAGGTCGTAAAATGTATTCCACTGTTTTTTTAAAGCGGTCTCTGTTATATAGTGAAATGTATTTCACTGTTTTCTTTAAAGCGCCATCTGTTGGAACATGAAATGTAAGGCAGTGTTTTCCTTAAAAGCGCCATCTGTTAAGTCGTAAAATGTAAGTCACTATTTTCTTTAAAAGAGCCATCTGTTAGGTCGTAAAATATTAGTCACTGTTTTCTTTAAAAGCGCCATCTGTTGGAACATGACATGTAAGCCAGTGTTTTCTTTAAAAGCGTCATCTGCAAGCCGTAAAATGTAAATAAATGTATTCTTTAAAAGCGCCATCTGTTAGATTATAATATGTATGTCAGTGATTTGTTGAAAAAAAATTGTAAGCAAGATTGATATTTTTTGCCATTTACATCATCTTGTGTTGTATTTATTACAGAAACAATATTGACATCTTTGAATACTGAGACTATTGGTTTGCGGTAACTAAAATATGATACATATACTGCTAAGAGATGCGCAAGATAAATTGCGCATGAATATGGAAACTATACACGTGTATAGTCTCCATACATATGGGACTGACCCGAACGTAACGTAACGTTACGTTTGGTTTTACGCCAAGTTTGATTATACTCCCCATGATTTTTTTTACCCCGGACTTACATATGAAAAATCGATTTTTAAAGAGTAAACTCCAAAAAACTAATTGCACAGTACTATACTTTACTTTCATGAAGGTACTTGTAATATGAAAATTTTGAAATTTTGACAACCGTACAGTTCGAAAATTGATGGGTGTTGTTGGATATTGTTAGTTTGTACTCTATGTCTACATGCATAACATTGCCCAACACCATAACTTCACTACATTTAATTAGATTCCTGTTTTGTAATTATGAAACATCATCAAAATATGACTACATATCTTCAAACCATATCGATTACTCATATCTTGATTGCTTCGATCCGATCCTATAAAGTTTCTCGGAGAAAAATTGGCTTCACCGAATTCGACGTTTTTTGATAACAAATGACGAGCAACTGATTGACATTAGGTACCGTTACATAGGCTCAGTGCTATCAGAAAACTGTGTAGTTTTTTACTTAAAAGAGAAAACAGTAATATTTGAAATAAGTTTTCAGTTAGTAACGTTTCACGTTAACTTCGCTATTTGGGCAAAATTCAGCAGGATTGGCAAAGTTATAGGATTTGACGGTAGTTACGTGATGGTATGTTACATTATATAAATTATATATGTATGCACTCTCTATATGTCGTTAGCTAACCGTAGCCGTATATTATACACTTTATTAAAATATCGTCTAATAGTAAAAATATGTTGAACAACATGCAAGAGGAGCATAATTTAATGAACGCGCTTTAAATCCATAATCTGCATCAGATTTCAAATTGATGCGTCTATTGCATACTCTGAATAAACATCACACGTTCGGGGACTGGTTTTAAATATTTCCCCCAAGTATTTCGGATTTCTGAAAGGTTGTAAAATCAACTTTAAGATTACGCTGTCTAAAACTTTCAAATACCTTGTAGCTTTTGTTTTTATTTTACATAAAATTGTCTGCAACATAGTAAAGTACCCAAGAACGATCGAATCTGTACCTGTCTCCAAAACTATTGATATAGTGTACCTAAGTACAACAAGTAATACGAATAATTTGCGCGGACTTTAAAAAATTCAGTTTTGAAAAATATTAATTAGAATGGCCGGACTTCCATGGCATCGTATCATGAGCCTATCACATTCCTTTTTCTGAACAATAAAAGAAATATATAATTTTTTGAGAAGAGCGAGTCCGCGAGCATTGTTGTCTTTTGTGTTCGAGTTCCTATTCGTTTTCCATCGCGCACCATTATTCACATTAAGTGGACAGATCCCGGGTCAGATCCACGCCCGGGGAAAGCACAAAAAGTGCACGTTTTATCCGCCCATGATAAATCTACTTCAAATCCGAGAATAACGTCTTTTATGAAAGAAATTGAAATAAACCGACCGTGCGGATAATAGCCTCGAACTGGAATAAGAGGGATAGGCCATTGCTACATCGTCCCGCGGCGACCGCGACCGAGAGGAGTGCGCTAGGTTTGAATAGCTACAATATGCTTTTAAGTGCGGTATTACGTTATTCTTACAACACAAATTAAATTTATTTAGATCAAGCTTTTATTAAAACTATACATAAATGTTCTACAGAATACATCAACAATTTGTTTGACAACTATATCACAATGAATATACAAAAGACTTCAAGAGATCTGTTTCATACAGATGCTTTTATAACGCCGAAGGAAGGTGATTCGAGATGCACGATTTATTGCATTCTTATCTGGAGACAAACTCTTTGCAATTCGCTAATGTAACCAGAAAATGATTTCCCGCGTTCGGTAATATGTCCCTTTACAAAAAAAAATTGTTTCTTCATTTGAAAAGAATTTTGAAATTTGCCTATTTGTTGTTTAAGACTAAAAACGAATTGTGTTTTCTCAATATCACAGCCATTTTTGGCTTCAGTTTAAAATCGGTATTATAAATTCCAGTTCGAATCGATGTCATTAATGACTACATTTGTTTGTTTATCAAACTGACCCTGCATTGAAAACTTCTAGTCCATTTACTCGATCATTGCTGTTCTCAATATCTCAAAGATTGCTTAGTTAACAGACGACTCCCTTCGCAGTACCAGGTCAATGTTCAAATTGATGTTGTTACCTCAGGTTTTCATCACCTCATTGTAGAATGTGGATCCCTCCAAGGATTCTTCCATATCCGTCCGTCGCAGGATTTAGAACTTAGCCCGATTTAGAGTTAGACCGATCCGAACAGAGGACGGTGAACGACTCTCACAGATTTGACGTTTTAACTACCAAACAGGTTTAAATAATGTAGTCTAAAAACCAACTTTGGCAATATTTCTATCCAATAATTTTGATCTCGGTCATCGCTAACTTTCGCCTTACGCTTAAGCGTATTACACTATATTGGAAAATTATTACCCGTAGGTGATAAGTTGTAGGTTATGATTTTGTCCGCAGATTTGCTCTAGTACAAAACTAAAATTTAAATCCATCAATGAATTACCAAGAGTTCGCCTGACAACAGATTATACAGATTGCTTTACCTAGTCAAGATCATAGATTGCTACATTGCCGGCATTGATATTTATAGACGGATTTTTATGTTATGTATCATAATATACAGCCCACTCAGATATTTGAAAAGTGGGTAAAAATTTCGAAATTTAATTTTTTCAAAGAAATTTAGAAATTTGCACGATGAACAGATGAACACAATTAGGGTTTCATAGAGATTGTTAAATTTTATATCTTTAGCTAGTTATAATTTATAAACTTTATTGTTTTTATCGCTCCGTTCAAAATGAACATCAACTAAAAGAAGTACATATAAATGTTCTGGAAAACTACTTTCTTAATTTAGTAAAGTACATTGTATAAAAAACATTCTGACAACCTCATGAACTTGACAGTTGGTTTTATTTTTTATTTACGCCTAGCAAAGTTCTCTGCATAAAGCGAATGAAAGTGTAGCGTACAATTCAAGTTTAGTGCATTTTTTAAGTGAAATTTGAGACATATTAATCGTGTGTACTTGTATACGACAAACAAAATTTATATGCTTAATATATGTACATAAATTAATTTAGTTCACTGCTTAATTAAATAAAAATATCTGTAGATAACAGGCACACTCCGGCTGGAAAAGGGGCAATATAGCGGATATTCGGACAATATTCGGAGTAAACTCCAAAGCTTTTATTTTTGTCTACATCCATTTAAAGATAAGTTATCACTCGAAAAACGGGGCCTCCTCCACGCACGAAATTTGGGCGTCTAATAGGTAAAGGTTTGTGGGCCCGTGAAAATTAATATTATTTCGAGAAATCTTACTCGGATTATAATAAAATGTTTTTTTCGTTTTTAATAAGATAAACAACTTTGTGGTAAATGAATTATTATTAAAGGCTAACGACGTAAAACTTCGTCCAAATAATAAACAAACACTTATTTTTTTTAATTTAGTACTGAGTACGATTTTCGATCATTCAACATAAAACGAACATTGAAAATTAGAGAATAACTTTACAATTTTTAAATACTTTTTTAAGCGTCTTATCCTTGTAGAACTAGATTAAATTAAATTCACAACTTTTATCTTACTCGCTTTATTAGCTCCACAACAAAAATCTTCATCTTTATATTTATAAACCCCCACTTGCGCATTATTATAGAAATCAAAGTCTTTTAATATCGTAAAATTCTCCCTTTTCACGTGTAATATAGAATTTACGGTTTTGACAATACATCAACGTATTCAGCTGTTTTAATGCACGTCTTTTTTTATTTATGCATTACTATCCGATGGAGGAGCTCGAACTAACCCCTCCACTACAGTGCAGAGGGTTGTTAAAATCGATGTCACCGATGCGGCGACATCTTTCTGGATGCACGACTTTGTAGTGCTTTCCGAGGCATAGACTGTGTTACTTAATTTGACTTTACTTAAAAACTCATGTGTCAATTCGACTGTAATTTGGATTCGAACCCACTAACTTCCAACAACACTTTTGACCACTCGTCCACTACCACATTAAAATTAACTAATACATAGTATAAAATATTTAAAGTCTAAATCCAACAATTTGAAACAAAAAGTTGCTGGAGCCTATGGCTCAGCAATGAAGTGACAAAAATCCGTCACGACAATTTACTATTGTAAGAAACCCATAGTCTGATCCTAATTCATGATTCTATGCAATCGATTTTAAACTAAACATAAATTCTCATTTGTATCACGCAGCAGTAGGCAGAAGCCACAACTCTCAATTTAGTCCCCTATAGGAATAGCTTGAGGACCAGGAGCTCCTCAACGTTAGACGCACACTTACACTGGCATCACATTCTTTTCACTCAACATACATTTCACAACGTCTCGATTCAACGTATTGCTGTCTTTCATAGCAAATGTCACCCACATTTTACATATAATTCTTTGTATTTTTAAATTCTATTTTTCATCCTTATACATTAAAATGATTTACCATTCAAAGTCAAAACTTTCATAACTTACCTTTTTATTTTACTAAATATTATTGCAAACCAAACCCTATATATTTCAAACCAAACCCTTCTCTAAAATCGCATCTATTTTAAACTATTCATTTATTCTATCAAATTATTAAATTATATTACGGAAGTTACCACATACAATAAGATAGACAATTTAATTTAGTTCAATATTTGAAATATATTAGTGTAGGCTCCAACATTGTGGCACTAATCGCTACCTACTGATGATGATGTACCAAGAAATAGAAACACAAAAAATTTTATTTAAAATATTTATTATGGTGTAGCATCTCTAATTCAAAATTGAAGATGATTCTCCGAAGAAGAATTTGCTATAATAACCGTCAATCACCGGTACAAATTCCGCCTCAGCTAATACTAAGATATATTAAAATTCACACACTACTAACTGCTGCCCGCGGCTCCATCCATACATAGACATGTAAAAACACGTTATTGACCTTTCGATAGCTCTCGCTTATGCTCCAGTTCTCGCTGTCTCCCCGTCGCCGTTATATTTGCACGGTTCAGTAGTTGCAGCTTAACAGAAGACACACCGAAAGTGTTTCGCTATTACATAATACAGTTTTCGGCCGCGTCTTCGTCTGCGTGGGCTACTTTTATCATAAAAACACTGTAGTTACAGATCATAAAAATTGCCTTAGATACGAGGTGTGCTATTTATATATCCGCAACTGGCCACATAAAGAACAATATTTAAAAAGTGATTACACCATTTAAAAATGGAACTCCTTGGATGTAGAATACAGTTTGTTTCATTTAACTGTCAATTATTTTACCATGATAACGTCATTTTGAAAATTACATGTCTTTATCACCATGGATTTAACGCGTAAAAATTTTCATGCGATGATTTATTACGATTTTCGAATGATTTCGAACTTACAAACAGTGCATCGATCAACTCACTTCTACTTTTGGGGATGAAGCACCATCGATAACCACTGTGTATCACTGGTTTAGTGAGTTTAAACGTGAGCAGTCTATGTTCACGGACGAATTAAAAGAAGGTCGCCTTAAATTGATTATTGTACCAAAAAATATAGATGCTGTGCGGGAATTAGTAATACAAGATCGTCATGTTACATATCGCGAGAATATGTAATATGACGATCTTGTTACATATGTTGTATGACTTATTGACGCCCCGGAACGCCTTGTTCCGGGCCCTAAGTATGACGAGCATACACAAAATATTTCAAAAAGATGGGCTGTCAAAAAATTGGATTTGTAAAAATATTCCGCACAACTTGAATATTGATCAAAAAGCAGGCTCGGGTCGATTGGTGCAAAACAATGATTAAAAATACAATCATGGTGCGTCAACAGCTGTTTATGATATCTACACAGGTGATGAATCTTGTATCTATGCGTATGACCCCGAAACTAAACAACAGTCAACGGTGTGGATGTTCCAAGATGAGCCGAACTCAACAAAAGTGATTCATGCCAAAAGCAGTTTAAAGCAAATGGTTGCCTGTTTTTTGGTATAAATGGACATGTAGTTATAGTGCCACTATAGATTCGTAAAACAGTTAATTCAGAGTGGTATACGACCATTTTTTTGCCAAAATCGTTAAATAAATAAAAAAAATAACCGACAACGCGGAATCATTCTTCATAATGACAATGCTAGCTGTCATACGTCGGCTGAAACAAGTAATTTTTTTGGAAAGTTAAAAGATCGAATTGACGGATCATCCGCTCTTTACGGCCCCGATTTGACACCCAACCATTTCTATTTATTTCGAAGCGTAAAGAATAAATTACGTGGTCAACGTTTTTGGAGCGACGAAGAGGCCTTTGATGCGTTCAAAATGCATGTTTTGGAGATACCTCAATCAGAATGGAAAAAGTGCTATAAAAATTGATGTCAGCGTTTGCAAAAGTGCATCGATTATCATGGTTAATATTTTGAAAAGCAATAAAACCATATTAAATCATAGATATTTGTTTCTTTTTGATATTCCGGACACATAAATAGCAGCCTCGTATGTGTATAATATTAAATAAAAACATACACAAAAACAAATATACTTAAAATGACAGCACTAAATGTTACGTGTCAATACTCAGGCACAGCCTCCCATAAAATTTTCGTTTCAGATTGATACGCCCGAACCTCAATCCTCCAACGAGCACCGTCACTCGTGAGGTGATAACATCCGAGGCCGATAGTCTGACTTGCTCTTTAAAAAAAGTTAAACTCTCCCAAACACTGACAGTGTTTGGGAGAGTTTAACTTTTTTGTAAAAGCAGTTTGTTTGATCGATAGACGGATGTGCAGTAAAGTGACAATATTTTGCTAAGACTGAACCATATAGAAATTTTTGATCTCTGCCTCCTCTTCTGGGGAATAAGTTTAATAAGAGTTTATGATAATAAGAGTTTATAAATCATATTAATAATGTTTTCTATAACAATAAAAGTAATGATTTCTATTTTTTTTTTTTCCTAATCTTTATATGATGAATATAAAACGAACTATGATGGAAAAAGGTGGGAATGGATGCCCAAGTGGTTAGCATGTTGGTTTCAGATCAGAAGGAAATTGGTTTTAACCTTAACTATAAAATTCACAGTAAATTCACAGGAAAAATAATATAGCACGGACATGTAACATAAATATTTATTTGATAACAGCCACACAAATAACATCTAATATCGTATTGTAGATACGGAATATTTCGCGTAGTAAAACGCAATCTAGCCGCACGAGCGCCGTCGGCCCTCTCCTCATCCGAGCGGCGCGCGCGCGCCGGCCCCGGCCGACCAGAAACAATCCACATGCGGATCCGATACGCCATAAAATCTCGACCGTTATGATTTTCATCACGGTAGGAACGCGCGTGGGGAATTTCCTTTTTATTTTATGGGAGCGGGCGTGCACAGTCAACTGAGATATATTGGATGTGCGAAATGGCAAACCTTCGTTACACCTCCCACTCGCTGTTTCTCGGAACGAGACGCCCGAGAACGCGGCCAAAGGAGGTTCAGATTTTACTTAAATAAGTCGAATAGCTTTAAGCGGTGACGATGGCTCTATGATATCGCGTCGGCAACCCCCGCGTTGACGTCCCTTGACAAGCGAAATTTAATACCGTAGTTATGTTATTGAAATGCGTTTTAAATTTACGAAATATTTGTGATAATTTCATCGTAATCAAATGAATAACATTATAATATAATGTAAAAGCATTCCTTCTCTGTGAATTATCTTAAAGTAATAAGTGGCCACTTTCTGTAGTAAAACCAAATTTCTAATGGCAGATGACGATCAACAATCAAATCAGCAAAAGTGTCACGAATATATATTTTCAGAAGCTGACGAATGGCGTAATTCTTTAGCAGCTATAGCGGAAGATATTCAAGGGTAATTATTCATGATTTAATGTTATTCGCAATTTTAATAACAGAACTTTAATGGTGAACAAAGATATAAAGAACAAACAAATATGCGATTAATATCTTTCTTTCGTGTATGTGTAAAAATAGAAATAGATGTATCCTTTACATTTTTTCTGTGTAATATATTTTGTGTTTTATTCTTTATAACATATACCTCACTTAAATTATGCACGAGTTAATTTGATACGAAAATCAAACTTATGACATCTTTATTGGAATTCATCATAAATACTAATAAAAATTATGCGACATATTCTGTTGTACATGGTGTTATTTCGCGGAAATTTATTATTAAACGTTTGCCTGCAACATGCAGTAACATGCAGCATGCAACCCACCGCTGACTCTCAAATATGTTCTTCCATTACCAGTCCTCATCCAACGAATTGAATATTGAATCGAGAAGATTGACAGATATCGAACCCCTACTCAAGTGTTAATTTTCTACTTATCTCAACCGCAAATCAATTATACACAATTTATAGGGGCGTTTCACATCCATTAGACACACCTTCAAGAAAATACAGACAATCACGTCCACCAGGGCACCAGCGCCGTTAAAGCTACCAATAGATGCGCTCCCAACCATTTCGCCTGACGCATACGCATGCAATATGTGGTATGTCAAAGCGTGAAAAATATGAATCCACAAGGCCCACAGATTGTATGGCCCACCGAAAGTACACAAAGAGAGTGAACCTGTTCGTCCGGTAGTATCACATATGAAAGCGTCGACATACAATTTAGTGAAACACATAGATAATATAATTAAAAAATTAAATTTATATCGACATATAGCTTAACAAAAACAGAAATCACATCCGGGGGAAGTAAAGGACATTATAAAATTAATTCAATTCTTTATAAGTCAAAAATATTTGCTATTCGACGACCAATATTTGTCTTAAAAAGAGGGTTAAGGCACTAACGGCAGAGGTTTTATGGAGAAACTTGAAAATAAATATATAGTAAATAGTAATAATATATTATATTATTTTAGATATGTAGATAACATAATCATATGTTAGTTAAAAATTCATCAGAATTAAAGAATGTATTGCTACAGCATCAGTTTAAAGTTACTATGTTCCAATGTCGTTGAAGTAACAGAATACTGAATTTCGACTCGATTAGACTTGTCGAAGATGCTTACATATATTTTATCAAGTAGAAAATAAAAAAAAACTGATAATCTTCAAAAAGTTCAACATATTTTTTTGAATCCTAGCTACGAACAATCTCAATCAAATCATCTTTCAAACAAAAATAGTATATCGAAACCGATTCAACCGTTTAAGAGCTACGGCGCCAGAGATAGACAAACAGATACATAAACGCAAACAGAAGGGTGTTATAAGTTTGACTTGTGTATATGTGTATTTTATAGATTAAAATACACAGATACACAGATACATACACACCTCAAACTTATATATAACACCCTTCTTTTACGTCGGGGGTTAAAAATATGCAATACGATTATTTTGCCTTGTTTCATAGAACAGCTTACTTGGAAACTCTATTGAAAATAGCTCGTTGTTTTATCAGATTTTATTCACCTCTATTACTCTACTCCTGAAACCATATCAAGCCATTGGGCCTATGCAAAAAGATGGCGCAGTTGAAAATGCCGATTTTTGTCATCGGCGTTCATTATTATAGCCGATTCGATTCGAGGTGATCTCATTTTCCTGGGCTTGTTTCTGCCTTAATGAAAGACACGATTCTTCCCCCCTCCTAAAAATGGTTGGTCGATTACAAATGGGATTTAATATTTTCTATTTAATCTTACTTTCTTTCTCATGAATATTTAATAATTTAACAAAGTGATTTCTCTAAAGTCATACAATAGTGTATAATTCCATTCTTGTTTTAGTTTTTATGTATCCTAATCCGTAGGGTATTTTCACTGCTAGCTTACTTTAAGCTGAGCAATCTTTGCATACATCTCATTTTCGGTGCTCAGTTGTACGACCTTATGACGTCATTATATAGATAAGTGGGAAACCAAGTAGGTATGTATTTTTTTAACTAATAATTTATAACTATTACTTTTCTACCTTTTAAATGTTCATTACTCGATACTCTCAAATGTACACATTTTTGAACGACCCTCTCACATTAACGTAATACATTCATCGAATACACGTTAATGTACAGTACAACGCACGAAACTCTGCCGCTGTAAAGTTAGTAACGAAATGGGTGAGAAGAAAGAAGGGTCGGGGAGAGCGTTGCACCTGCGCTTTGCATCACTCGCAGGCAATACAGAGCGGCAGACTTTCGTGCGTTGTACTGTACTTTGAGTACCAATCTTTCTAAATAAAATTGACATATTGAGTGGTCGTAGCTGAGTGGTCAGATAGTTTTTTAATGAGAAGTTAATAGGTTTTTTAACTTTTCATTAATGTAATTTTGTTTATCTAATATAGAAATATTATCATAATCGACATAATATAATAAAATTATGATAATAACTTTTAAAACAGAAATATTTGAATATCTTCAACATACTCGTTCTCCATTTTATTTTAATAATGTGTATGTATATTTTTTAATTGAAATATATTATTTTATTTGCGTATTCAGACCATTGTTATGTTTTAAAGGAAAGATAATTTTTATAACTAATTATTTCAATAATGGATCTATAAAAAAACTACTATAATAATGACAATAGATTTTTTTTTCTAATAAAATCTTTCTTCACTTTAAACAATTGGTATTTTTTTTTTGTAAACAATCAATTAGCCAAATTATTTAAAAGTGGACAATTGTTAACCACTTTTATGAGTTACCTTGTTAGATGTATACATAATAAGTGTTCCAAAAAACAAAAAGCTTAAAGCCGAATTATTTGCACAATGTTTGTAGTCTTCAATGAAAACGGAGGATTGAAAAAGATAATTTAGTTATCAACAATTGCCTAAATTTCCCTAAAAGTAATTTAAACATTTGTTTCTATCTCGACTTTGTTCTTTCGAACATTAAGCTAACACCATAATTTATTTAAAGCTTTCAACCGATATTTAATAGAATAAGAAAGCTGCACTTTTTTTAGATGCAACGCACTGGTGTCTTTACGTCCACGCGTATTTTCAAAGTTAAAATTATAAATAAAAAAATAGAGTTCCATGAGGTAAGAATTTCTCAGGAATTTTCTCTGCTTTAAAAATACTTTTTTTTCGATTTCCGTTATCATTTATAGTTTCCAAGTCATTGCCAAAAAGACAGAGCCGCATTTTTGTTTTTCATGAATATTAATGACATTTTTGTTGGTAGAAAAATATTTAAAACTCCTTTAATTAAATGTAATTCCGATTCAAAGAAGTTGTTGCACATATTTTTAGAAGAATCAGAATTATTTTTAGCAGAAAGACTACTTTCCTAGAGTATACTTCAAACATATAAAATATATTTCTTGGTTTTAATTTTATAATATATTCATATAAAGATGATAACGTAATACATTTTCTAGTAGGTACAATTATATGCTTTTTACACGTATCTATAGTGATTCAAAAAATAAATAAGATTTAAAAAAATCGCAAAATTATGAGAAAACAACGAAAACTATAATTAATCTCATGACATCACATTGTCGTCAGATTAATTATAGTTTCATTGTAATTGATCTGATAGCATACATATCTTATGTGCTATTCTGAAATTTAGCACTTTTAAATTGTTCTCTATGGCATAAATGACAATCACTATGACAGAAATTGAGCACATTTACATTGAAATGCACTCCCATTTGAGCGCAAATGGGAGTGCATTTCAATTAAATTTTCACGAGACCACGTGAATACTTTTTTCTAAAAATGATACGATGACTTCATTTGATAGACACTACCTTTTAAAATAAGCAGGTCTTTATTTTCTAATAAGGATATAAATATTTAATATGTCAAAAAAGGAAAAAATCTATTTGACCTTAATTTCTTTATATTTAAATAAAAATAATCATAAAATCATAGTAAAAAGATTTGAAATATTGTCAAATATTCAATCATAAATAAACGAGGCGATTCTTGCAAATATTCTGTCGTATTTACAGAGATTCACTACATACAGCGTCATAACAAATTCATGAACGCCCAGAGCAATATTTTAATTCTGTGCCCCCGAGACATATTTTGTAGGAAGAAAAGCATACAATAACCTTAAAGTGTAATTTAAGTAATACGTTGAATCACTAGACAGGTGCGCGAGGTTTGCACCCCTGGCGGTTGTGTCCACAGCCACCCCCAACTACGACTCTGCATATACTAGTTTAAACTCCACAGAATTTTCTCAATATATGACAAGTAAAAACGCAATTCACGTCCACGTTTTGAACTTATTTCAACGCATCATCAAACTAGGTTGCGAGCACAATGCTGTTTTATAACCAACACACACCAGGTGAGGTCTCCTCAAGACGATTTCCTTTGATATTAATAAGTAGCTTTATTTAGTCAACAAAACTATCTGAGTTTAGGTAAATTCATGCTTGGGCTCGAACCTTCGATATTCGTACTGAAAATCGAGAAACCAATCGCTGACCTACGACCACTCAATCAATGTAAAATTTGTAAAGAAAAAGCTCCCCATACGCCAACCCCAAAACTTCTCATAGATGTATACACGTTTTTGAAATTTCAAACTCACGAGTTTTCAAATAGCTTTTTGTATGTCTTTCATTCTAATATTTTAGTTTACATGTAGTAATTTTGCCTGTGGCACGTAAATGGACCGGCTCGACTGGTCAGATATCACACTCTCACAGAACATAAATGGGAAGTAACAGCTCCCGCTATTTAATTTAGTCCTGTGAATGAAAGATCCGGTCCTTCACTCCATGACCTCACTTTCCTTCCATCAATCCACCCTCCATCAGATGTCCTACTTTCACCCAAGAGGCTGACAACATACTGATGACTCTTGTGGGTTTGCGAGTGTTCATGAACGGCGATGACTACCTACTCTCTGGTGGCTCAAAAGCTCGTTTACCCCTTGAAAATACTATGAAAAAAAAGAATTTACAAAAATGAGGTATAAGGTCAAATTTGAGTGTAATTTGTGTTATAAACGTTTGAGTTATTGAGTTATTCAACAAATTTGAGTTATAAACGTAGGAATATTTTTTCTCAAAAAAGCATACTGTGTAGTTACATATACTCACATGTGTATATGGTTTTCAAAAAAAGTAGGATCTCGAAATAGGTAGTGTCCATGCTCTATGGTAAAACAGCACTCTTGCGTTAAATGTCAGTAACTTGACACTTGGACTGAAATATTATATATAATAATCTTAAATATTTTTGATATAATATTTCATCTTAAATATTCTATTTCGAAAAACCGAATTTACAGATTTTCTTTAAATGGCTCTGGTGTTAGATCAACCAACACGATCTGTAAAACTGATGACACCAACGGAAATATATTTTATTTACAATCTCTTCTCGACGAGAAACGAAAGCATATCAAAAAATTAAATGCTAACGTCAAAACGGCTTGTCGTAAGTTATACAAATCATTATTACAACGTTAGAAGTAATAATCTATACAAATCTTTATAAACCAAACCAGTAAAAAGTTTTGTTTTTTTTCAGTTATAGCTAAAACAGTTATTTCTTCCAAAGAAAATGAAACTGTGTTCCTCACTAATCAACTAAATGAAGCAAAGAATCAAGTGGCTGTTATGTCTGAACTAAACAAAAAAAACGAACACAAGCTTAAAATCCTATCTATGAAATTTCAAATTCTTAACAATGAAATGGAAAAGCTTCGTAGTTTTATTGCATTAGGATACGAAGAATTACAGAGAATGCAAAAAGAATCTTCAAAGGACTTACCTGTTTTAGAACAACTAAAAAAAATAATAGACTCTTGCGGTCAGTACTATGCCGACTTCAGTAACGAACACAACAACTGTCAACAACTAGAACAAAGAATTCGATTTCTCAACAGTAAAATTTGCTTTTTAGAGCGCACAGTTATTGCTAAAATTGAAGAATTAAAAGTGAAACGGCGACATAACGCTCGATTAATAAAACAGAACCACGCCTTAAAAAACGGTTATGTGGACTACACAAACGAATCAAATATACCTATACTTATGGTTACACAGTCAGATCATCAAATATCACAGAATACAATGAAGAACTTAGGTTGTAGATCACGCAAAATGAAAGAATTAACAACAGCAAAAGAACTCGATAAATATTCACGTGAGACTTCATTATGCAAACTAGATTTAAATAATCATTTGCGTTTAGTTAAAAAATTGTTACGTGATCAAGATTTTGCACTTTCAGAATTAAAGAGTGTATCACAAGAATTTAATTCTGAATAGTATGAAAATTAAATTAAAAGTGCGAAACACTAATATTCTTTTTTTATTCACAGCAAGCCAAAATCTTGGTATCAACACTAATAGCGATAAGATTTTGATCACAATATGGGTTACACTTTCAGTCCTCGTAACGATCTTGGTTCCCCTTGGACTTTACTATTAGCAATACTTAATTGACAGAAAAGTGAAGAAATTTACTTTGACTTCACTTGGGTTCAATTTATTTAGCTAACATAGAACAAGTTCCCACACCTTTTGTGTAATGCGAACTCTCTTTCAATCGTGAACTTGACGCAAATCCTGTTCGCCATATCAGTTACGATTCCACTCTACTCCCTTTATTCCCGTCCTGCCTTCACTCTCAGTTCTACTGCTAGTCCCACCCTCGATTCCAATCCTGATTTATCTATAAATCCCATTCATTAATTATATTATTTACGCATACAGCAATTTCACCTGCAACGTAAGACAAGTGGCAAATCGTTTCTCTTTCTACAAACGTTAGCATTTTAAATGTGTCTGACGTCCATTTAGCAAATTTACATATTCGCTTCTGTAGATCGCGTGACATTTCTTTAACTAACTTTAATTCCATACCTGTAACATTCTTAATTTAAAAGAATCTAAATTTAAATTTAGTGGAAGAATATCGGACACGTTTGAAGAGTTAGCGATTTCATTTTTTTATTTCATTTACTTAGGATTGAAAAGCCTTTTAACAGATCATACATAGTTCTACTTATTCCAATAAACAATTAAGATGAGACTGAAAGGGGCCAAAAATAAATCTCGAGGTCAAACTAAAAATCTTATTTTTTTTAATACAGACGCGATCCATATGGACAAAAATCTATCAACAATTATCTTCACTGAAATATTCCCTTTCATGTCCTATGAAATTAAAATCCAGTGTAGTTTTTGCATCAATGGTTCTCCAATATTTAACTTTCGAAACTTTTTTGGGGAAACTTTTATGACGCCAAAACAAGATCATTTGGAAAACGTCGCCATTATCAAAATATAGTCAAATAATCTACCGATTCGTGCTTTTCCATGAGGTCGTAAGCACAAAAATTTCATAATTTAATATCTTTTGTAACTCATCAAAAAGAATACTTTACAACACTACACATTTTTCCATTAGTGATCATTCGTCGGGTGATCGAGTTGAGTGAACTGAATAAAAAGTCACACATGGGTTCAACGACCAGTCTCAAATTGCTTAAGAATTAAATAATAAATATGTCTACTAATTTTGATTATGGTACTTAATTCAAAATAATTAAAGATTGAATGAAGTGTTTTGCCAACAATTTGTAAAGTAAGTTCGCTTTCATAAAACAATTGTTCTCATTTTGTAGTTTTACATTTATTGCCACAAAATATGCAATATATGATTTGCGATTATCATAAACATAAACTTAAGTTCATCTGTTACCCAGAAGAATAAAAGAAAACCACAAATATTTACTCAGTTAAATACGATTTTTACCTATCCCTTTTGCTTCACTGACATTTATCAATCTTTTCAAATACAGCTTGGTTTCAAATGCTTAAACTAAAGTTTAAACTAAAAATATTATGGTTTGGCAATATTCTAAAATTAAAATATTTTAGAATGATAATGAATGGCAGCTTATTTGAGTTCAATTTCTTTTATTTGTGTTTTTATATTTAATTTAGGAGAATTTTGTGAGAAAGTGGCAAATGAATTGGGTTCGAGCCATTCGTTCTTATTCGGATATATCGGAATCAAGTATCTCAATCAATGAAATTATAAACAAGTTTCACTAGATTCTACGGCTTTTTTGGAAAGATCGAATCCAATGTCTGAACGTCAAGCGCGTAACTAGGGAGACAGTTTCGGGAGTTCAACCCTCACCCTCATTTTTTTTTATTTTCATACATATTTATGTTTTTATTCGAATTCAGTTTTTATAACGTATAGTAAAAATTATTTTTATTCATCCAAACATCAGTTAAAAACTATTGAATGTATCTCTATGAGACTTTGATCATGTGATGCGAAATCGTTTATAAATGGTTTAAGTTAAAATCTTTAAAATTCCATATACTGTTAATTTCGTTTTTATTCACTTTCATAATCCATAATGCCGAGCAAAGCAGGAGGATGACCGTTAATATATCACATTTAGAAACCAAAATTCAATTTAAATTGCAGAGATTTATTTAAATTCTTAGTGCTCTTTGTAAAAATAAAATGTGTGAGGAAGTGAAAATCTATTTACAAATGTATATTACAATTCAAAAAAACGACAATTAGTCATTAAAAAAATCGCAGATGTCAATTTAGTTCTGTATTATTAGATTAGTGGAAAGGACTTCGAGCTGAAAATGGGATTGTATAAGATGGAAATTAATTTAATAAAATCTTAAATATTTTCTTGACGTATGGCTCTCATTAAATTATTCGACAAATTTCGTGTACCAGGCCTCTGGTCCCATATCATGTATGATTTTAATTATAATTAAATATTTCATTTTTTTCATTTTAACTGTCATTAAGAGTGTACAACACTTTTATATTCAAAAAGACCTTTTCTCTTTTCATTACTATTAGGTCCATTCTAGATATTAAAAACGAAAAAGAACTAATGTACTTCTAAGATCAATGCCCTTCTGTGTTTCGGGCTGTTTCTCTAATTCACTTGCATTTTAATACGAGTTACAAATACTTTAGTATGTAGAATTACAACTTGCTTGAAAATAACATTTCTTGCAAATTAGTTTTGGCAGAACATTATGGTAACTCTAGTTCTAATGTCATCACAACGTGGTTGACATATCATTGTTGAAGTTTCCCGCTATTTTTATACATTCTTATTATTAGTACGTACGTAGAGTAAGCAATTCTTGTTTTTTTCATGATAAGAAATTCAACAGCAACGTTGCAGTGCTGTTATAGGATCAGTAAAAAATCTATTAAGTACATACACTCAAAAAATGACTTTGGAGCAAGCTAAACAAGTGGCAGCTTATCGTGCCGTAGATGAGTTTGTCACAAATAATTGTATTTTTGGTGTAGGAAGCGGTTCAACTGTAGTATATGCAGTCCAACGTTTAGCCGAACGTGTTGACGTAGAAAATTTGAAGGTGACCTGTGTTCCTACTTCTTTTCAAGCTAAACAATTAATTCATAAATATAATTTGACACTCGGAGAACTAGACACGCATCCAAATATCGATGTTACTATTGACGGTGCAGATGAAGTTGACTCAAAAATGAATCTAATTAAAGGTGGTGGTGGATGTTTACTGCAAGAAAAGATAATTGCATCATGTTCAAAAAAATTAATTGTTATAGCTGACTACACTAAAGATTCTGTTACACTTGGTGATCACTACAAAAAAGGAATACCCGTAGAAGTAATACCTATGGCATATGTACCCATCAAAAACAAAATAACTACTTTATTTGGTGGAGATGTTAAATTGAGAAATGCTATTGCAAAAGCTGGTCCAGTAGTAACAGATAATGGAAACTTCATATTGGATTGGCTGTTTCCAAACAATAGCTTCGATTGGGAGGAAGTAAATACAATCATTAAATTAATACCTGGTGTTGTTGAAACTGGCTTGTTTATCAATATGTGCCATAAGGCCTACTTTGGACAACCAGAAGGGACTGTTTCTGAGAGATGTGCTCTTTAACCTTATAAATCTGAGATTAAATGTAAATCGCCTGAATGAATCTGAATAATCTTTCTATTTTTATATATTAAGATCGTTAAGTAAGCGTATATAAGAGATTTGTCCTATACATTGACAAAACATATAGAGTTACATTTACTATCAAATATAAATGTATATGAAATATAAAAACAGTGTTAATGATTTTGTTTCATATGTGTCCGATTAAATGTATTAAACATTATATAAAGGTAATATTTTAGACACTTGCAACATGCAGCATGCAACCCACTGCTAACAGTCGAATCTATTCTTCTACTAGGAATCTCTATCTAAAGAACTGAATGTTAATTCGAGAGGAGTAACAGATATTGAACACAAGCAAATATTAATTGTTTATTTATCTTAGTCTGCTAATAGTTATATTGTTATTTCTATGTATCTTTTATGCCAACTGTGTGTGCATGGTGTCACATTGACTTTCCTGCGCAAATCTGCATTTTCCTGAGGATGTGCCTAGTTGACAAGAAACATACATAGAAATAAAAATATAACTTAGCAGAATAAGATAAATAAACAATTAATACTTGCTTAGATGTACGATATTTATCAATCCTGGAGTCAATATTCAATTCTTTGGATATTTTCATAGTGGAAGAACATATTCAAGGGTCAGCGGTAGGTTTTATGCTGCATATTAATGCATGTTGCAAGCAAGTATCTTATTATGGGTTTCCATGTATTAACACCTCACACAATAGAATATTTTAGAGTATAAAATATACATTGCATTGAATTAACTATAATCATGGTAGTAAATTGTTTTTAATAATAAATAAAATATGTTAATCTTTGTCTGGAATTTATTATGCTTTGGCATTACACTATGATTGTGCATCTATAAAATTAATCATAATTTAACATTACATTAACTTAGTGCATAATAAAAAATAAAAAAAATTAGGGTAATGTAACTTTAATTAGAACAGGTACTGGAGACCTTAGAAACTAATGGAAAAAGATACCAATATATCTAAAAATAATGATTAACAATTACAATCTGGCAGAATATCAAGAATCACATGTCCAAATATTTTCTTAAAAATTGTGATATTTTAGAAGGATAAAAATCTTTCCAATAGAGAAATTATAACAAAATATATTATTTTTTAAGTCTATGATTATTTTTGAAAATAGTTTTTCTTTTCACAGCATACCTAAAATATTTCCACATTAAATTAGGAACCTTTACTATCTGTCTAAGTATAGCCATATACGGTGGTAACTTTTTTTAATCTATTCCTTTAATGTTGACAATACAAAAAATTATGCTTTTTAACTTGGATATGCAAAATTATTTTTTGTAGAACATGGAGCAAATATTACATATTGTAATTTTTTAAGAAATTTATTTAAAGAATAGTGGACCATAAAAAATAATCTATTTAAACTATGACATGATATTACATTTTATTATATATATTAATTGATAACATAAATATTTATTAAATATTAAAATGCAATCTGAAATGCAAGTGACAATGTATTTATTGGTCCATTTATAATTCTATGATAGTGTTGGTTTATATTTGATATGATCTAAAAGCTGTTTTCAAATAATTAAAATACTACAAAATGAGATTTCAAATTATTTTGGGTGTACTTATCATAATGTAATTAAAATTAAGACTAGTTAATAAAGACTGGTCTTCTTCATTATTCTAAGAAATTCTTCTTGGTTTATTTCTCCATCTCCATCTCGATCTGCTTCATCTATCATTTCATGAAGCTCTTCGTCTGTTAAATTCTCACCTAGTTCTTTTGCTACTCTTTTCAAATTCTTAAATGATATTTTTCCTGCAATACATGTGAGAATATAATTTGAGTAATATTTACACATTATGTTGCCTCTATTAATCACAACTAGCAACCAACAATTACCAATGATAATTAAAATTAAAACTAAACTAACTAAAAACACAACCATAAATATGCAAAGGAATTAAGTCAAGACCCTGCCGATGATATCAAATTTAACTATAAAAACCCATATTATCATATAAATGTGGTGTAGACTATCCTCATAAATATTAATTGAATTTTTGATTACATAGACTATTTACATTATTTAATCTTATGAAAGATAAATTAATTATAAGCAAGAACTAAAACAATGTATTACCAAAATAACATCCAAAAGAATAAGTTACTGTACTATACAAAATTTTCAAAAGTTTAAATATTTTATATATTGATGATGAATTTAGACACTAGTATGAGCCAAAATGTCTGATTATGCTGTATTAAAATATATCATTATTTAAACAAATTAGATCATGAGAAGAAAAAATTAATATAAATGTTTTTGTAAATAGCAAGTTGATAAAAGTACTTCAAAAGATATAGATATTCAATATAAAAAACATATCTAACCAATAAAAAATAAATACAACACTTTTGTTGATACATTTTGTTATCTTGTGCAATGTGATATGCCAAATATTTCGAGTGTTATTTAGAATAGCAATTATTTTTTTAATCTAATAATTCTTGAAAAATTTTTGTTATCATATTTTCACATTCAATGATTTGGTTTATATGTGCTAGGCACATTATTAAGATTTTTTTTTCTTAATAGAAGCCTCAATCTTTTCCAATTTAAATAATGATACTACTATAGTATTCAAGTTATAATATAGATTATTTTTTTCATGGGCAATACCAAATCTTAAATAAACAGTTATATACAATGCAATAATTATAAACATAAATTTAAGTATTAATGGCATGAACCATAAATCAAAGCATCAGTAATTTTAGGAAGTGATATTCTTTAAAATACTAGCTTTTTGACATTGTTCCTCAGTTCAACTCTTAGTATACTCCATTTACATTAATGAAGTATTGTGGTATTAGTGGACTTTCTTTGGCAAATAGAAAACAGAGGTGTCCAAATAAATCTATTTTTATAAATATAATTTGAAGCTTGTAATTGAAAACATTCTCATATGTATTCTAAAACAACGCCACAACTTTTGCGAATTATGTACATTGTAATCATAAATTTAATTCTTTGAAAGAAGAAATTCAAGTGTGTACCACCCTTTGACCTGCCCACAACTTTTATCAGACATCTGTTTGCCATACTGCATACCCTGCTCCGCCACAACCCTGTACATAACAATTCCTAAGACCTTAAATTTATAGTTGAAATATTATTACTAAACCTGACAATACTCTATGTATCTACCATTAATTTTTAAATATATATTATTTTTCATAAATCAAAGAAACAAAAAAAATGTGTATACTGCCATCTAGCATACATTATGGCAAGTATTACAACCCCAATCTCTTTGAAACAGATGATTTAATAAAGAGATAGAATTACTTATTGCTAGAGGTAACCACCAAAAAGTGCAGAAAACTACTTGCTGTAATCCTAAAGCTAATAAAAAGGAAGACTAAATTTTGGATTATTTTCATAAGTGATCATGTTTACAAATTGTTTCACAATTGACTGATAAGAAGGTTCTGTAATGTTTTTCATTATTTGTATTTGCATTTCTATTACATTATATGTATTTTATACATATAATTTAATGTAATAGAAATTAAAACATATCAAGCTATATCAATTATATAGATAGTTTTTATTTCCATTGCATTAAATTATTTTTTGAAGCTGACAGAACTAATCTTCATTAAATTATCAGTACAATGGTATACAAATTTCCCCATTTTTGTGTTCTAACAAGAGTACAGCAATAAAAATAGTTGCTGACAAGAGATGAAAAAAATATTTTTCGATCATAGAGTACTCTCAAATGCTTAACATTATGAGTCATGCAAAATAATGTTAGTACAACTGCAATAAAAAGCTGATGCCACTAAAATACTTAGAGAACAAGTCACTCAAGATTGGTCTACATTGTTAGAATTCCATTAAAGAAAAAAATTTTAGTTTAGGTACTTATAAATAGTTTAGGTACATTTAATTTATAAATAAATTATGTACAAAATTGATAGTTTAAAAATATTTTGTTTGCAAAATCACGACTAAGTATAAAGGAAGGAATAAACTATTTAATTTTTTTGTTTTTGGTTTTTGAATATACCAATGCTGAAATTTTACTATGCACACAGCATATTACAAAAGAGGTTGAATTTTGCAATTAGAGATATTAGCCAAGTACTTTTGCAAGACCGAATCTACAAAAATCAACATAAATGTTTCATTATCGATTACAAAATAGAGGCATAATTTCTAAGATATGAGATATGCACCAATTTTTACCACTGTAATGTTGTTTCTACAAAGCATCACAAAATAGAAGTGGGAAGATACTTTGTTTTATAAATGTACATTGAAAATCCCATTTGTCAACATTTTATAAACAAAAGGAGCAGATACCACGGTTGTTCAATAGAAAATCTTTAAGCAATTAATGGTGAAAGAATAAAAAAGGGCAAAAACTATTTTCGATCAGCCCTTGAAGTGAAATAGATATCCATGTTCGATAACACCATCACACTTTCATTGTTTGTCTGAAATAATGTTACAGACAACAGCGTGTAATACTACTATTTTAGAAAAGAAAAGTAAAACAGCAGTACAAAAAAGTAAAAGATACAGTATCATAACATCATAAAAACAGCTAAACACACATTACATTAACATATAAAATTTTAGATACATAATTGACAGTCATTTACATTTACAATTACCGATACACGGTCATTAATACATAACAAAATCAGTAACTGAAAGACAATGAACAATACAATAACTTTTGTTACCAAAGCGAGTACATTAATCCAACAAATGCTTATCACTTAGCTTTGTTATACTCAAATTTTATTCACTTGGCACCTCCAATGTAATTCTTATAGTGTGGCTCATAGGGATAAATAAAAAAATTAGCAAGAATAAATTGTAACAAGACTATATTTGATTTAGACTGTTTGTATAGCCTGTTTGCTCAGAAAGCATTATTGTGTTTATTTTGCTTCATAATTTAATCTATTGAGTGTTTTAGTAGCATTTCAAATGTAATAACATTAATTAACTGTACATTTTATTAGCACTCTAATTTTACACACTAAATGAACAACAAATACTTGGACTATGATCAACAATTTCATTCTGTAACTACTATGTAATTGACTATTTTTACATATAAAATAATTTTTTTTTATTAATCATCATACAATTTTTTAAATAGAATGTATTTCAATTATTGAAATTTGTGTAGCTATAATGAGAAATTAAATTCAAAGCCAACTGCCTACATATGCAGTCATTTTTATATAGATAGTTCATAATAGTAAAACTAGTATGCAATACTGCACACACACACACACACACCTTAAATCTTTGAAGTTATACTTCTTCTGGCTCATAAAGAGAAAAAGATCAGAATGAATTTTCAGCATATGACATGTGCTGATATAGTAAACCATGAAGATAGTTTTTAATGTGATTTTTTTTTTCTTTAAAATCTTAAGTTATCCAAGTGGTGCATAAATATATTATATAAGATTTGCACATGCCCAAGTGGATCAATTCAATTCTCGCATAAGTGCCTGTCGCTGAATTGGTGGATAGAAGCCCTGCAGCACCTGCATGTCTGCAGTGTCTAATTCAGTCATTCAATTAAGTAATTAACATGTAAACATAATCATAAACATATATTTATAATATAAGAATTTCCGATGACTGATTTTTACATTGTGGATATTGTTATTTGCATTTATACAACTCTTATGTTACTATAGTGTATATTTGTTTTATTATGAAATTTTGTATCCAAAATTGACGTTATATAAGATGTTTTTTATGACTTGAAAAATAATGCACAAATTTTATATTGCATTCACAATTTTAAATTTCCCAAAAACAATTTTATTATAAATTACATGTAATTTTTGTAATTTGGTAGGAGCAAATCTTAATATCAAGTTTTTGAATATTAGTAAACTAAAAAAAAATTAACTTTTTTTTATTCATGCCAATGAATAATTATAATTTCTTACACACACATATACATATATAAGTACATACATACTTCCTTCATAAAAGAAAAATGAAATTTATATAACATAAAAACGTACCAGTTTCATCATCATCAAACAATTTGAACGCTTTCATAATTTCTTCTTTGGTGTCTTTTTCGGCCATTTTAACCGTCATCAAATCAACAAAATCATTATATGACACTTTTCCATCTCCTCTGTCTATTTCAGCAATCATTTTTTTAATTTCCTCTTTTTTTGGTTCAAATCCCAATGCTCTGATAGCAACTTTTAACTCCTTAGCATCAATTTTACCTGTATTTTCTGTATCAAAAAGATCAAAAGCTTCCTTAATGTCCCTTTTTTGTTCTTCTGATAATTCAAATTTTGGACCAGATTTTTTTCGAACGCCTACTGGAGGAACACTATTACTAGAGTTTTTCTTGGGTGCTGTAGTAATTGTTGAGGTCTAAAAAAAAGTTTGATATAACATTTATTAACAAATTCTTGAACCAAAACAAACCTCAGGTACCTTCATATTACCATTTAGCTTGTTTTAATAATCATACACCAAATTTGTATATGACATAAAGGATGTTGAGAACGACATATATATTTCAGCGATAGAGAAAATTTGTTTTAAGTGTTAATATATGTAATGTATGCATGAGAATTTATGATATTTATTAAGACTATTACAAATATACCACACAACGAACGTAATTGATATATATATCCCTATAAATCAAGAATATAGGTAAAACATAATTACCATTATTGCAGTTCGTCTATTTATTATTGTTTAAAAATCAAATAACAGAATTTGAAATGATGATGTTCTACATTTACAAAATCAATATATAGCTTCCGCGCAAAACATTGGCATTAAGAATCAATCACAATATGTTTAACTGTCAATCACTACGATCGTGTTCCCTAAGTAATGAAATCCAACAAGAATAATCGATTGAAAGTAAGAAAAGTCTTTAACAGTACATTTTTCTTTCATTTGGACAATGTATTAACATTGCCCAATTTAATAATGTACTATTAATATTTCGTCATTCTATGTAAGGATACATCTTGCTTGCCGCGATTGTGATTTTTTTTAAATTTAATTTTCCAAAAGCAAGGAGTGAACTGTATATACATTTCTAGAAAATTTTCTAAACATTCGTTTATTTACTAGTTTAGAAGAAATAATGTAGCGCAAAAAATATATTCATTTTACAGACACTGTTGCAAAATCTACGCATTTTTTTATTACAAACATTTAGTTTTAAGTACATTGTATTCAATCTTAACTAATGATAATCATAAAATCTATTTATGCATGAAGTCTATTTTTCACATAAATAAAAGATCAATCGATTTGCTTTATACTTTTTGTCGGCCTACTATTTGTCGAATATCGCCATCTGTTATCGGGTAGTAACAGTGGTCCTCTCAGTTTTTTTTGATAGTAAAGTTACATTTAAACATTACAACAGACAGCGTGAAAATTTTTGGTTTTTAACTACATTGCACCAGATTATTTTTTGAAATAAATAATAATTAGTTAATAAAATGATTAACACTTTTTTTCTCCTCTTGCGACAAAGAGGATGTAAAAAATGCATAAAACACACCCGCGCGCCCGTGTGCACAGGAAGCGTGGAACTGAAACCCATTAACAAAGTCCCCCTGAACAAATGATGGGTCGGCAATGCAGTTAGCTGGAAAACAGTTACAGTTTCACCGAACACGACCGGATATCACATAGTGCATGGATGCCGACGGCGCGTGACATGCCCTATGAGCGATTATTTAGGGGATCACTTCGGTATAGGATGTCATTGGACACCGACACGGATCGGGTCCATTTGTCCTACCCGGCACAGAAGCAATCCAGTAGAGGGGAGTGATATGGCTTAATTAGACTCTACTGACTGAGGTATATCTGAGTTATTCAATCATTAGCGTCAATGACTTCCGTGAGACTTTCTACTGCCGCTGTAAGAGTGTCGACTGGATTGGTAAGTACACTGCGTGGCCTATCTATAAAATGATAGGGTTAGTGTGGCTGATAGGAACAATCGAGCGGAGAAGCGAATTGGAATGCGATTCCACTATGTCGAAGAAACGCTTAAATACGTCCTTCATAAATATGGCTACGGTAGGGAGTTCTAAATCTCTATGAAACACTGAATTTCGATTATTTTGAATGATTATATCGAGTGCCTTTGGGGCGACGTGAGCGAAGTCCGGAGACGTGTAGTCATCGCCGACTGTAGGCACATTTTGTAAATAGTGCGCTTATTGACCAGTAATAATTTTCTTTTTCTACTAAGCATGGCGCCTAATCGAGCGTGACTCCTAGGTATTTGTAATTTAATTACCAGGGAATGTTCGCGTTCAACATTCGCAAGTGGGACATATCTAAGTCAACAATTTTTCGACTCTTACGCTTACTACATTTAAATTGTATAGCGGCTAACTTATCACAGTTAACCTCGATTCTCCAGGTAAAGAACCATCGACTCAGCTCATGAATGGCTCTCTGGAGGTGGAGGAGTAATAATTTTTTGGTGCCTTAGCATGAAAGTACATCACAATATTGTCCGCGAATAATGCGAGTCGGACGCCTGACATCGGACGCGGTATTTCATTTGTATAAGCGGACTACATGAGGTAAGAGAGGATGGAGCCTTGAGGAACTCCTGCTCTGGTTAGTCATCTTGTCGAGTGTGTGTACTCATGTCTAAAAACAAAATAGCTATTATACTGATGTAACTGTGAATAATGTGAATGAGACGATCTGATACTTGAAAAGCGTGAAGTTTATAAATACATAAGACCCGCGTGCCATATTCTGTAGAAGGCCTTAGTTACATCGAAAAAGACAGCTACGGTTTGTTGCTTAGATTTAAAGTCCTCCACGATATATTCGACTAGACGGAGAGCTTGCTGGGGACATGAATGTATGGGAAGGAAACCGAACTGTTCATCTATGGTAAGGCCTTTCCCCGAGAAGATGATCGCTTAAGCGAATTTTAAGAACTTTCTCGACGAGATTACCGAGACCACTCAGGAGGCTGATTGATCTGTAACTGACAAGGATGTCGTGAGGTTTCCCTGCTTTATGGATACCTATTACCTCCGCCTCTTTCCAGATGGGAGAGAAATAGCAATTTTTGTGGCACGCGTTAAATATAGCGACCAATAAGCCTAATAGAGGCAGGAAAAAGCATTTGATAGCTTTATTGCTGACATCATCGAGACCCAGTGCCTTTCTGATTTTGAACGATTTAATCAATGTTTGAATTTCGCTGAAAGAGACGGGAGGCAAATCGTCTTTGGGTTCGAGCGAGGCTTTGTATCGAACCTCTTCCTCGATGCGGTATATGTGTAAAATGTTATTCGAAAGGGAAACGTAAAGGAAAGGGCATTGGGATTCTACACTATCCGCTAAGAACTTTGCTACCTCTGCGTCGTCTAAGGCTGTAGAATTGTCTCATCATTTGAAAGGAGGCGCAGGGATCTAACTCTCTGTTTGAGCGCTTTAGTAACCTTCCAAAACACTTGGTGCGTGGGAGTGATTTCCTCACACAAGATCGCTCCAGTTCACATTTTGGACTTCCAGAGTCCTAACTCAGCATTGGAGGGCTTGAACTCTGGATCTTATATTCTGCAGTAGGGTATGCGCTCGAGCGGCGTAAAGCTCCGTTTTTAGTTCTTAACAATTTGAGAACATCAACAGGATGCTTCTGGTGGTCTGAGGACGCCGGAACCTCCCGCATGCTGTTTCCGACCACTGTTCTAACGTGATTAATACTGCGTATTGAATATTGAGTCTTTACTTATGTAATTCTTATAAGCAATAAACACACCAAAACTGCATTGCATCATAACTTATAACACCGTAAAATAACTATAACTGACCGCTACAATGACTAGCCTGTAACGACCGATACTACCGGTACTAAGGCCAGTGATCCAAATTAGGTTAACTACCGAGAAACCATCTTATAGGGAACGTGCAGAAACTGCATATTTCAGTACAAGTAGCACCACAGTGTGAGTAAAAGCAAAACTTTCAGTTTGAATAAGAAAAGACATATCACTAATGATTAAAAAATACTGTTTCAAAGTAATATAGTAAACTTATTATATTAAAATTTTAATTTAGTGTTATTAAGATCGTTAAAAAAATAAGGATTTCAGACCATTAAAAATAATCGACAGTCAGGCCAAAATATATCGAAAAACTAAAAGGTTTCGAGACTTAAGATATTACAAAAAAAAAAGTTGGCTAAGACGAAGATATGCAGTCATAAGTGGTAGAATTATTGTTTAAACAAAGATTTTAAGTATATAGGTACGATGTCAAGATCAATAAATAATTCTCTGAATCAATTGTTATTGCATATCTTTAGAAATACCTGTTTTCTATTTCCTCAATTTTAATAAATTTCCGTCTTTTCAGCTTGATTTTAATAGAAATACCAAAAGTGCAATTTCCAATTATAAGACATCTGTTCAGACGTCTGTGCCTCAGTTTAATCGATGATTTCAACAAAGTGTTGAATCGAAAGCTAGTGACACAAACATGTTGGTAATTTTTTTCAACTTTTTTAATTTTTTTTGTATTGCACTAGAGAAATCTATATAAATATATGATAGAAATAAAGCATTTTCAAGTCATTTTTTTTCAAATATATTTGTGGTGCGTACTAGGATGGTATTTTTAGAAAGGAGCCAGTTATTTGGATGTATACTAAAAGAAATGATTAGAAACGAAATATGTTCAGCGAAAATGAATTTTCATTGTAATAAATATAAAATTTATTAATTTAACAATTATTTCCAAATACTTAAAAAACTTTGTATATGTTGTGTATATTTTATTACGGTATTTGTATATTTATTTCCTTTTTCAATCAGCCATAGCAAAATAACATTATTAGTTAAATAATAATAGAATGGTCTTTATGTTTATTCTTCTTAATCTATTGAGGTATCTAGATATACGACAACATATTTTAATAAAATATTTCTGAACTTTTCTCGTAAGTTAATACTCGATCGACAATACGAAGTATTTGTTGACGATTAAAATATATGATAAAATAAAAATTTCTTTTTTTCCACCAGATAGCAAACCTTGACTGGGCACTTTTTCTATCTTGATGAAAATAATTGATTGTCAGTTTAAGTATAAAGTTAAACATTTATAACTAAAACTACCTTGCGTTTAAGACTCTGTATTCATAAGAAATACAACTCGCCTTCCATTTCCCATATAATAAAAATAAATATCAAAAGAAATATGCTATTTCCTGAAATGTAATAAAAAACCGGCCAAGAGCATGTCAGATCATGTTCCGTGTAGGGTTCTGTAGTTATAACTACACCTACAACTAGAGAACGAAGTAGGTATGTTGACTATTACTATTAAACTGGTGTAAGCTAAAGTGCACCTGCAAAAGAGTGTATTTTCATTGCACTTTCGTCTTTTTGTTGAAAAGCGCAGTTTTTCAGTAATAAGTCGAAAACGGTATATCCGATCAGGTTCAAAATGTTGACATGCCTATGTATTAAGTGTTATCTTCGTATTTCTTTTTTATATTTGTTGGACATATATTTAAAAAAAATTGCTTAGATACCTTAAAAAAAACTTAGGAAAAAAGTGTTTATAAAAGAACTATCGAAATATATGACACACGTTGATGTTTGCTGAAATTTATTTTTTTTATAAATATTTATTTTTATAATTTAACTCCCAAACTAAGTTGGAGCTTATACTTTAATTGGAAATCAAAGTATATAGAATACTTTTTTAGGCTTCCGTGAATATAATTAAACAACTTTACAGTTTTCCTAATTTCAATAAAATCTAATATGGGATAGTTAGAAGTCAACGGAAGAGCATATGATAATTTTTTTAGGGTTCCATGAGAATAAACAAAAATTGATAGAATCGGGGTCAGTAAATCATAAAATATATTGATTGCAAAATTTTATTAAAAAAGTATTTAGATGGGTATACAGACAGACGCTACTGATTTATTAATAGTATAAATATCTATGCCATAACGATCTTATAAATGGTCCTAAGGATTTTGATGAAAACTCTTATTATGATGAAGTTTTTCCTTTCGTTTATATTTCCAGGTCAAACTCGAAAGCGAGTCAAGTTGGTTGCTCAGATAATTATTGCGAAAAATGATGTTTGTGATATGATAAGAAATACCATTAGACGATCAAATATTTAAAAAACCAAAAATAGACTCACACCAATGCAATAATCTAAATAAACGCGAAAAGCGTCACAACCACGCGGGTGGAACAGTGAGCGGAAAGTTAGTATTTTTATTTAAAAAATTATTGGATTGTGATGATCATGACCCGAAACAAAAAAAAAACGATTTCGTTGAAACACATCATAAATTACACTTTTAGTAACTATATAACCTAGAATTTATCCGCAAAAATTGGAAGAACTGGACCTGGTACGTTGAAGTCATCGTTGAAGCGTAATATCTTAGTTTTTTAAAGTTATTTCTTTCTATAAAGAAATAACTTTAAAAAACTAAGATATTCAGTACACATTTTCGGCAATAAAACCACTGATAGTGAAAACAATTTTGTATAGGTACTGAACTATAAAAGCCAATATACCTATTTTATTTTATTGTAATCATGAAAATAAAGAACCCGTCATCACGCCGCCGCGTGTTATTAGAACTCATAATGGTTGATTTGCCATAACACTCATACGAGAATCGCCATGTATTATAATACTATTATTCGTTATTTTTTTATTATTGTATTACGATAGTCAATGTCAGGTTTTTTTTTTTACTTCTGTGTGTCTATGACTAAAATGAAAAATGCTTTTTGTCGCTTGATATTTGGTTTATAAACACAATACTTACATTTTTCATAGCTATTGACATGATAACGTCTTATAAATCGATGAACGTCAGCTGCATGCACGAAGAAGCACGACTCATTGTCGCGTTCCGCCCGAGCCGAGCATGCGAGCGAGAGCGCGGAACAATAGAGAGGCACGACCGGCCTAAGCGTTCGGCTTGTGACGCATCTATCTCTTTACTGTATTATTTCAGTAGTAAAATATTTGAATTAACGAGTGCAAATAAATGTTAATTTATAGAAAACATTGTCATTTTCAATTAACTCTTTCTTTGTATTATACAAAATAATGATAATTCAGTTATAATAATTCAATTCAATTCATAAAAGAATGCAATTTTTCATCAATGTTTTCTCTTATAATGGCATTATCATGTAAAATTATCGTCCGTAAACCGACTTAATAGACAACCAATTTTTTTTATAGTATTTCGCGGGACAATCGGGCATGCGAGCCACTTGAGAGTAGATGGTCACTGGTGCACATGGACACTCGAAACCTCGGAGGGATCACAAGTACGTTGTCGGCCTCTTGGAAACGAATGGGATATCTGTTAAAGAAGAGAATGGGCTAAATAAAGGGCGCAGTGGATTGAGGGAAGAGGAAGTGGACCACCGTAACTTCTACTCACTGAAGAACGAAACACGACGTGATCCAGCGGAAGCTGTTACTTCACGTCTGTTTTTTGTGCAATCATATAAAATATTAAAATACCTTTTATCACTCGGTCTTAATCTACGCATTCAAGAATATACGGCAAGTGATAATTCAACACGGCATTACAGCATATATTCACCAATGTCCCTCTAAAATCTGGAATCAAAAGTACTTTCTTATTAAAAAAAATGGATCAGATTTTAAAAATATTCAACTAGGGAATCCTCTGCACGAAAATTGAACTCGCATTTTTTTTATATAGTTTAGGAATTTATTATCATGGAATGAAAATAGCATGATAACATGAGTTAATTTTTTTATGAAATTGACTTATTTGGCTTACTCTTCTACCGAAAGTCTAATTTATATATCAAACGTTTTTAGAAAAATGTCTTACAAAAAGGCAGAAGTAGCATGCAGTGAAATTGTTATCTGAAGAGAAGCTAGTGTACTAGCTGTTACCCTGTTGAAAACATCCAATACAGTCCCATACAAAACAATAGAATCTGTAATGGCTTATATGTAATCTATCTGGAAGAAAAAAATTCCAGATAGAGTTAAATTTGGAATCTATATGTAAGTCCATCATAGCAAGGTTTCTTTATTGGATTTAATGGGATTGTAATGTTATTTGTATCTGTATGGATCCTAACTGCACCTTACCTGTAGGTTTGTATCCGTTTTTATCGTAAGTCCATGTGGACATAAAAACCAATGTGGATTTCCGAATACGAAATAGAAAATGTTTTTAATGCTTTTTAATGACACTTCCACAATCGGAAAAAATCT
Source organism: Eumeta japonica (assembly GCA_005406025.1). Classification (NCBI taxonomy): domain Eukaryota; kingdom Metazoa; phylum Arthropoda; class Insecta; order Lepidoptera; family Psychidae; genus Eumeta; species Eumeta japonica. The sequence continues at coordinate 55,226 of BGZK01000270.1, forward strand.
ATATGTAAATCCAGATAAGAACTCTGCAGACATAAGTTCCATTAAACTTTCCGTTTCGTCCCTTCGAAAGTTTTTATGGGTATGGATATGGATTTGCAGCGACAAAAGCACATTAGATTCCAATACATTCATTTCTTATTGGAATTTATTGGACGTTTTCAACAGGGTAGACAATAAAGTTCCTACTAGATAATTATATTGAAATTCCAGATTTCTTTGTTTACGAAAATGTCCACCATGATAGACAAAACTGTTTCTAAAAAGCATGTTTTCTCTGTTGTTGCATGTTACCAAATCACATTTTGCTTTTTTTTCTGTATGATAAATCATTTATTGAATACAGTTTCAGGCTTCGACAAAAACCAGTACACCATCACTTTATTCGAAAGCCATCTCTACTGAAGTTAATCTAAAACAAATTTAAATTTTAAAATTAGTCAAAAAGATTGATCACTGTGAATATGAAAAAAAACTACCAACAGTTATATCAGTCAAATCTTCATAAAAACAATATTAAAATCAAAATAAGTATTCTAATGAATTTTACAATCAACTGACTGTCCGCGTGGCCAACTTTTTCTCATTTATTCCGATCACTGCGTTGGCATGGGTTTATTTTTTGTATCTTTAAAAACTTAAGTTTTCTGATACAATTACCTGTAATGAAAAGTAATGACATGTCCATCTTCATGATGCAAGCTATCCTTTTGCAAAATGTCATAAATTCAGTTAGTTATTTAATCATGAAAATATAACAAACGTACGCCAGCAGCTCCACCCTCTCGACAAAGTTTATTTTAGTAGTAGCTATCAAATTACTGCTCCCACGCTTGCTCTCGTACCGCGTGTAATGCGCCTTCAGTCAACCCCTACTCTTGATTCATTCCAGTCACGTTTCATTTTTCAGTAAAGTTAATTTTAATGTTCTTAATATTTTCTTTAGAAAGAAAGAAAAACATTCCAGCGAAATTGGCGGAATTATAATTTTTAGTAAATTTCATTGAACCTATAGCTGTGGAACCCTAAAAATAATGTAGGCTACATTATTTTCCTTGGCTTAAACTACTAAAAGCCAAATTTGAAATCGCTCAAGTTAAAGAGTACATATTAACTTCATAAAACTCAACCACGGAACTATAAGCCACTCCTAAACGCCTTCAGTTTTCTCTGTGGTAATAAGACTTGTGCAAAACGAAATTGGTAAGGATTACATAGGTTCTTAATGATACTCACGAAAGCCTAAAATATGTATCCCGCAGGTCTAAGTGGTTTCTAGCTATTTCCATAGTAAATTTTGTTCATATCAGTAAGAGTATAAGAATTAATAGTCATTATCACGAAACCCTTAAAATGTATTTTATATAAATATGTCTATTCATTAGTTTTCAACTAAATTTGTAGCTCATTTTATTGAAATTGATTACATTATATGTGTTTTATGATAAAAAATTAGCATATATCTTTATATTAATTTTCAGTCAACTTCATATCAAATTTCATTGTAATCTGGAAAACTAGATGGGTTCTAAATTAATATTACAGAACCTTAAAATGTATCGTACTTCCTCCCATTAATTTTCAGCTACCTCTATACAAAATTCTATTGAAGTAGGTTACATCATAAGGTTTCTTAATAATTCTCAAGGAACCTTAAACATGTAACATATATGCTTTTATTGATTTGTAATTCTAATTCCCTATTAAATTTTATCTAAAACGGTAAAACTGTAAGGGTTCTTAGTAATCTCATAGAGCTCTAAAATGCATTGTATATGTTTTCATTTGTTTCCATCTAACTCCCTAGTTCATTTTATTGAAATCGGTGATACTGTAAGAGGTCTCAGTAGTTTTCACAGAACCCTAAAAATATGTCATATATGCTTGTCTTCATTTTCAAGTAACTCCCTACCAAAATCTATTTAAATTGTTAATACAATAAGAGTTTATAGTGATTCTTATGGAACCCAAAAAACGTATATTCTTTCACTGGTTTCTGGCTATCTCCCTACTAAATTTTATTGAACGCGGTAAAACTATAACAGCGGTATTATTTTCAGTTTTTAACTTTACAGTTAACTATTAATTATTTCAAACTTTCATTCGAAATAATTAATAGTTAACTGTAAAGTTAAAAACTGAACACGTCGAAATACGAAAACTTCACAATTGGCTATTGAATAAATTAATTTTAAAGATATTGACATTTACGACAATAAATTAATGCTCCAAATGCCAATATCTCTAACATTATCAATATTTTGACATGTTTAGTTTTTAACTTTAACAATTAGCAGTCAACTATTGCAAATGAGAGTTTGAAATACATTGCTTAAGGTTTCTTAGTAATGCTCATAGATCACTTAAAATGGAAAATGTATCATATATATGGTTTCCAACTCTAAACTAAAGTTCATCTAAATCGGTATAACCATAAGAGTTTATATTAATTCTCACGGAGCCCTAAAAATGTATCATATATCCTTTTGTTCATATATCCATACCAAAGGTTATTGAAAGTATAAGAGTTTTTATTCTTACATGGTATGTTAAAAAACGATCAAAACTTTAATCATTTATATTTTAAACAGCTTTCGTCCGCAGTTTCACCAGTGCTGATATGGAACAAATTCCTACAATTTTTTTAGGTTAAGTTAGGTTACCAAAAATCCGTCCTGTTTCTGATCTCAATTTGGGTTCAACCTTTCTCCTTTACCTTCGATTCTGATGAATTACCCCATTTTTAAGTATTGTTCGATTTTTACACAAGTACCTTAAACAATTCCAAACAAAAACTAAAAAGCACCCTAAAGATAGGCCCATCAATCTCACTTGCATGCAAGTGAAAGTCGCATCATAAGTGGTTCAGCCGTTCCAAAGATACACCAGACAAATAAACAAACAGACAAAAAAAAATTTAAAAGGATTATTTTATTTCATATAAACCACCAAATAATTATGAACACAACAAAAAAAGAAATCTGGCAAATCAGTTCACCCGTTTTCAAATGATGATCTTCCATTCGAGCAAGATGATCACTTGAAAACGGCTTGAATTAAATTGTATGAATTGTATTTTTATTTATATAGATAAATGGAAATATGTATTACATAAACAATCTAATTAGTATTTAAATAAAATATTTCTATGTAAACAATTGATTGATGATCCTAAAAGGCGCAGCAGAAAGAGCTCGATTTACATCCATGATTTTTAATATACATCCACGGTTTAAATATACTTGATTATGTTATAGAGATATAGTTAATATCATATTGCAATATGATATAGAAATTGCTTCTAAGCACTAGAGCGCTTAGTATATTTGAGTCATATGTCGTGAAATATTGAAAATAATCTTGTTCAAAAATTTTTTTAGATTTCATGTGTGAAAATTTGATAAGAAAAGAAAGCATTCTTTAGACTATTTCCATTTACTTACATGTAAAGAATGCAACAGAGCTTTGTAGTGCACGTCATTATTATTAGTTTTAGTGAAGAACATAATAGTAAACACAGATTTATTTTAAATAATTCAAACGCAAAACCTCCTTTTAGGCATATTGGTGAACTTCAAATATTCTTAAAAAAAATCTAAGGCAAATAATACATCTTCGTCAAGTTGTAGAAAAAGTTATCCAAAACAAATTGTAAAATTTGGTCTTTGCATTAATTTAACACGGAGTATGTAATATTTCCAACCGCCAATCTTTTATACATTTTTAATTAATGTGATTTAAAGACCTATTTCTATCAAACTAATTTAGTGAGATTGACCAGTATCAACATTAACAAAAAAATTGATATCATTACTATTAAATTAGGTCATTATTTACATGTCGCAAATTAATCATCTATTAATGAATGTCTTACTTATTTGACATTTTCTTAAAAAGAAAATCAAAGATTTCTAATTTTGCTAATTTTGAAGATGCTTTGGACACGTAAATTCATATTCATGCTTTGCACTAATTTTATATATTAGGCAAAGCATTATTTTAATACATTTCAATGTTATTTTGTTGTCAATTTTATTATACAAACAAAAGTAATCACTGTATTTCTCTGATTATATTCTTATTTTAATCTTCATAATTTTTTTTGCTTAATTTTTGAATAGACTTGTTTAATATCCTTATGTTATTTTATATTACACACATTTCTATTTTTTATTATACATATAGGGCTTGGATTTAACAAGAAACCTCCAAGTTTACTTACTCGACACTGGGATCTGAGAGGTGTACATTTGTGATATAATCCAAATTTTATAGAAGTGATGGGAACAATACGTTATATGAATTAATTATGTTAACCATATCGTATATATCATTGATTACACAAATAATAAACCACGAGGATAGAATGGCATCCCACTAAATCCAGAAACTCTTTTGATTTTTTGCACTCAGTAATGTGTATGTGCATGCATTTCTATATTTTAAAATTAATATTTAGCTCTAAAATAAATTAATTCACCATAACACACATGATCAGACCTATATTTGTTCACTCAAAGTGAACTATGCTATCAATTAATATTATCTCAACATAAAAAAACTAAAAGTTCTCAATGACTGAAACATATATTTTAATAATAGATTACTTTGCATAATCGTAATTATGATGTAGAAGGCAAAGAACCAATGGATTTCATAAGGTGGTAACAATGTAATAGGCGGCTACGATGTCCAATTCTTTGCAGCATAGATGCGGCCTGGGCCAGCATGCCAGCGCGTTCACCCGGCGTAGCTAGGACTGCCGGAGGCAAATGTCGGCACGCCATATACAAAGCTACTGCTTTTTCACCTTCACCGCCACTTTCCTCTAAGACCCTCTCTGTAATATAAACAAAAAATAAACAATATATTAATATTTATTATATTACTTAGAATGAAGAACACCTCGAATACAGGATTGATTTCAAAAACTTTTTATGAGATAAAGAGAAAGCTATAGTCTAATAATAGATATCCCTGTAAGGATAAATTTATTTATGTAAATAAAAATGGCAAGTTCTCTATTTGTTTGATTGAGATGTCTCGTAATTCACATGTGTCTAGATTTTCAATTACGGTACAAAGCACGAAACTCTGCCCCTCTTTATTGCCTGCGAATGATATAATACGCTGGTTTAACGCTCCTCGACCGAAAATTAAATATTCGTCCATTCTAAAATTAATTACTGGTAAATAACTGTACCACAAACATTAAACCAACATCCTTCGCCAAAGAATTCATTCACCTTTGCCACAAATCATAGAAGAGCGATTAAGGCGTGGTCGTAAACTACTATCCAGTAGCTGCTGCGTGCGGCGTGGAGCCGCGCCCGCCATCATGCGGCACACTGCTGAATGTAAGAAAATGCGAGACGTCACCCACTGAAAAAATATTGTCAATTACTATAATTTTTTTTATCAGAATATAGTCTCAACAAAAATATTATCAATTACTATATTTTTTTTATCAGATATCGTGCAATAATCCATTAAAAACTTAATATATATGAAACACAATCGCAAAAATCAGTAAGTTTTGTAACCATATCTCATCAACTGGATTTTTAAGTTGTCATTTTTATCCAGTATCTGGCATCTATCTATAAACCACCGAACATATTGTATGATTCAAATCTCTAAGAATGGAATCTGTTATCAAAGAGTTTTGTTGTAATAGAATAAAAAAGTTTAAAAATAAAGTAGCAAAAACTAAAAAATACACTAAACTCTAGCCCACAATCAATTTCGATTTTATTACATATTTTTTTTATTTTGATGTAAATTTAGAGTCCTATTGAAATTGAGACAATTGTAAACCACATATACATCTGTAACGATTAATATCTATTAAATAGGTAATAAATATCTAAGACTGCATTTAAAAAAATCTATTTTGAAGTCATGTCTGATTATAAATATGACTGCATCCTACCAATCTACATCTTATTGTTCCTTTCAATAATAAAATGCCCCATCAAGAGTGCTAACATAGTTTTTTAGTAATATAAAAAAAAATCACAATTATTATCATCTCATGACTTGTTTTTTAAACACAACACTAGGAACAATATGAACATTGTTGTGATAAGGATGCTAATTCAGCTATGAACTTGATTCCAACTGTAATAATGTTGATCTTGCTATAATAACTATTCTGATATTAAATCATCACTAGATGTTATAAAACAAATATTAAGTATAATAAATGAAAGTGTTTGTGAATTGAACTACGCCAAAATGCAGTCAGATTTTTTTTTTAATAAAAACATTATCAAATGCATAGTTCCCAAAAAACTACAAAAAGCCCTTTAATAATGCATAACTTACAAAAGCATTTGTTGTACTCGTTATAAATAACAATAAAAATGTTTCACAATGATTTGTAAGCTTTGTAAAACAGAATTTAAGGATTTTAATAGATAACACCTAATATAATGAAAATAGATTTATATAATATCGAATATAGAAGTATTTCTAATTAAACAGACACCTACATAGGAATGTAAAAGAGATTTTTTGATAAATGAGAATAGAAAAAAAAAGGTATGTTGGGACTATTTGCTTATCTGAAAAAGATGAATACAAGTATACTGAACGCTTGAGTAACACAGTGAAGCAAAATATACCAAGGACATCCTATCCTTCAAAAATTCTTACATCAATCCAAACAAATATTGTTACAAAATCAATGATCAGCAACAAGGCCAGGACTATAATCAAAATTGGAATCAAGATTGTAAACGAAATTGAGAACGAGAGTGAGATTGGGTTCAAAATCGACATGGGATGTCAGACAATGAAAGATAAAAACTTATTTGCACTAACAATACTAGTAGATATGAATAATAATAAAGTAATTTGAAACCATATTTACCGGTACACTTTGTGATAATCGTCTTAAGGAATGCAAGTCTCTTTCGAAAGCCAGCAACTGGCGAGGCGTGGCCGGCTTCGACTCCGCCCCGGCGCTAGCCTCCCACACGGTCGCACGTACTTCCAGCAACCAGTCGCAGCATAGTACTTGTAACAACTATTGAAAAATTACTTTTAAATTTCTATTAAGGGTTAAAGATTAGATAAATGAATAGAAATGTTAATGTCAGTAAGACAATGAAAATTAGTATGTTAGTAAAGTTATTAATAAAGAAATTTTTTTTAAAGGCAAAAGAAAAGAATTTAAAGAAAAGTTGTTTCAAAACTTATTAGATGATATTGACCAACCACAGTTTTGGTATGGCCTTTTTGATAAAAGGAAATGAGTGTCACAACTTTTTTTTTGAAAATCAGGTTTGATAACAAAAAGTAATTGTTGCAGTAAAACTGAAATTGGTCATAAACAATAACAGATATCAGATTAACCATTTACATCAAAACAAAACATACCAAATAAAATAAAACATGCTTGTATCTCGTAAATGCAGCAAAGTACTATAGCGAAAGTTGCTTTGTAGTAATATTGCACAAATTGATAATTAGTGCAATGCAACTGCAATGCACTCCCGCCATAGTCATTCTATATTTCCTTGTCTTCTTCTCCATCCATTTTGAGTTCAAAATATTTTAGATATTTACTCACCAACATGAGTTGTGTGGGTTTTCTACAGCAATAATATGCCAATGAATCTGCTAACCTGCTCCCTGCTTTATCACAGACCTGAAATCAGGATAATTTCAATGTTAACTTTCCTGTAAACTGTTAATACATCATTTGAGTTAGCTGAAACTACGAAGTTGTTTAATGTCTAATCAAATCAAAGTTGTTTAATCAAAGTAAATTAAGGTATATGGTAAGTCTTCTAAGTTGTAACTAAACACAACATAATGGAACCATCATCAATCAAGATAGGAAGTTTTCAATCCAATTTATCCTTTCCTACATGGCAATACATATGATTATTCATTAAATTATAATACATAGTTTGAATCAAATTAATAACAATAAACTTTTAATAAAAAAGAAACAACAATACCGATCAATTATTATTATCGAAGGCAGAAAAATTAATTGTTAGATTGTTTTATTGTCAATATATTGTGATTTTTTTACACGATGTATATTGAGATCGATGATGCTGAACAGTTTGAAAAAGTTTTTGTCTCTCATCTTTGTTATAAGTCAATACTTCATTAAAACTTTCGGCTAGCGCTACTTCCCTTTCCGCAGTATCATTTACTACTTTTAACTTTTTAAATATATCATAACATCATTTATACCATTGCCATTAGATTATTAAGTACATACTGAGAAAAAAAAACGAAGAGAAAAGAGTTTGTTTAAATGTTTATTATAGTTAATAGTTAAATATTGTAGATTATTAATTTTGTTTTAGTTTTATAGCCTTGAATAAGTATATTGAACAAAAAATATAATATTACAGAAAAAGAAAACAAGATTTTAATAAGTTTAAATCAATGATCGGCAAAAATTTCACGGAAAATCAATTCAAGGCTTAATATCTTGCTCAATATTGATCTTAACAATTCGTACCATAGGACCTTTATGGTAGGAAATTAATTACCTACAAGTTTGCCATTTACGTTTTTTGATGTTGCAAGAACTTGTGACTAGGTGGTTCGATAATTGGATAAATACATAGACAGGTAGGTAGATGGCTGGATGGATGAAGAAATTAATCTTCTTTATTAATTGAAGTCGGTAGACTACAAGAAAATGTATAATTCCACACTTATAAGTCACTGGCACAGCTAATTTTATACAAACATATTTAGTTTTATTTCTCATTTTAATATACCAATGCCATAAACCACTGTGTAATTTCTGTGCATGAAATATATGTAGAAATTACACAGTGGGCTTTTAAGCTGATATAATAACACTAAGAAATAAAGTTGAATAACAAAAAGCCAATAAAATACATCAAGTAATTATTGTGATATTCTAGATATTATCATACTATATATAAGCCTTACTTTTTATCCTTATCATGAAAACAAATACTCTTAACTTGATACTAGCTCTGAAATACTGAAAATGTTAATTCTATTTTTTTTTTTCACCTGTAATGATTTTTTTTAATACTAATTATATTCTACAAAGTACCTCTATAGGTAACCTAAATGTAAGTACATTAAGGTCAAACAAGAATTTACAAGACACATGTTATTCTGTCCAAGTAGATTGTTATATACTTAGACAAAATAATAGTACAGATTTGTAATGTTTCTTCTGAGAGATAATTTGTAACATTATACATAGCATATACCACTTTCAACTTTATTTACTTATAACACTTATTTCTAGTTATTATTCATTTCTCACTCATCTCCTACATCGATCTGTGAACCTTATTTCTACGTCAGATATTCAACCTTTTCGTAAACGAAAAGAAGTTTTTTTTTTTGACGTAGCTAAGACAAAGTAACTAAATCGATAAAAGAATGCTAAAAGGAAAAATAAATAAAGTAGAAGGTACACTATACAAAATATTACAAGATATCAAAAATGTGTTGTAAGCACTTTTCTATTAAAAAGACTTCTTAAATGTGCCATATAAAAAGATTTGTTCAAAATTTTCAACACTGTATGTAAACCAACTTTTCTTTCAGTTTTTAACTGTAAGTTATAATGATAGGCAAATGGATTATCCTAGACATAGATATTAAAACATAACAGTCTACCAATCGCCTTTAGTCTTAGGCACAATACTAAGCCAATACAATACTGACCGATGTGTGTCATTACACACATCGGTCAGTATTGTATTAGCTACACTATATTGTATTGACTATAATATACAATTTTTTGCTGTTTTTGAACTGTAGTTTTTAGAAAACTTCATTAAGTATTCCAAAAACTACAGCTCAAAAACACAGCAAAAAATGGTATATCATATTTACTGTAATTAACACAATGCAAATCTTATTGTGTCTAAACTGGTATTTAAATATTAATTGATTTATTTTGCTTGTAAACAAAGCTTGCATACATTACACAATTGACATAAAAATGTGTATGCCAGAAAAACAACAATGGTCAATCTCTAGTACACATATAATGGATGTATAAAATAGAAAGATAGATGGAATCCTTATATCTATATATTTAAATAAAATTCAATTAGATTGAAATATGCAAAGCAACTTCAATTCTTTCTTTATTTAAGTAACTATGGTGTAATCCATGCTAATATATCTTATGTTACAAATTGTTCAAGCACATATATATCTTTAGTGGTGTCAATAAAATTTAATTTACATGACTAAAAAGAAACGTAACAATAATTTACAAAATATACATATCAAACTCATGATTGCAGACACTTTTTATATGCAATTTATCAGGGACCATATATCTAATCACATTAATACATCAATTAATCTATTGCAATGTGGAAAAAATTGACAATAAAACATATAAAACAGAGAAATAAAAGAATATCCAATTAAATTTATATTATTTGTACTTCATGTTTTAATATCTATAATTTATGGATATTTTAAATGTAAACTGCATATTCCATAATACCTATAATCATATAACTTAGACTAGGATTTTCATAACAAAGCAAGTTATAAAACTAGGAAATTACAGTAAAATTATTGGATAGGTGTGTTGGACTTTGTTAAAAGGGTTCCATACTATAGATTATCATATTAATCCTCGATGAAATTAGGCACATACTTTTGTACACATTTCTCTTTACAATGATTTTGTATTTCCGAAGGAATTTGAAAACTTAGGAATTTCATTTAGATTTCACATAAGATTTATGGCCATTTGTTCCATACATTTTTTCTTAAATTTAATATTTAGTGGTATTGGAGATAAAAAGGCAATGCTCGATTTTCATATATATATATTTTTTATAATTCAATATAATATATGAATGCATAAGCATTCAATGCATAGGCATTGAATTATAAAAAATATATATTTATATTACTCACAGCATAATGTACATTTGATATGTCAAATGATGTACTTGACTAAAAGCTGTTTATTGCAATTTTCTAAATTGTACCTTAAAATTAACCCCCAAAATCACAACTCATTGATTTACGTTATAAGTTTGTTATTGGTTTGCTTGTTGTATAACATTGCAACTTTTTTGTCCAGTATATTCGGAGAAAATAGACTGCGACAGATGGACAGACAGATACAAGAGTGATCCTATAAAGATTCTGTTTTTTCACAGAGTTAATAGAATCCTAAAAAGTATATGAAAAATGAACAGATAATGGAATTTAAATTGTATTAAATTTATTTTTGAGTTTAATTTTAATACACTCATCACATTCATAATTTATAGGAACTTAACTCTTATAATAACTTGTTTGATATATGCATACGGCAAAACTAAATTATGGCACATCTGTTGATCAAAAAACATCACAACTGTATCTTGTAATTTACTCAGTCAAGACATGAATTTAAAAAAGAGAATAGTTCCTTATTGCTAAACCCTAACTTAGATAAGACAATAGATTTAATAAATAGATTAAAACATAAGAGTGCTCGGATGCACAACATACTCAAAGATAATACTTTATTCAGGGCAATATATAAACTATTTAATGTATTCAAAGTATATTATTTATTCTGAATATATCTAACAATGTAATGTGTATAAAATATATTAAAAGTGCAACAAACCTTGAGTATCGTCTCCGATGTTCTCTCACGAGTGTGGTCATCTTGACACTGCGCGAGGCTTAACATGCCGCGTCTACTTTTATACGCCATATGCAGCGCCCTATGAACGATAAAACAATAGCTTATATTCAATGGTTGTGTTTATAATAACAAAGACAATAGTTATTACTACAACTATTATCCACCACAATTGTTTGCAAAACATCCTGATGTAATTGGAATTTCTAATCAATCTCATTTGTAGTTAAATACCACTATATACTAGGACTCAATAAAAAGTATAGCATATTTGTAATGAAAACTTTAAAATAAATGAAGTATAAAAAAATAGATGCACATAAGTTTAACAGAATTCAAAAAAGAAAAATAAACCTACAAATCCTTTCAGATATTATCTTCAAGTAAAGTGTGTATGAAAATAAGCTTAACACTAAACCTACCAAGCATCGTCAAATGACCGTTTTTGAAATGTCATTTAAAAATTTTTGTGTACAACGTTACTGTATCACCATGTAACTTCTTGACTTTTCCTGTAATATACATACAACCCATTTTTCAATATGTATTTACAACTTTCTTTATTGTCGACTTTATGAAAAAAATTTATAACATGTCTAGTCTACCACGAATTTGAAAAATTCATGTTATTTACGATTATATTCTTCGGAAAGTGCACTCCTGAAATTGTTTTACAAGTCTACAATGTAATTGTGGATCCACAGTGGCAACAAAAGCGCGATAAGAACAAATGAGCATTCTTTGTATGACAGTATGGTCTGGTGATTTGAACACAGAGCATCAAGTTTGCAGTGTATCAATAAAAATTATTACATGGTATATGTGTTAGTTTCGACAAAATCAACAGAGGTAACAATATTTTATAGTATGATTTACATGTTTTTTTTTTTATTTTTGGCCTCAATGTTTTAGCCCCGTTTCATTCATATTTTTATATTTTAGGTTTCACTTTATCATTTGTATATTCTTCCCCAAAAATATCAAGGCATTCAAAGAATATCAATTTATTAGAGAAAATAAATAATATTGACGAGGTTTGTTCAGAGGATGATCAAAAACGTTTCCGATATCGATAATGATACAGCAGACAAGAATTTTTATTTCAATTGGCAGAAGAGCTTGGGACGAATCAGAAGGAGAGACAGCTAAGCAAAGAATGTTCATCAAAAACAATAATAAACACTGCTACAGATTCTTCTGTACGGAAATATTGTCAAATAAGATATTGTAAAGTCAATAAGACTAACAAAATTTGTGTAAAATATAAAAAATACATAGGTGGAAAATGTACAATACAAAATGCTGTAACTTTTAAAAAATGTGCTAAAAATGCATAATAAGGTAAATAAAACTTTCTAAGTAGAAAAGCGATGAGTGGGTTTTTATTTTAGCACCAGAAAAATGTCTTGTTTACTATCCAATTGGCTAGAATCTCTTTCTATGTTAAGATGCATACTTTATTTTAAAGCAGTCATTTGACAACTCACGGTAAGATTAGGTATATATGAAATGTCGGTAGGTTTAGTGTTAAAAATAAGGAATCTTCTTGAGGAATATCTACCTTGTGAATGAAAGATAATTTTTAAAAATGATAAAATTATGAAATACTATAAATTTTTAAAATGTTATGACCTATTCCACATGTTATTTTATAACCTATGAAATAAAGATATTTTGAATTTGAATTCTAAATTTCATTAAACACTTTATTAGTGTTTAACCAGTAACTCACTTTACCTGATACATGCAAAATATTTTCACCCTTCATTAAAACTTACTGCAAAAACTGTTGTGGGCATTTTATTTTATATAATGGTTGAAATATGGAATCAGATAATTTGAATTTGACAAAGACTTGAAATTATTTTATGGCCCATAACTAAAATAATAAATTTCCATTTTTTAGGGTTCTGAGCCAAAATGGCACAAAAGGAACCCTTATAGGTTCGTCATGCCCATTCATATGTATGTCACAGGCATTTTACTCAAAAACTACAAGATGTATATTGATGAAATTTGGAGTGTTAAGTGTCTTGTATAAGCCGCCAGTTTGTTAATTCAAAACAAATATAAATATTTATAGGGGGCACTCCATATATGTAACAGAAGATGACAAAATTTTTTTCAGCAAGCATCATTGTGTGGTACATATTTTGTCAATTCTTTTAAAAACACTAAGGTTTTTAAGTAGTTTTTTTTAATTGAGTAAATATTAGCGGAAATAATTGTTTCGAAATTAGCATAAATTGTGTACCACCATTAATTCTTTAAACTGTATATATTCAAGAAATATGAAAAAAATTGCAGTACAATCAGAAACTAAAAAAAAATACAAAGGTAATAATTATAAAAACTTAGAACATGATGGGAAATACCATTTTGAATTATTGCCGAAAAACTGTTCTTCTCAACAAAAGGATATAAGTGCCATGAAAATACATTTGTGCTGATGGATTTTAGTTTACACTAGTTTAATAGTAATAGTCAACATACCTACCAGTTTCTCTAGTTATAGGCAACTAAAGTGCTTAATAGTGCTTATACCTATTTTGTGTGAGAAATGAAAAAAAAGGAGAATAACATAGTTCTTTTCATTTCTAGTGCATTTCTTTGTAGTAAAGGTTATGGAACACTACACGATCTGACATGCTCTTGGCCAGTTTTTTATAACATAATAATAAAGCAAAAAGAATATTTTGTAACAATTAACATTTCGTAGTATTTTTAAAACCATACAATGACAATGATAGGACACTATCTTACTTAATTCTTTATTTGCTTTAATTTAAAAGCAGCTAGGGCTTCTGATGCAATGTAATATAGCAATTATTAAAAGATTTTTGAGAATATATTAAATAAGTATTTATTTACAATTTATATGTTTATTTAATTTTTAAATATTTTATAACAAACAGTTTCAAATGAGATACTGAGCAAACAGTTGCCCATTCTAAGTTTTAAATTAATAATATTATAAAGCTGTAGATGAATTTCACCTAACAAGTATTGCACTCAAATGTCATTGATACCATACTTTGTTATGACATGGCACCTGGCAAGATGCAGCATAGAGGACAGTAGCAGAAAAGTGAAACTCAACAGTGGCATCATAAGCTCCGGTTAGCAAAAGAATTACTTCTTAGCATCAGGTGTCAAATGGCATAAAAACTATAAGTCACTCTCAATACTAAGAAAGAAAAAGAGAACTGTACTAAATGTTAATGCATCTCTCTCAAGTGAAGGTATAGAATAAGTACACATTATAAATGAATGTTCAAATATTCCCCAAAATGATGAAAGAGTTATAGAGGCACTGACTCAACACTAGAATAAAAGATGTAAGTTGGAACATAGGTTCCGTAACAGAACACAGTGCAGAGTTAAGTGATGTAGTGATATCTGTAATATTTTGGTGATGAAATACAAAATGGTGAAATTGCAAAATATTTGAACACAATTACAAACTCATCTACTGTAGTACAAAACAACAGAATAGCATCGGGATATTAGTGGATCAAGACCTCCAAAATCATATTACAGAAGTTAGGAAGAGGATTATTAATATTAAGCACGCTTTAGATATCAGTTTAGCATGAATTTTTCATACCAGAGCATTCTTTGAACAAAATAATTTGTAATGCTTGTAACCAAATAAAGAAATAGTGTATAACTTAATTAATATATGACTTTTAATAAAGTTATAAATATGAATTTGTATGGTATTGATATTGTATAATTTCTGTATAGGATTAGTAATATATATATACTAAACCAGTAAGTAATTTGAGTTAATTTTTTTACCCAGGCAAAGGATCTTCAGAGTTAGCCAACTGCTCAGGTAATATAAATAGACAATCTCCAGTTTTCTGTGCAGCAGTGTGATCAGCTAATAACCAAGTAGCAGCTACACCAACCAAATTTGCCCACCACTCCATTACTGGATCCCAGCAACCTTGGGAAATATATATTCTATTAAGTAATCATAAAATATACAAAAAATATAAACTTTATGTATCCAAAAACAACTTACATTTTTAGATATTTAATTTAATTTTTAGTTAATGGAGGATAACTAAAAAATCTTTTTCAAAAATTTTTCAGTAAAGAACTTATTACAAAAATAATTTTCATATTTATGTTTCATTATAATTCAAGTAACAAAATGCATAAATAATATATGTAGTATGTAGTGTCACACCATAGATTAATCTTAACCTGTATAATGTTGTGCATCTGTAGAGACATTGTCTGTAATCAGCTTTATTAATTCCAAAACATTGTTTGTATTACAATTGTCATTGGTATAAAGCAGCATTTGCAAACTCTTTTGCAGCAATTCCAAATGATAAGCCTGGTGACAAAAGCAAAACCTTGTAATAATAATTAAAGTATACATATGTCCGACTGGTTGTGGCTCAATGGTGTGGATTTAGTGCCGCCTTCTCATTAAAAATTTATTAAGTTTGATAATGACAAAAAGGTTATGAAAAAAACTGATAAAAAAGTTATGAAAAAAACAAAACAAATAGGAAAAATGTGTACTCCTGGATGTGAACAATTATTATACCAAATTTCAGGAAATTCTATTCAATAATGTTCATGGAGTTTGTGATCAAATTCACAGATAACAAAAAATTCTAAAAAACAATTGAAATATAGTCCATCAATTTTCTTATACCCCCTCCAATATTTTTTTGTATTGATAATTTTTCTCAAATAGCCTCAATGTGTATTTTTTTTCTCTTTGCTGTTTTTTTATGTGTACAATTATTTCATATAATCAACAAATATGCGGAATAAAGCTTAATCACATATTTTTATGATATTACGATTAATTATTTATCTAACTATAACTCACTCGCATAGCATATACTATAGGATTAGAATGATCAGGTAACTTTGAAAAGAGCACAGCAGGTGCATGCTTCGGCTCATAGTTCCATCGACGAGTGGTTATGAATTTGTGACCACGTGGTGTAAATAGCCAACGGAGACGTACTGGTGCTGTATGACAAGAATCCATACATGTTCCTCGAGCCAAACGTAAATAATACCTGAAAATTAAAGAGCAATGGTTGCTTATTTATCAAAATAACTACAGAATTTACTCTGATTTAACAATAAAGTATTAATTTAATTAAATTTGGTACCAGAAAGCCATTTTATATTGTATGACAATGCGATAAACAAAAGTAAATTAATTTACTTTTCTTACATTTTACCATCCCGTTAGAAGAAATTAAAAATATGAATAAAATTACGGAAGTTATTTAATGAGGTAGACGTTTTGAGGTCCTAAGAAGCTTGCTTATGTATAAACCTTGAATATTTTGTGACCAAATGGACTAACTGGAATCAGGCTTTTAGCATTTGAAAGGACATAACAGAACTAAGTTTTTTTTTTCAAATAATGTCTAAGTTATACAACTGATTGAAATAATAAAACTGCCTTGAATGCCGTACAGTTCATATAAACTGATCGTTTTGAAAAATATCACAAATAAAGAATTTGCAGTATTTTTTCTCAATAGGTTTCACATACAATAAAAGGTCAATTTTCAAAATAAAATCTCTTTTGTGCTTAAAGAGATTGTAGTCGAGAAGATTTAGAATTTTATTTTTTAATAACAGATTTTTGATCAATCAATATTTATGATAAATACTTTTGAACTAAAAAAACTGCATCAAATGCCATTAGCCCCATTAAAATTGGTGGTTTAATTAAAATAGTATCTATGAAAAAATATTGGTAAATAATAATTAATTGAATAGTTTTATAAACGAACTGATAATTTTGTATTCAAAAATGTCAACAAAAATGTTTTTGTGCTTTTGAAAGCGAAGCTTTTTATTTTTTATTTATTTAAGCAGCGAGGCTGTTATTGTTCAAAACAATTTGGTAAATTGTGAGACAGTCTTGCAAAGTCAACCTTTATATTTTTTTTCATTTAGGGCTTATCTATAAATACTTTGAATACAGTGTTTTAAGTATCTAAAGATTGTCAATGAAACCCTATTACTAAGCCTCTGCTACCCATCTGTCTGTCTGTCAGTGGACTGTATGTCTTGAATTGTAATAGGAAAGCAGTAGAATTTTCAGTATTTCTAAAAATAAAAATAAAATTGAATTGAAAACTAAAGGATGCCCAATTTTTATGAGGCATAAAAAAGTGTATTCAATCATATACAATATTATATTATAATATAAATATTATATTCAACATATGCGACTGATAGTAATTTGGCTGTGATGTATGTTATTAGTTTGTCTTTATACTTTAACTATTTAACAAAAATATGTAGTGTTAAATACTGTAGTGCATTATGGAACCCTTTGTGTGCGAATCTGACTCACTGAATTTTGCATTGCTTAAATGCGACTGTAGGTATGCTTCTACTATCGCCTGAAAATCCAGTCTACACCGGGTGTGACCACAATAACTAAAAAGACTATTTAACTTTTAAACTTAATTTCTTTTTCAATTTCATCACTAATCGATAGGGTAGAACTGTATTGAAAATCACAGCTTGATATAGTACCGATTAGCTGTAATTGAATTTTTTACTGGCAGTTATTCATTCATTTCGCTTAAATATCTGAAATAGAGATTGAAATGAATGTTTTATATTATTACCACCATCTGTTGGCAATAAAAAAAATAAATTGAGTGTGAAGTTGTTTTTAATTTTGTAATTGCTGACAGTTGGCAGTAATATCATATGTTATCATAAACTTCAAACAAATGTGATTAAGGTATGCAAACTTATTATTGTCTTTTCCGTTCCACAATTTGATTCTTACCTACAGAGCCAATGCCCAATTTTAGGAACATTATCTTTAAAAACAATGCTCGCCGTGACGTAACAGTCTGCCAGTAGATTTCGATCATCAGAAACTTCAGCCAGTGATACAGCTTGCAAAATCAAAGTAATCAATTCCTTACGACTGTACTCATTCATTACAATTTGCAGTTGAACAAGGCAGTGTGATACTCCAGACACTTCGGCGGCCCAATGCTTGCGAGCTTGTTTCACAACACTAAAATTTTATAGAATATAGTAAGCATTTGAAAAAATACATTATTATATACAAATAATTAAATATATTTTTTTTAGATACATGGCATACTTGAGATGAAAAATCTAGCTATATGGAAAGTGCTCATTTTTCACTAATTAAGTTTTGACTGTAAACAACATATAGGGTAAAATTGTTCACTTGTGACAGCATCACAAAGTTTTAACAAAAAATAATTAGCCACTGAATTACACTTTTCTACCACACACATATTTCTAATCTTTATATTTTTTTGTTAAGAATATACCAGTTTTACAAATAGTTTGTTTCAGGCAAAGGAAGTCCACTGTACTCAACAATGACTCACAACCTTTATCATGTCATCAGTTCACCTAACAGGAGGCTGTTCTCACGTTGTTTGTGATTGTTACTCGAGAATTTTTTTCACTATGGTTTCAGTTTTACGAGTGTGTAGCCTGCCACTGCAACTTCTTGATTTTTTTAATTATATCAGACATTCTGATTCTTCTACAGAGTTCCTCATTTGGAATATTATCACACAGAGAACACCTGAGGATAGCTCTTTACATCACACAATGAGTGATTGTAAGTATATTTGAAACCAACAGTAAAGAATATGTCTAACATCCATATGATATCACTGACAACATACACTCACTATTCGAACTTTTTTTACCATGTCGCGTATTCTTCCTATTAAATTCTAATTTATATGTATCATAGTACTCGAAATATTTTGATAAGTAAGTTTTTATGGCCAATATGGATTATTATGTGGATTTGACTAATCACAATTCTGATCCCGTAATTGATAGCATCATAATATGTACAGTGTAAACTCTATATAACGACACTGAAGGGACTGTGCATTTTATAGCATTATAAAGAGTTGTCGTTAAATGGAGAGAAGAAAAATCAGAAAAAGTAAAAGTTTATTTCAGACTAGTGTTAGTAGGACTTAATGTACATAAAAAACAATCTTATTTGAACGCTATTGCGTATAGTCCGTTATTTTTGTCTGACGTCTTTTGCACCAGTAATTTTGTTGTATTTTTTTACTTATTTTATTCATATCTTGCAATATTGAGGTATCTTGGTGATAAAGGAAATAATTTTCCAATAATTTTGCTGCTTCCAAAGCTTCTTTAATGCTCGGAGGCTCAGGTTCATCCGTCTCATCTTCTTCATCTCCTTGTTCTTGGTCCTCAGTGTTTCTCACTGAATCCAAAATTTCTTGGTCTGTGAGTGAAGCCGTTGTAAGCAGGCTGTCGTCTACTTCGATGTAGGTTTGAAGATGTACCGTATTTCCGGCCGTGTTGAACTGTTGAATCCACTCAGTTAATGGAAGGTCGTCGTCGCTATCAAACTCAGGTTCTGTTTCCACCACATCACTCGTAGAATTGGTACAAAGTCCAGCATGGCGAAAAGAGTGCTGTATAGTTGTGGGTGTCACATCTTCCCAGGCTTTAGACAAAAAATTTACTGCATGAAGCATATTAACAGAAGTTTTACCCTCAGATTGGACGAGCTCCATCAATAATTTCCTTCTGTAGTGACCCTTGAGGCTTTTAATCACACTCTGGTCCATTGGCTGTAAGACACTAGTCATATTTGGAGGAAGAAATGCCAACTCTTGAAGGTTTGATATAAACGGGTGGGCGGGACAGTTGTCAACAAGAAGTAAAATTTTTCGTCCCTTTAATTCTGCATCCCACTTTCGCACTTCTTCTTCAAAAAGTTGACTGGTCATCCAAGCTGATTTATTAGCTTTATATGTCACTGGCAATTTTGTAATGTTCTTAAAACAGCGCGGATTTTTCGATTTGCCTATTACCATTAGCTTTCTTTTTTCTGTGCCATCCATATTAGCAGCCACAAGCACCGTAATATGTTCCTTGGAAAGCTTTCCTCCCACACACTTTTCCCCTTTAAATTTCAGAGTTTTATCTGGAGTCAACTTATAGAAAATTCCTGCTTCATCAGCATTGAAAATGTCACTTGGGGCATATTTTTCTTTGAATTTTGACCACACTTTATTAATCCAATCATGAGTCATATTAGTATCAACGCCGTGCTTCCCCACTTATTTTACCATAGTTGATGTGATGACGTTGCTTGAATTTTCCGAGCCATCCTTCTGATGCTTTGAAAGCAGCTAAACCAAGTTCTTCAGCGAAATGCTCCGCCTTAGCTTTCACGAGTGGTCCCGAGATAGGCATATTATTCTGGCGTTGTTGGTGAAACCATGATAGTATAGCTTGATCCAAATCTTCGTATTTAGGTTTCTTTAATTTTTGCAAGATTTCCTCCTCTCAGCTTGGAGAATTTTTTCTTTGTTTTCCATATTGTAGACACGGTAGAGCGACTAAATCCAAAACGTTTGCCAACATCACTTATCTTCTCTCCATTTCTATTGCACGTATCAGTAGAACTTTTTCGTCAATACAGAGTGATTTTCTTTTACTAGCCATGTGTACAGTTTGAAAGTTTGTGAGTAACTAAGAATATGATAACGTATAGATATTCCATGACTCCTACTTACAAATGTATTAGTCACGGTCAACAACAGTCTACACGTGCAAGTAATCCCAATTTGTAAACAAAAGAACGAATTTCTTACAAAGTTTGGTATGCATGATGCCGACAGTCGAGTTTATTGCAGGCTAGGGTAATAAAGCAACAAAAGAACGTACACAGCTGCGCAGTTTTTACTAATTTTGGCAACTTAAAAGGTACTTTTTTTACTCAATTGTTGTCGTTATTGAGAGTGGGTGTAATGCTATGTAGAGTGTATCAGTGTATGGAAGACAAGCTAAACCAACTAAAGCCAATTGATTTCGACGCTTTAGGGAGTTTGTCGTTAAATCGAGGGACGTTACATGGAGTTTACACTGTATTTTTATTTTACAGCTATTTTAATATAAAAAGAAGGTTGATTTAACTTTACACTTAATTATACTTGACTTACCTATCACTCCAAAGATTTCTTGTCCATTGTGCTAAGTAACATCCAAAAGGTAAGCGTTGTACAAACTGTCGCAACACTGCACATATGATTGCACAGTATTTTGAATATCCGGACAATGGTACATTTTTATCACAAGCTGCTAAAGATCGATACAACTCGAGTTTGGCATTAGTTATGTCATTCTACAAAATTACAATAAATATTATGGTTTTATTAATTTATGGTAATTACTAAAATAACAATTGCAAACACATAAAATATCTGACAAAAGCATAATGGACGCATTTATGATGGACTGAACTAAATTATTATCAATAAACCAAATTTCAATATAGGGAATATAAAAAAGCACATTATCAATGTTATTTTACTATTGCTATTACAATTTATAATTGTTACCACATGTAATTCAAAATAAAACTATTACCTTTCTTAAATAATATCCAGTCATTCTTTTATGTTTATAAAATAACTCTGCCTCTTTTGATGATTTATACAAGACAGGATCTCCATGAACCAGTAGTTTTATGAAGCAGCCACCCAGTATAAATAAATTGATTAAGTATACAAAAATTGTACTAAAGAACCAAGCCATCCATGTCACATTTTCAGTGCCTGAAATATAATAAGATTATTTGCATTTCCTTTCACAAATCATCCATTAAAACTTTAATAAACCATAGTTACCATATTCTTGCTCTGACAAAATTCTTCTAGGTTCAATACGAGCAGAATAGTCTTTTGTAGCTCCACTAGACATAAATGTACCAAACAATGTACTGAATGGATTGAATGCAATTAATCCGACCATGAAGGCACATAAAGCCAAACGTGAATGGTCACCAATACTCATTGAAGTTCTTGAATAGTCATCTTTTATCTGTAATATACAAATGTTTATGTAGCTCTTCACTGTGATGTATTCCACTGTTCTAGGTGTATTTTATGAGCAGGGTACAACAATGAAATAATAAAAGAAAATTAATGCTATAAATGGCACTTATACAATGGCACCCTTATGAATTGTAATGTTTTATTATGATCATTATATCCATTATTAACAGATCAATATAAAAAAAAATTATTACATTTTATACTATAACATGACAACAAAAAAAATGTTCCAACTATACATTTCATTGACTTTTGGCATGGAACCATCATACATGATTCCTGGTTTAAAATGTTTACTGTCTAGATTTAATTCAAGTTTACTGCATAGAACAGACATTAAACTAAGAATGAGTGGATATCATATGCTTTAAATCCAAACCATAATAAACTGATTAATATGTGTTCTGGTGGTTTAAAAATTCTGACAATTTTGAAATGTCAAAAGCTCCAGATGCATAGGAGGTATTTCTAATATCACCTAGTGATGATAAAAGTTTCCCATCAACTATAATGTGGTTAATTTGTGAGATACAAATTTTGGGAAGCTAATGACACGTATAATTAAATAGTAATTGATTTTATTTTTAAACTCATACATAATAGCCACATTATTGAAAAATCAAATGGTAGTTTTTCGAATTGACTAAATGATAGTCAACACGATTCACTCAATGGAAAGAGTTTAATTATTGCACTGTCAAAAATAGAGATCACACAAAGCAATATTAATATTAAACCAGTTTTAATATTTTTCTTATTTTTGTGCACTATCTGTTTTACGCAAGCAACTGTAATCACTGATATTTAGATAATCATTTTTGATGATTAGACAGAGCAAAAACTACAAAACAATTTACATATTATATATAACAAAATACACAAAAAAAATTAATACTCATGTCAATAAGAAGTCATTGGCTCTCAGTTTAATACAGCATATTCAAGCAGAATAAATTTTAGAAAACAAAATTTTGTTTCATTTTCTTAGATACCTATTTAGTCTGTGCATTATATGATCTGTTCTTCAATATATCCATGTAAGATGCTTAAGCATTGGTTTTTTAAAAATCTGCTGTGTAATAAACATTCCATAACTATTTTAAAATCTCTGAGAAGGAAAGTTTTTATTCCAAATTATGTCAATTTTTTTTATAAGTATAAATAACTGACAAACAATTCCCGAACACAAAATGTTGCGATTTTCAAGGGCTTTCACAAATTTAGACTATGACAATTCTCTTAAAACCATATGCAAATAAAATTACCTTAAAATCAGGTGACGGTGAACCACTATCAGTAGAAGTTGGTGAATGATATGGCGAAGACATGTCACTGTGTGGTGGAGTGTATGCTCCATCTACAATAGTCTCCTTCACACCAGACTTTTCAAGTGCTGTTTTGAGTGCTGTATTTTCTTGTTTTAATTGAGCATTTTGTCGTTGAAGAAACTTAATATACTCTATAGTTTTCCTCAAAGTAGCTGATTTATTTAACTACAATAATAAATTAATTTCTAATCTAAATATAAGGGGAAATCATTAGGAAATAAGAAATAAGTAAATAATAAGAAAATAAATAATAAAAAATTAAGTACTTAAATCCCATTGGTCTTTTGATTTAAAATTTTCAGTACAAGGAGAAACTGTATTTCCATATTATACCTTAGAATCTTCACCTTCAAGCATAATCTTCAATTCAACAATTCTATCATTAATACTAGTTCTATAACGTCTTTCAATAGCATTATGTGCACTGCGTTTCACTTCTTTAACTTTTGGCTGAATAACAGCTGCATTAGGAGCTTGAGCCCAAGTAATTTTATCTGTATCTACTACTACAGGAAATCCAGTAGTAAGCAAAGTTTGTCCATTGTTAGTATTTAAAAGAGTATGCAATTGTCTGCTTTGAGAATCAGCTTGAGTATTTGTAACAATGCCCTGTGTTGCTGTGAAAAAATATATTATCCTTAGCTATAAAATTATTTTTTGGTATATTAAAATAACAGTGAAGGTTTCAATCTTGTAGTCATTAAAAAATGTATTGGAAAGCACAGAAAAATTATAAGAGTTCTGTTAAAGTTTTTCCTGTTTGATTTTATGCTAAAAAAATGAGATATGTAAAAATAACAAATTTAATGATAAAGCAATAAAATTTTTCATAATCTGGATACTGATATGATATAAAATGCAAAGCAAGCCATGTTATAAACTGAGACAAATTACAATACAGAATGAACTAAGATAAGAGTAAGAGCAAAAATTATTCTAAATTCACATAAATATAATCAAACACAAATACTAATGACAAACAATAGTACTAGTACTTTTAAAAAGGAAGATATTGCATTGATGGTCAATTAATTTGTGATCAAAATTTGTACACATTGTGATTAAATGTAACCAGTTGACCACATAGTTATCACTGCTATGTATTATAATAAAAAGTAATCAATTACCTTGAACAGGAGCTGCAGTATAAACTAAGGTTTGTTGTTTTGGATTAATAACATTTGGTTGTAATATAAGAGGAGATAAATTTGCATCATTGCCTTTAAAAATAAATGGTGTGCCTTTATTTTGAAATACTACTGGTTGTTGTTGCACATTAGCATGCACCGGTTGGTTTATAGGTGGTCTTCCAATTCTATTTATTGGAACAACAGAGGTTTTCATTTCTTGAATTGGATGTAAAGTACCAGGTGCTAAGTTTACATACAAAGGACTTTGTACCACTTGTTGTACAACTACTGGTGCTTGAGGTGTATTCGATCCTTGCTGTCTCACACTTGATAAAACAGTTCTTCCAGCATCATTTTTCTGATTTAATCGAAATGCCTCCTCTCTTGCATAAACGCCCTGCACGGGATTTGCTCTCGAAACATCTTGTGATGAACCAGCAGGTTGTTGTGAAACCAAAGGATTACTTGAAGTATTGTAATAACTATGTTGTGTTGTTCTATCTTCTTGTTTCAATGTTGATGTTTCAATGTTCAACAAACCTGGATCATTATCGATCAATGCCAGTTCATCTTCTAGTTTCTTTATGAAATCTGCATCACAGCAATTAATAAAATCTAAACAAAAAATAGATTTAATTTTAAAACTAAATTCATAAAAATGGAGGGAAAACCCAAAGTTCACTACAACCTTCTATTTCAGCCATTTCTGGCACGTTATATTCCATAGGATTCATGAAGAAGTCTTCTCCCTTGAATAGTTTAGGAGCATTGGATTCTTCAGATTCCATGTCTGTATTTTATTTATTTCACAATCAACATCACAAATAAGATCTGTACGATTATACGCCACTGGGAAGTCAGACCATTCAGACAACCAATAGGAAAACAGTGGAAGAGTGGCGTGATGTACGTCATTGTCATTTACAGTTCGGAAACGTAACCATACAACAGAACTTAATGATCGTAAATGAATTTGTTACTTAATATTACCTATCTATTCCTAATTTTATTGAAATAATTATTATTGTGGCTAACTTATAACAATTAAATATTATCTAATTGAGTGTCTCTTAAATGCGGTGCTAGTGATTGTTATAATATTTATTTATATCCGGGATGTAGAGATATACGAAGGCAGCACGCGGTCGCAATATCTTTGTACAGCCCAAATTTAACGCATTCGTCACCGGCTATGTGGACATATCCACTATGCCTTTCATGCTACAAATATTGTACTTTACGGAATGTGTATTATTATTGATATTGAATGTGTATTTTAATATGACATATGTCTTTATGTACCTCTTTAATTTCAGTATTTTTGTAATTCTCTAATTAAGTTGTAATCTACATAGACATTTAGTTATCCTTATATTTTATAAGGAAATACATTGTCAAGTATTTCCTTATGAAATATATCCCTGTTGTGTGTGTGCTGCGGTGCGACAGCATGCATGTATATTGGCTTACTCGCTGAAAATAGAGTATGTGGTCCGAGCATGGGGTATACTAGATGTAAATTACATTCGCGACTAAAATGATAAATAAAATCACAATTTTTGTCCATAATACCAATATAAATTGTATCTCTGTCAAAACACAAAATTGACTTGTTCACTAATAGGTTCCACACGATACGATTATACTTTATTTTTGGGAGCTTTTGATCAATTAGAGTAAGCAAAGCGAACACCAACACTATCTCACTGTCCGTAGAATTTTGTGGTGCGCTTTATAAAAAAACGGCCGTATCTTTTGATTTGAATTTAGCATAATAATTTAGTTTAGTGTCGAGATGTATTTTCTATTATTAATATGTAATTTAGTGAACAAATATTTTAAAAAATAGATATAGATAAACATAAAACCTTCTCTTTTTTTGTAGTCGGTGAAATAACAATATGTAATACTTAATCAAATGGAATATTTTTAAATTACTAATACTATTGGTTAGAAATTACAGAAATAATGGAAATCAATGATTAATCTATAATTCTTTACCAACTAGTATTAACTATATTATATTAATAAAAATTACAAAGCTACAGAGTTCCCTATATATTTGGCAGTGATAGTTCGACCCTCTGGAATTATTTCAAAGTACACTAAATCTTTATAATTCTATCAGACGCATAACATGACTTTCAGCTTGAATAGTTGGGTTTTCACAACGGGTTTACGTAATTGTCCTTTGTCTAACCACTGACTTTTCATGTTTGGATTGTTTAGATTAATTTATTTATCATCGAAAGTAACATCGCGTTTGACAAAACGATCATATTTCACCAGAGCAAGAAGCTACATGAAGTTTCGCTTGAATGTCGTTTAATTCGTGGGGCACTATTCGACAACTTTTACAAGTCTTAACTTTAAATGGCGATTTGTAGTGCCTTTAGACAGCCCAAGGGAGTCCGTAATCAACGAATGCCGTAAAAAAGTTGACTCTGCACGCCATCCCTAAAACTTCCCACTACTATATTTATCGATATTTATTTAAGCACCTAGAGTTTAAAAATACAGTTGTCTCACAGACCAAAGACTTATCTTTAAGCTTTTTGAGCCCAAAAATTCGACAAAACAGTTAACTTTATAGGCCATTTTTGAAAGTTTTTGCTACCTTCAAGCTCAAAATCTTCAAAAATGCACCTAGTTATAAATTTTTGAGTTTATGCTTAAAAGAGAGCTTGTTCAAGATATCTTTAAAAGCTTTTTCAATCTCTCTGAACTCAAAAATATAATTTTAATATTATTTTAAGTTTTTGAGTGCAAACATGTTTTTAGTTAAGTAAAAAGCTAATTTATTAATTTTTAAGCTATGTTTTCTATCGCATACGTCATGCGATTTTCATTTTCGTTGGAGTTTTCAACGCCGTTTTTAACAGAGAAAATAAAATTGACCGATACCAAACATCAATCCACCAAGAATTGGATGGATTCAAAAAGTTATTTTGAAAAAGCTCTTTTTTCGAGTTTTTCGTCAACGATATCTTTCGAACAAACCAATTGAGTTTCATATAGTTTAAAACAACCTAAGTTGCTTTATAACCAGGAAAGGTAATTAGCTTGTTTTTTTCAAGACGTACGTACACACAACACACAAATGATCAAAATAAATTTTTAATGACCTAAAACATTAACATCTGATGAAGACTCTATTTTCAAATCGTACGGAAAACTATTTTTGTCTCAAAAACTGTTTTTCAATTATTTTTGTTGTAAAACTGTTTTTCAATATTTTGAGTGCGTTTTCTTTTGAGCACGTAGTTCAATTTTAATGTGGTTTATGGCACTTGACGCAGTTTTCCATGGAAAAAAGATGATTAAGTACCAAACTTCAATCAATAATTTCACGTTATTTTGTAAAACAAAAACCGAATTTACCACAATCGACATTGTTTTTTAAATAAAATAACGGGTTAGATTTTAAAATGTAACGGTAGAGTAGTTTAAGATATTAAAAAAACCCTTTATGCATCCTCTATGTCAATTTTTCTCTCTATTTAACCTGTATACTTTTTTTTAAATATTTTTATTTAAATACAAATAATGTATAATAAGAAATTAAATCAAAACGTTTAAATTCACTTTTAACACAAAATGTACATTTATGAAAAAAAAAAATACAAAATGGTGATACATTACATTAAAAAAATACCAAAAGGAAAAAATATTAAACAATGCCATCTGTTGTCTTTATTTAAACCTATTATGTTTACACATACACATACACACACATTACTCGAAAAATGCTCAGAATAGATTCCTAAGACCCTAAAACAACAACATCTGATAAAACCCTAATTTTTTGAAAAATAATTCGTACATTAAATCTGGTCAGACTGCTCTCTTATAATTATCATATTTTACCTCAGCCAGTTTGACATTATTCTGTCGCTATACTTCTACTATAGATATAATGCGTCGTTTCATATGTTTGTCTAAAATAATGCCGACGTCAATTTGAGTGTTAGTTATGTCATGATATAGAATCCTTACTGACATCCTTAAATTTGGACCCCTTCCATTTCAATTTCTATATGCAGCATATAATAATATCGTTCCGCCAGTTCTTGACTGTAACCGGCTAGAAAACCTATATTTCATATCGATGGCGTTTCTACGTCGGGAAACGCCCTTTATTTTCTTTGGAAACCTATCAATTTGGATTAGGATTTTTTGGCTATCGAAGTTAGGAGATTGATTGGCACCTGACGTCATGACTGTAATCCTTCTGTGGAACCATGAACGTTCTCGTTGACTAATTTGGAGTTTTTCCCTCGACGTCTCTCTTGAACGCTCCAATCTAAGCACTTAGTCCACCTACTACCTCTATTTCAAATATGTCGAAGAAGCCTGCAGATGAAGTTTTATTTACGAAGTGCACTATCCGGCCTGTGTGGTTTGCGGGAGATATTTAATTTCCCTCCAGCTTTTCTAATGGTACATATAATAGTGACTGAATGAACACCTCCTATCAACGGATACGAGGTGTTCTTTTAGCGACTATCATCTATCTTAAACCTCAAGAAACTGAGTTTTCAAGTAGCGACTTAGGAACTCAGTTTCTAGAGGTTTGTGATCCTTTAAATCTTAGGACCATAAAACGTCCAGCTTTGATGATAACCTCATTTTCGAAAATCGGACTGAAAACAGTATTTTTCAAATTTATGAAAACTATCATTTTTCATAGCGGGAAGGTATAAATATTTATAAAACTATTTTAAGAAAGAAAAAAAGACATCATTCTAGATCTTAACCATAATCAACCTTAACAATTGCAAGGCTTTGAGCGGGACAGGTCTGTGCATGGTCCTTGTCATTTGTGCAAGGCATATCATTTTAAAGTTGATGCTTCTGATGACAACAAAATGATGTTTGTGGTTCTCGTAGGAATAAATATTTATGTGACATTTGCAAGCACGTGGTTTACTACGCCAAAGTCAAAACTGTCTATGAAAATAAGAATCAAATGGTGTTGCGCTATACAAAAAATGATTGAATCCTTTTATTTACTACGGGTCATTCGACAGTGTTCACATATTGCAGAAAATACAACAGCGTACAATTATTATTACCTTTCCAAAATAATATTTTTTTCAAAATAACTTTTAGATTTATAAATGGATCTATTTTTGGAAGTGTATTAGAATTTTTTTTTTGAATAACTGCGTCGAATGCCAAAAGTCATCAAAATTAGTTGATTCGTGGGGGAAACTACATTGATGAAATCTATTAAAAAAATTAATAAACTTCAAATTTAAAGTTCTATTATTTTTTATTTTTCTTATTTAGGTACTTTAAAATTTGTATAGATACTGCAAACGGGATCATTGAAAGATGTTGTCGTTGAAACATTTTTAATAATGTTTTTAGAATTTTTAAATTTGTAGCTGCATAGATTTTACAAATACTGTCTCTTTTTGTGTTTAAGAAACAATTATGCCACAAATGGAATCAAAATCAGTTAAAGGAGATGTTGAAAATGCAATGCGGAATTCTTTGCTTCTAAGGAATGGTTTTACTAAGGCGTTAGTTAGCTTGCTGAACGCTAGGTTAAGGTCGTAGAATACGATGGGCTACGCTTTCAATACTGAGGTATGATTATTTAATTAACAATATGAGCATTAAAAATCGACATGATTTATTAGACTCCTTTACAGGTTTATTTATTATTTACCCTATATTACATTTATTACGTTAGCCATTTTATCTTCCACCAAAACAACTATTATAACTATTTTCGTCGAAGGCAAAATATTACAAAGTACGTAAAAATTAAATGTACATTACTCTATGCACAAACAAAGCACTATCTGTGGCTTTCCACTTTACTCTGTGGTTCTGCTATTCTGCATCTCTCGTTGACAGCTTGAACTAATTCATCATATTATTAGTAGATATGACAAATTATGTTAAATATAATATATGTATAGCATACATTAATGCTATTATATAGTTACATAACGCTAAATTTTTGTAGTGAACTCAAAGTCGCTCATAATGTAATCGAATCACATAGTTTTGAAAGAGTATCACTATCTTTGTGATCAGCACCAACATCCAGGACTCACAGAATGGATTTAGCAGATATACTCCAATTTTAATGTCTTTTTAAATACGAAAAAAGTTGTTGGGAAGATTTCATAATATTGGACTATTTGGTTGGAAAGTTCAATAATACGAATTTGTACATATTGAACGTTTAATTCATTTATTATTATAATAACATTATATTATTGTAAATATAAAGATGTTATATTTATGAGATAAACAAAGTCATTCTAATATATAAGTAATTATTTTATGTATTCTACTACACAAAACGATTTCGAATTCATAACTAAAAGGCATATTCCCTAAGTGCAAACAAACAGCATAATTGTTACAGGCACGTCTGTGGATATATTTATTTATAATAATAATTAATTATAAACTCTTTTAACAAAAGTATAGTGAGGTACAGTTAGGGGGGCTGGGATGGCCAGAGATCTACCGAGCCCATGAATAACAAACTTTGTCACAACAAACAAAGGCA
The DNA here is from genome assembly GCA_005406025.1 of Eumeta japonica. Taxonomy (NCBI): domain Eukaryota; kingdom Metazoa; phylum Arthropoda; class Insecta; order Lepidoptera; family Psychidae; genus Eumeta; species Eumeta japonica. The sequence continues at coordinate 86,749 of BGZK01000270.1, forward strand.
CAACATCGCGACATCTCCAAACTGTGTATGGTACTACACTACAAAGTGGTGACTACATAATGCAAGTAATTACGTACCGAACATCATCCACGCCTACTCATAACTATGAACATTCATCGCTTAGGTATATAGGTAGAATTCTATGGCATTCTCAAACTAGACTAAAGTAACAAATCAGTCTTCAGTCATTTATAAAATAAAAGACATAATCGTAAAATTAGGCTATAAAATGTAAAACTCTTAAGTATTCATTTAATATGTAATGAACTAATGCATAAAAATTTCGTTACTATTGGACTTTTTGTATAGTTAACTTAGGTGCTCGGCTAAATACATAAAATTACTTCACAATACACTTAAATATATTTCACAGAACACCACAACTACTTTAGATAGTTTATTAGGATATCATATATCAAAAATACACCAATTGGGAATTTGAAAAAAGAAATATATTTATTTTTTTTTATGTATTTTAAAACTTAATTATTAATTTTATTGATATGTTATTAGAAAAACGAAAAAAACAATTTTTTCAATTAATTATAAGCGATTAAAAATTGATAAAATTTAAAAAAAAATCACGTGACTGTGAACGCGCCACGATTGGCCACCATACTTGTGACGTCATAATGTTATAGCAATTCCATAACAGTGCAGCGTTTACAGCTATTATAAGTAACTAATGGCAATATGAATATGAAATACTTACATCAAAGTGATCTTCACAACAAAAAGTTCGATTTTGTTTTAGGATTATCTCGGAGCACTGCTTGAAACCATTTTTTCGACGTTTCTCGTCTTGAGGAACATTTAAAACATTTTTCCGAGTTGTCTTTGTAGTATTTGTACATAATGGTACAAAACAAGAGCGGTAACTTTTGAGATTTGACATTTTATATATTTTGAGTATTTAACAATGACAGAATAAAATAAATCAAAACTCAAAAGCACTACACTATTATCTCCGTATACTACTACGAGTGACAACTAACATTATGACGTCACACGCACTCGGATTTGTTCGGGAGTTGTCGGCGCGTCTTCGGTACTGGATTCAAAATTAATTTTTATTTTGATATAGCGTTTTAATTATTGCAGAAAAAAAATTAAAATTGTTTTGTTATAAAACTTATATATGATCTTTCCATTTTTCACAAAAAAAATTTTTTTTCAAAAACCTAATTGTAATAAAAAATAATGATACTTTATACAGATGAATCGCGACATGGCTAATTTACACCACGTTGATTAAAAGTGAAAACATTGAGCATATTTTGGTTAGATTTATATTAGCAGTTTGAGTGTTACTTATCTCTAACAAACGTGCACGTGCATAAGAACACGATGCAGTGAGCACATCTATATCATTAACGACTATTAAAATAATATGGAAGTCGATAGTCAGTAACTAAGAATTTTACCCGTATTTCGAAAATAACGTCGCTATTTGCGAAGATGAGCGTCCTGAACCGTACCGCGCCATGAGGGGACGCAGCGTGGCGGCGCGGCGGACTAGAGCGTGGAGAGGTAGTAGTGGCTTTCAGTCTATAAAAATCACAGTCGCGGACAACAATTGCACAATAACTCGCTGGCCGCACACTAGGGGTGCACCGGCCCTACACGGTTACCGACCGATGCCTTACGGCTCTAACTTACTTACCCTTTACAACTAGTTAAAGCTAACCTACATCTGAACATTAACAAGGACATAAACGTTATAAAACATAAAAAACGATGAGGAAAATAAACAAAAATAAAATCACAAAGAATAAGAAGCCACCCCTCGTCTTACGGAAATTATATTTCGTTATCAGATGGGTGACTACGCTATGAAATAAATAGAAAAGAGGTAGAATAGAATTGGCCACGGGGCCCATTGCATTCGCCCGGCCGGAGCGCCCGGTCATCGTGGCGGGCGCACGCCGCGCCTCCTACCAGTTGTCAGTAACCTACTCGTACGTCCGAATCTTACTCCTTACGTATCTTACAGTCTATATCTTTGTACGTCTAATTCAGTCTTATCGGAGGTGCACAGCGACAATATGACGACGAGCTGCTCAATCGCGCTCGCTACAGTCGAGGGCGAAGTTGCGCGGTGGTACAATAACGCCCGTCGGAGGCTCAGGCTCGCGGCGCCGCGCTACCGATAAATCTTCCACGTGATCATCGTCTGGAGGAGGAGTGCGCGGAGAATGCGGTGGTGAACGTGCAGGCGATCGCGGCGCCAAGGCTGCATGCGCTGCGGCCGCCAGCGCCATGGCATGCAATGCCTCTCGCCCGCCGTCACGGGTTGCACCTTCTAACGCTTGCTGCAGAAAGGAGGCATCCAACAGCGGTGCCGCCGGTGAACTCTCGTCACCGCCGCCGGCACCACTCAAACCATAAGGAAAAGCAGCACCGTTCGGTTCCCGCTTTACGCCCCGACTCATCGGACGACTTGTTGTAATACCGAGCTTTTTTACCTTGTCGTAAAGCGTACGCGACGGAACACCATATTTGCGTGAAGCTTGTAATGCACTCATACCGTTACGTACGCACTCTATGGCGGACATAATATCGGAACGTGTGTACTGTTTGTAACGTTTCCACTCGGGCTTCTGCTGCGGAGGCACATAAGGAGCGAGGCCAGCGCGTACATCCTGTTGTTGGTAAGCAGGCGGTGGTGGCGAAGGGTGGAAAGAGCGCGGTGGGTCATCTTCAAAAGAGCGCTCTGTATATGGCGAGTGAGCGTCTTCAGAGCGATCGGAACGATGGTAATGTGGAGAAGAAGCGCGCGAAGAAAGCCGACGAGGTCGGTAGTCGAAAGCGCGCGGCGGACTAGGAGCTCGCTCAGGTTCGTGTGCCGATCCGTTCGAATGCAAACGCGGTGGGGCCTGTTGCTGACCGACAGGATGACAGACCAGGGATACCGGTTGCGACGAGTCCGGTGGCGTGGTCTGGGCGAGTACATTGCGTAGAATAGGAGTATCTCGAGAAGCTAACATGCTGGAGAGTTTTTTACGTTTGAGGGGATTCATATCGGTGGAGTCGTATGCAGCAGAAAGTGCGATCGGCGGTGCTGGGGGCACTGGCGCTGGTGGTACGGGCGGCCAACGAGGGCCCATTGCCGCGGGAGCGGGCGGTGATGCGCTAGAAGGGGCGGCGGCGGCGACACGCGGAGGCGACGAAGCGGGCGTACGCTCGCCGGTGCCGGGTCGCCGCCGCAACTCACTCATATCAAATAACCCTTTGACTTCGAGCTGCTCGGCCACTTTCATTATTCGTGGTATATGAGCCTGAGTAACGTTAACTTCCCCGGTATACATATATTCTAGTAGCGCACGCATTTCAAAATCTTTGACTCCGGGAAAAAGAATACTACAGTGATCCATGGGCACGTCAGCAAGAATTGATTGGAAATAAGGCGAATTGGCAGCTAAGACGACGCGATGTGCTTTAAACGTCACTTGCTCGTCTACTACCAACGTGCAGTCCACGTACGTCTCGACTTTGATGAGAGCCTCCAATATTTCTACAAGATTTGTCTTGTGATGGTTCCATTTCAGACAGAATGTCTGTTGACCTTCACTGCTGCCCATTTTCCGGAATTGAGCTTCTGGAACAAAAATAAAAGAATCTTAAATATTGGTTAAAAATATTTGAATTTGACTCACATTGTATGAATATTTCTTTCCTTAATGTTAATTATTTAGGATATAATAATAAAATGTGTAATTTAATTTGATAGATTTTAGTGAAGTTTTGCTGTGCAATGAGTATTCCAAAATATTGATTTGTCAAAGTAGAAATTTTATTTTTGTTGACGTGTCTAAGTACAGGTAATTTTCCGAAATTTTGGTATTTGGTTATTATTACATATTAATATGACATACAGAATTTCGTTATTTTAAGAAATTTTATCATTTTTGCATAAGTTATTCAAAAATAATAGAATAATCACTAAAAGTGCTAGTTCATATTTAATAGTTAAGAGTTGGATATTTTATTGTATTTATACTTTGGGAATTAATGAGTTGCGAAATAAATAGAAAAAGAATTTCTACTGATAGGAAGATTAAAACCTATAACTCGTTAATACATTTTTAATTAAAATTTGTTTGTAATAGACCTTATGTTTCAAAGCTTTTATTTACTTTGGTTTGGTATCTGTTTCTCGGAGTTTTCCAAATCATAAGAGTCTATTTTCAATCTGCCTCAGTTACTGCATAAGGTTAAAATTTACAAATATGTGATAAAATATAGATCTATAAATTTTACAATATTTTTTTTTATTACAAAAAAAATCTTATACTATAATTTAATTATTTAAATTCTTATTTAAATTAAAGGAATAAACAAGTCGTTTGTCATATTGAAATTATTAAACGTTTAGACTAATACACACACGCGCGCGCACACGCACGTGCACACACACACGCTGGTGCGTGCGCACTCACACACACACACACACACACGCACGCACGCACGCATCTACACATAGAATAGTTAATCCTAATACATCAAAATATTAATATTTATTGATAATTAGATTTTCGAAAAAGTGAAAACTGTATTAAATCCCCGAACTTTTGTGAAAATTTTAAATTTTTTTCAATCAAAAGCTTTAATTCTATACAATAATGTGATATTAACACGCACTTTCCAAGCACAAAAAGCGTGGAAAGTTAAATATTAATGATTACTTTCTATCGTTCAATTTGAAAACAAGAAATTTAGGTCCAATTATGAACATGTAAGTAAAAATTTACTAAAAAGAATACTTGACGGCAAAAAGATAAAAGCTTTTGATGGAAAATATAAGACACTTTTTAAATAGAATAGAAAAAGCATTCATATTTTAAATTTGCTTCATAATAACGATGAAATGTCTTAAAGGATTTTTTTCATTTAGTTATAGGATCTGTTAAAACAAAATTGTTTTCATTTATATATTTACATTTATTAAAGATTACAATATTTACTAAACATCTCGAAGTACAAAAATAACAAAATCAGGAAAGCGTGACTAAAATTTTTGTGGAGTGGGTTCTGAACTATAAATCATCGCATTCAGATCTCGATGAAATCAACCAACATATTTTTCAAACCCATTTTCTCTGAGTTAACAACTATTTAGCGTTTGCTGTGGGAATTAATAAAAAAAATATATATAAATGAAGATCTGTATTTTATACTATTTTTCAAAATTTTAGGTTCAGTAATTTCCAAAATAGGAATAGGAGTTCCAAAGGAGGAAAAGAGGTGCGATTTTGAATATTTTCTTTAATATGGTTTGAGCTATACATTTTAGAATGTATAAAAATTATATTTACCTTATTTATGACAACATGGTTCGATACGTCACATAATGCATCTTACCAAATGTTTTTTTTTTTAATTATGTAGTGAATCTCCAAAATTACCACCACATTCTGAATTCGTTTATTCACGATTATACATTTGTAACTGGGTCCCCTAACACTATGTACGTATCAAATTAAAACTTTTTTGTCCAGTACATTCGGAGGAAATGGCGGTGAGACACAGACAGACATAGAAACACTATATAGATTTGTATTTTCAACGTATGTACACCTTATAGAAGTACTATAGTATAGAAAAAAAACCACCAACATACCGAAATCTTGAATTTTTAAGGTTCCGTACCTCAGAATGAAAAAAAACGGAACGCTTATGGAATCTCTCGTCTCTCTGTTTGGCTGTCGATCTGTTACGGTCAATTTGCTCTGAATCTATTGGACCGATTGAGTTGACATTTGGTACACATACATATCTTTAATTCAAACATGAACGTATAACGTAAATAAATACATTTTAAATATGAGGCTCAAATTTGGGGGCAAATTGGAAAGATAAAATAAAGTTTTGCAAATTGTATCATGTGACACAACAAATTAAAACTCTTATCATGAGAGTAGTACATATTTAAAACTGTTTAAGAAAATAGATGAAAACTGACCGTTACCCCTTATCTCCCTACTTATTGCGCCTAAAAGCTATAAAAAAAAACAGACAATAATTTTTACCTATAGATTAGAGGAAACCTATAAGAAGTCTATGGTTTGCTTTGTTTCGATTCTTTTCAGTGTTCAATATAAACTGATACTCGTTAAGTGTGTGAATGCAGTATACAGCAAAAACAAACTAACGCTTATTGCGTGTTAGTTTGTATTGGTATCATAAAAGCATTAGTAATCCAAGCGTCAAACTTAACGTGGTTTTAGTGTCAACTTAAGGAAAACAATAAATATCTAGGAAAATAATAAATGTAAAAAAAATCGGTCAAGTGTGAAAGGGGTTCGCACTAAGAATTCACAAATGCACAAAGAAAAATTTTTTTTTAAGAATTTAACGCAAATATTGTATGTAGTAAAGAACTCTCGGTTCGCGCTTTTGCCTCGCACTTGGCAGGTTTTTTTTTATCTATAGAAAGGCAATAAAATATTTTAAATAGATATATCGCGACTTTGAGAACTCTGCTCCATTTTCATTTGTATTGTATGTAGTAAGGAACTATCGGTTCGCGATTCCCACTCGCACTTGGCTGATTTTTTTTTGTTTATAGAAAGGCAATAAAATATTTTAAGTAGATGTATCGCGATTTTAAGAACTTTGCTCCAATTTCATTTAATTGCTATGTTAGATTATTATAATCAAGAATATTGAAGGTTGTGGATCTTAAGACCTCTACGCAGGCCCAGTGCGATTGGGGGCCGTTAATGATTATAGCCACTAACGCGGTGACAACGTGGAAACGCACTAGTGACTCCTGGTGACCATGAGCGGCAGTCATCATCTATTTTCCAATGGCCCTCGTGCTCGTTTGCCCCTTACAAATCCTATGAAGAGAAAAACACCTGGGACCAACCACTTAACGTACTTTTCAATACACGAAGCGAGTAGTTTAATTTGATTTATGCTGAAAAATTTTTGGTTAATTCGCCCATGACCAGAGTTCGAAGGCAAAACTCTTAACCACTCGGCCATCATTACTACCACTAATTTTAATTACCAATATATATTTTATGTATTCGATATATAATAATATGCTAGATCATATATAAAAGCGAAAGGACCATTGATTTATTCATCATAAAATAAAATTTACCATTTTATGGAACTTGTAGAAATTGTAACATATGGGAAAGTAGGTCCTTTATATGACATAGGCATCTGCTAAGAAAATATTGTCTAAAAATAAATATCATAGCTTAAGCGATCAAAATAGATATTTGAAAAATCATAAGAATGTAAAAAGACGTTCGGGTTTTTGGAAAATTTATCGTTGGACGGGTTAAATTGAGGGTATTTTTAATGGAAATGCTGAAATATTTTAACTGAGACAGGAAAAGTTAAACTTTCAGTTATGTATCGTTTCTAAGTTTTTGGAAAGTCAACCCTTGAGGGATGCCCGTCACTTTTGAAGTAGAAGCATGAAAATTGGCATTCAGACTCTTGATTAAAAATAAATTACGTTATATTTCAGCACTTGGAAACTCAATTTTAAGGCGGGTAAAATCAGGACAGAAAAATTTTAAAGCCTTGAAGTTAGAAACAGAAGAAGCCATATTCAAATACTCAGCTACACAATCTTTAAGCATTTTTGGAGAATAAAAATCGGTAAAACAAAAACGAAATATTTTCGTAAGAATCTCCTCAATTCAACCTGTATCGGAATCGGAATCGAAACAGAATGGAATTAGGTTTGGGATGTAGTAATAAAAATCCGGATCGACATCTGGACCTAGGTCAAGATTGGGGTTTGGACGATGAGGAGTTACCTCTGTCTTTGAGTCGGGAGCGCGAAAGGAATTAAGATCGAATCAGAACGATATCGGAATTGAATTAGAATTGAGTTGGTGATTTGGGTTTACACTGGTGTCAATTCAAGTTACCAATTCACAATTCCAATCCGATGGAGTATATCTAAATATACTTCCATTCTATATCCGAATGACGAAAGTCGCAGCCAGTCGCTTATTGTATATTTGTTTTATTATTGTACTTCTTGCTTTTTAATGGGCAACTCAAACAGAATTATATTAAAAAGCAACTGCATTGCTGCAATATATACATCGACGTGATGAAATTACTAGTAATCGAGTAAATGTATTTATGGGCCTTCTTGAACGTTTTTCCTGAGACACACTTGGTTGTTTCACGAATTAAAATGTATCATAATGTAAAAGAAGATTCCGATTATCACTAAAACTTGATAATTACTTCAGGTTTTGTATTACGTTAGTAGTTCGAAATCATTTTCTGGAATTTCTAATCAACTCGGAAATCGATCTTAGTTTTACGCACATGAAATACAATATATAGCCAGGAAAATACTAGGTATTTAACTTTGCAACGTTGATAATTAAGTGATAGGTCATTGAGCATCTGCAAAATACGATGATCATTCGGTCATTCTCAGGTTCATGTTAAATGTGACAACATAAGATATCCAACTCAATGTACTGGATTGTGTGTATTTAAATAATACAATTATATAATCCTGATTGTATTCTATCTTAATTTTAAGAAAGTTCTTTCAATTTTTCGAATTAAATTGAGCATGTAAGATTTACGTAAAACTATGAAATTAAAAATAAATACTTTTTTGATCAAGTGTTTCGTGGAGTATTAGGTATTTTTAATCAAGTTTTTTTTTGAAACAAAAAATTTATTTGTGAATGCCTATTTCAGTGCGTAAAGTTTAAGTCACCGTTTTCAACAATTTTGTGTGGGAAGTTCTCAGTGAAAACATATCAAAAGAAAAATATTTTTTTAGAATAGTTTTTGACTATTAGCAACTGACACTAAAAATAATTAATGATCTAAAGGACCTTTTTACTTAAATTTGGCAGACACTTAAAGACAATACATCTATTTATAGCGGTCGAATATTGTCAAGCATCAAGAAGCTGTCCATTATTCAAACCACACGTTGACTGTGATATGATATTTTATTTATATTATACAATATTAAAATGATGTATTAACAAATTCAACATTTTGAAAATATATAACAAAGAATTTATTACACAGGTCTGAATAACAAGATTAAAGATACCCTAGCTTTACAATAATCTTAACATTAAAATAATTTTAATGTATATGATATTATTATTTATTTTATTATTTATTTTACATTTTTGAATTTTTTGGAAAAATTAAAAACATAAAATTAGATTCCGTTAAGTATTGATTTGCGGAAGTACGCATACGTCTTCAAGTTCATTGTTTTTGTATCTATTTTAATTACATCCAAAGTCAAATAAGGAGATATCCTAGTGGTAAAGAAATTATTAACAATATTATTAATAATATTGTTAGTAATTTTAATTAGAAATTATTAATAATGGGACGTCGAAAGAAAGGATCGCCCTAGTAAAACTTATACAGACCAAATTAGTAAGGCATATTAAAAAAAGGGCTAAATTTCAAGCACCCAAAACCGATGAGCATGTACGGAAAAAATATTGAATATCAGTGAAGCAAAAGAGATATGGAAAAATCGTAGTTAGTGAAAATCAATAGTTTTTGCCTACTCTTTTAAGAAATAGGTGAAAGTTCATATTATTATTGTTCTTACTAATGGATAATTTTATAAATTCATAGAATAGATTTATATTATTTTTTTCTTCTTTCAAATCACTATTCAATTCTCCAAATGATACTAAATAAGCATTGAAACTTAAAAATTTGCAACGGGTCTATTTATGTAGAAATTACTGTAAAAACAACATTATGATTTTGTATTTGCAAAGCGAAAATATAACATCTAATCAAAACATGTTATAGTAAAATATAATTTACAGCATCATTAATATTTAGAATTTTTAAAGAAATTCTCGTAGGAATAATTAATTTAACGAGTAATAACAAGTGAAACTGAACTGGCAACAGATTTTTCAATACTTTGAATTTTTTTTTCAGTTTTATTTAGAATATATTTAGAAAAAGCATGCATGTTACCTGCTGTTTTCGATTTTAATTTTTCGTTTCAAAAATATGTAACCAGATCGGAGTAATATTAATGCTAAAGAACGATTTTCAGAAAGAGTAAGTAAAGCAAATATCTCTCTAGAAGATTAAGCAATCAAATACTAAAAAACAATGATAAAAAAAAACGCATTCGAATAAGTTTTTGCAATTATGTAAATAAGAAAATGATCTATTAACAGTGAAAATTTCGTCAAATGACCTGGCCGGAGATCGTCGCACGTAGAGGCGGGAAACATCTTGTAGCACGAACTCTACGATCGCGAACTTTTCCCGTTCACAAACGGCGGCGCGGCGACGTGCGGCGCGACGCGCGGTCACTGCCAAACTATTACGGCGCCCTTCCCCATTTACATACACCGCGCCGTGGCCCTTCCTGGCGTCAAATTGACTTTTTACCTTTTATACGGCAGGTAAATCGAACGTGGGGGCCGTGCAGAGCCAGCCGTGCGACGGAGCTCCTCAGGGCAGGTTTTTTCGTGACATCGCTCCATCTAAGGAAACTCGAATGAGATTTCTATGTGCTTCGAATTCCACCCTCTTACCTAAATACACTCTCCGTCGTGTCGATCACGCGGTTGCATCGGACGTGCTCTACGAACTTCGTAGACGCCGGCTACGAAACTGAAAATACACCGTTGTTTACGACGAATTACTCACCGATTTCAACGACTAATCTTCCGAAAGGTCTCGATGAGACTTCACGGTCGTCATATGAGAGAGATCGGTCGTGAGCACTGGCACTCGAGCGCACGGTGCAGGCGCGGACGCTACACGTCGGCCCGCGGGGGCGGGTTGCACTCGCGGGTGTCTGTCGGCGACTGCCGCCGCGCCGTGCGCTCCGTCGGCTGCACGCCCGCGCCGCCGGTACCGGCCGTCCGCCGCCCACCCTTCCCCGCACTGCGTGCGCTTTTTACGCACGCGGACCGAGACGCAGCGTAGCGCGAGTGCAGTGCAATTGCGTGCGGGCGGAGGGAACCGCGCGGGTGGCGGCGGCGGCTCGCTATCGACGAATTGCAGCGCACGGCTGAACGCTGCGCGCCTGTGTGCGCTCAGTGGGCGTGTGTGCGCGCCGAGCTGCGCGAACGCAACGCTGCTTGGCAGACGATAGCGCGTCATGATAAAAAATACATTTCACGTTGCGTACTGCGCTCCTTTGTATGTTAACGCAGTAGAAGCTACGACTTTGATGCAGTCGAATAGATGCTTATATTTTCGTTTTATTGAGTGCCTTAACACTAGTTTTATTTAATATTAATGCCTAATACTAATACCTCTTTGAATCATATTTTTACAAGTATTATTTACTAAAAATATTTGAATAACTGAATTATTAGTTTTAAATCCTTTATTATTGTAATGGTTACATTTAAAGTGTTCTTATTGGATTATTATCTAGCAATAAGAAAGTTAATTACCTATTGGGCGTGCATTCAATGCGTGTCGTAACGATCGTTCATTTCCAATAGGAAAGATGATCCATTAGAATCGGCACCTATAACACACGACATCATAGAACGCCCTCTAAAATCCCCAGAAACGCGTCAACAACGGAGGTAGAAGCAGGTCATTGACTGCGTAGTTGCATAGGGACGCCAAAATAGCGCGAAATGTGCACAGAAATAGAACAAGCTGTGTGCAATATTTTTTGTGAAGCAACACGCGCCCATCCGGCGCACTGCGTTGACTACGAAATACTTACGCATTTTAAAATTTAACAAAACTTATTGAATAAATCAATGACGTCACGCGAACAACTCAAAAGTAAAATATTAAGTGGACGTAAAAGTTAAAACTTATTGTTCTCGTTAATACCATATAAAAGTATTTGTTCTATTTGCATACTTACAATGTATTGGATTACTTGATCTTCCTCAATGTCATTAAAAGACGGTATATTATATTCTTTACTATTTCTAACCTAATTTTCTTTTAAAATTGATTGTATCTATATATTTCCTACCAGTGCTTGTCTAGAGTTTCGTACAATAAAGTTTTATATTTTAACTCTCATTCCGATCACTATCCTGATTCCGAGGTTCACTAAAAACAACATACTAAATTTCCTAATTGTTATTTTTTTCTCGAATATGCATTTTTTAAATCAATAGCTTGCACATTTTCATTACATTTTTTGTTTTCTATTCAAAATCAACGTTATTATGTAAGACCATTATTAAAATGAATTCTATATCCTACAACAAAGTGGAAAGAAAAAGCCATATTCACTCTGGATCTGGGATTTAGGAAGAAAGTCGAGAGTGATAGTCAGAGATGATTTAGAAGTTGCTTAATTCACGCAATTTATTTTTGCCCCATCAAAACACTACCCGTAACCTGTAAGTAAGAAAGATGCTTTAGATTTTACAATAAAATTATATCGTACTAAAAATGGAACTATTTTGTAGGGTTGCGTAGTTAATAACGGGAATCCTTATGGTTTCGCCCTCTCCATTCGTCCGTCTATCTATCTGTCTGCGATTCACTCATAGATTCTTATTAATAGAAAGCTGTAATTTAGCACAAATTCATACATTATTCACGCTGACAAAATAGTAAAAAAAAATGTTTATCCCCCCCTATGCCTAAAGTGTGGAGGGTTTTTTCTCCTGTCTATTCCATGAGGTATTGCTGGATAGCTCGTACAAAAATATTGAGGGTGCGTGAAAACCATTTTTGATTCAAGGGTCCGCTTGCGAAATACTTTACAATGCAAATTTTTATTAGAGGCAAGTTCCCCCCTTTTCGTTTTTGAATATGTGAAAAAATTTACGGTAGTGACATATAATGAAGTTAAAAATAAAACTATCACAGCTAAGTAGGGTTTACAAGTAAACGAATAATAATCAACCAACTCATAAAGTGTAGTTGCAGAACTAAAAATTAAAATTTTTACAAATTCTATTGAAAATGACTTAAGCTGTTAGCCGTTAAACCGTTAACTCAATCAATATGCTCATAATACCAAACAAACATCCCAATTCGCATATAGCGACGGCAACTACGGAGCCCTATACTGCGCGTGGCACAACACACACTTAACCGGTTTTTTCATGGACAAGCAATGATATGGTGGGATCTTAATAATTAAATTTTAATAACTATATGATAGACATAGATAGAGAGACAGACTTGTATAAATTATCTTGGACCATAGATTGGTTTACAAAATTCAAAGAAAAGGGAAGATAACGGATGGTAATTTTTCGTATAGTTTTGAATGAAAATCGAGAGCAATTGCGTCAAATACTAGAAAAAAAAGTGTTGTTTAATTTCAAATCACATGTTTTCTAATAGTGCCCCATGCGGTACAATAAAATAAGTTTTGAAAATGCTTCATATTGTAATCTAAATATGGTAATCCTATTATTTTCATTATATGTATATATGTCCGAACTAATCCTTTTATAAATTTGAAGGGTTTCATTTTGATAACACATTCATCTCACAAACCTTCTCGCTTCCCCTTCTCTCTCACGCCAAGCAAACAACTTCACATTTCATGTAAATTTTTGTTACGTTTATATATGTATTAAATTTAGAACGTTATGTACTTATTTATAAGTTTTTTTAGTACAAAGTTATGTAATAATAGAAAAAAAAATACCACGACTTGGTCCCTACTTCATGCACTAAAATTGTTATTGCTAATATCTTAAGTTACCTATCATAACAAAAAGTACACTGAAATTTGAAGAGATAACTTATTTCCATACTTAAAAAAAGATCATATAAATCGGAATAATGGTTTTTGAACTATCAGCAAACAGACATCGAGCAGATAGACGTATTTTATAATGTATGGGTGTGCTAAGGTAAGTAGCGTCCTTAAGCCTATATTAAATGGATACGCAAAATTTTGATTTATATATAAGGTATCGTTGAACAGTATTGCATTTTTATTATATATATATATATATATATATATATATATATATACGTCACTAGAAATTTAGAAACAACACTATCCTATACTAGGAACATTTTGAATAACACATACCTACTAATCAGATCAACGTTAGTTTTATTTTGTAATACAACGCAACACCGTGAATAATAAGTGATGTAGTAGGTTAAACGTGCTTTATAGAATAAATACCTTTTCCTTGTTTCCTCGGTGCGTATCCTCACCTGAAAAACAAAGTAAACAATGGCGAACGCGTGGCGTACTATCGGCTGCTTGGCGCCGCCGCACGCCGATCAAAATACGTTATTTTTGCGTGTCAAGTAGCGAGAAAAAAATAGCAAAAAAAAATATTGACATTGGCAGGGTCAAACGGCGTAAATGCGAAACTGGAATTTAAAATATCTAATTTGCAATTGACACTGTAGTTATTATAATTGGTGATACAAGTACAAAACAAAGTAGTTGTTTTGTACGAAAAAATATTATTTCTCATGAGGCAGCTACGAATATGTGAGATATATGCGAGTTTAGTTGGATTTATGTCTATGTTTATATATTGTTAACGATGTCATTAATCCTAAAATTCATGTGAAAGCGACGTGTATTTGTTTTTCATGAGATTCATATCCATACAATTATTTACATCAACACTTAGGCCGTATAATTTTATAGAGAAGGCACGACCGATCGTGCCTTACAACCTGAGTTATCTTTAGTTATATATGAGTGAGTTCTATATGAGTATCACTAATTCTTACGGAGTAGCGTTGTTGCATGTCGGTCGTGAGCACAGTGACACCAAATATAGGGAGTTGTAGTGTCAAGAGTTGTGGTGATCACCCTACTGATTGACGGACTTCGACTTACTTAAGTTCCACGGTGTCCCAGTGCAGCTTAGGGGCTGATTACAAGACTAGTGCCGCCGGCTTGACGTGCTATCTGAGACATTAAAAGAGTGTAATTTGACTTAACTTAAAGCTCATCGCTCAATTTACCTGGGTTTAGAGTCAAAATCCAGTCACTAAACCACCAATTGTATAGGAATTAATACTACTCAAAAACGTCGTTATCTACCGTGTAAAACTGTATACAAAAATCCCTGTCCCATGTCCTATATAAAGTACAAAATCATCGATGGAATATCCTTTCACAGTCACCTAAACATGTTTCCCGTTAATTAATTTATATGTTTCTTTTTTTAAATATCAACAGTATCGTATATGTCGTTACATGCAAACAATACACAGTAAGCAGCTAATTATACGGTCGGTTACTATGAGAAAAATTAATAGTCTATGTAAAAAACGCTTCGTAGCAATATATCGTTTACTTTACAATGTTGGTTTAGGCGCAAGTCACTTATATCACAGCGAAATTAAACGTCCAATGTATACTTGTATATCGTCACCGTCGTTGTTCGAATTATCTTAGTTATTTGCATGCGTCGGTAATGCGATGACATACTAAAATATTTTATAAGCATTGCCTGGTCGAGTGTTTACAGTAATGTGTCGAGGTAAAAATCGATGTTTTGTACGAATTGCTGTAGAACGAAAACACAGATAGGTAAACTCGATTCTAAGATGAGAAAAGCCGCGTCTATCGCACACGGTTTGTGTGCGTTAATAGTGACCCCTATTGAGATTTAATAAACTCGGTGGGGTTAGATATGGACAATTCGATGTTGATTTAGTAACAAATAGCCTATATAGAACTGTGCATCACGGTCCATGGCTACCATGCGGTTTACATGTTGCTCTATTTATAATTTATTTCATCAGTAAATCATTTTTGAGTAATATTTAAATATCATTTGTTAGAAATATCAAATGCAATAAAAAAATTGATTATTAGGCCAAATATTTTTATGATGAATCGTCTATTCCTTTTGATTCAGAATTGAGAGTATTCACATTTTTTTTTTTGCATATATCACTTTTTAGATCTTTAACCTTTATAAAGACACAAGGTTATATAAACTTCGTAGGATGTTGGGATTTTTAAGTGTTTTTAGTATTTAAAAAATGTCAGAGATTCTAAAAAAGTATTTAATTACCAATTAAATGTTAAGAGAATAATATAGATCGGCTGTTAAAAATATATAGATTTCGTAAAAGGTACGCCTACTTCGCAGTTTATTAAAAAAAATAGTACAGCGTGCATAAAGGATCTCATAAGTTTTCTCACGGGTTTAGAAAGAACAAACCAATTCTCTGTAAATGTGATAGATCAATAGCTCTCAGTGGCTCTCAAGTATTCAAAGGGCTCTTCGCTCCCCACGTACGATTGATTCGTTTGCATATCGACACCACTTTGCTGTGATATTGCCGATTTGTCAACCGAATAAACGGAAAAGTGGTATATTATAAACTAATATTTAATATTTATTTTTTTTTTGTAAACTATCGACATTTAACTAGATTAATATTTTGTTGAGTTAGTTTTACGTTTCCGTACCACAAAAGAAACCAGTGGCGGATCTATATTTTTTACAAATGTAGGCCACTTTATTTCCGTCGCCCAAATTAAACGGTATTGAATGTACCCCATTTCTAAAATAACAATTTTCTGAAATCTGCCGCCCCTAGGCCGCGGCCTATACGACCTATTGACAAATCCAGGACTGCAAGAAACTCTTATAGGTTCCGCCATTGACAGACAGGCGGACTTCTTTCTCAGAAATACGTGAAGGTATCGAGTTGAATTTAACATCAAACATTTAGTTCTACAGTCCATTCAAGTCGTAAAAAACAAATCAAGCTACCAAGTTAACGCAATCAAAAAATAGGATTATTTTTGTTGTTTATTTTGACACTAGCAAACGAGTAAAATAAATGAGTTGATTTTCTCATAAAATTTAACAAGAAGCAAGGTCTTATAGCACAATTAAAAAAAAATTGAAAGTCGTTATTATATAGTAATATCATTAAAAAAAAATTGTGATTACAAATTCAGATTTGCAGTTTCGAATATAGGCCGTCATGTAGACAAATGTATAGAATAACATTTTGTTTTTATTTTCCAACTATAAAATTTAAGATTTGTCAAGACTCGGCATTTAAAAAATGTTTTCAAGCGATATGTCAACAGTGTCGCTACTGAGGCTAAAATTGTTGAGTCTCTTGATCAATAAAATGTCTACACACATAATTACGTTTGTACAGTAACCTCGTTGTGCAAGTGCTATTTGCAGTTTTGCGATTTTTTTTGAAAGTTTGTTAAAAAATAAATCATTTCTTAATTGCACACAATTACTTAAGAATTAATGCATTATGCTATCTGTTAATTTATCTCGCAGTCGTTATTGAAAACAACACATCAATGATGCACAAACTTATTTAGTTAGTGATAAAAAATAGTTAGATATCTAGTAATTTCTGCCAAATCCACTCTGCACAGGCTATACTATGCTAGAACGATGCTGTCGTCAATTGGTAAACAAAGCTCACAAAACATCGCATTACGCTGATACCAGCATGAGTCGCGGAGTGCTACCCGACCCGCGAGCTGTGCGTTTGCCAGCAAAAACTGCAAAAGGAGGGTTCGAAAAAATAGTCTAATAAAAAAGCAATAACGCAGTCCCGCATGCCCGCTCGTTGTGCATTGACGCGGTCGATGAAGCGAGAGTGCACAAATTGACACTCCATCCGTTAGCTCTCGCTCTATGCAGAGGTTCAGAACGCATTTAAGAAATTAGTTTGCGGAACTGAATATTATCGACATGATATTTACAATATAACATATAAATATATAGTAAATGACATTATACATGTATGCGTCCTTACTTATTATAAATAAAACATAATGTCTCTCTGTCTGTCTGTCTGCCCGTTTGTACCGAGAGCTACTGATCCTATTTTATGATTCTTTTATTAGTAAAAGAATATATTATTGTGAATTATGTAAATAATTATTGTTTTCGTTTGTGTGCACATAATAAGAATTTATTACCCCTTTATATCGATTGGTTATCGGTAACTGCAAAGGAAGATCAACATCTATGTCGGTTTGGCATTGAAATTTCGAGCAGGATCGAGATCGGGACCAAGAGTTGGAGCAAAATTGTTTCATAATAAAATAATTTTAAGGTAGGTAGAGTGCATATGTTTTCGTTGTAAGAGTATGAGTTTCTCTGGGATAATTTGATCGTAATCGAATCGAGGGTGGAGTCGAAATCTGAAGTGGAAAAGGGGATTAGAGTCGAGAGCGAGACCGATATTGAAATCGACGGCTCCGGGACCGGGACGAGAATCATGATGACAACGTGAATAGTAGATATAAAAGATGAATCAATTAATTTTATGTCCACACAGGCGAAACCGCGGATGAAGGCTAGCTCTTTATATATTTCTAATGTTGATTGTATTAAATTCTACAGACTAGGAATCACTACAGACATTGAATGTATTTTTTCGCCTCAACAATTCGACATCTATTATTTTGTGATATGCTTTACAATGCTGTGTCATTTGTAATTTGACCTATTACAATTAAGTCAAGTATTACAAAAAAAATTGTAAATATGACTCTTTATTACCAAGTCAAAATGATTTTCATTTTTAATGCCGATCATTTGTTAAAACATGACTTAATAGATGGTATTCACGAACTACTGAATCTAAATTTTCGTTCATCGGAGCGTAAATTTCCCTCATCATAACATTAAATATCTTTTAAGGCACCGCTATAACTAAAAAGAAATAGATTTATTAAAAAATCGGATTGCTTTGAACCCTCTAGTTTCGCTATCGAAATCGACAACCTTTTGTATAACCACATCTATTCGAAAACGAATCACATATACGGCGAGCACATGTTAATTCCGGACGGCACGAGATAATTCAATGTTAATCCGGCGCCTATTATAATTTCAAAAGGCCCGTGGCCCGTGCTCGTCTCGTTGATTACAATTAATGTGGTTTAACTTTGCATAATCACGAAGGGGTGGCGGCCGGCATAAAGAGATAATCGTAATTTCACGGGACGCGACTCGTCATTTGTCACCAGCATCCTGCGCCGGCTCGCTCGTGAATTTATTATTTTAGTCCCTTTATTGGAGCGCCCTCACCCCGCCACGTCGCCGAATTAACTGCCGGGAGACAATTAAATAATAGACCGCCGAGACGCTGCACCCCCGGCCCCGCTGACTCGATCGCCTCGATTCGTCTCGCTTCGTACATGGTATTTGCTAACTTCACCGACCTCATATTTTGTATTATATGTCGAAATACTGGTCGTGATGATACTCGACATGTAGACTGTTTTTTTATTAATGTTCGTATCCTCAGGATTTTAATGAGAGATTTTTTTATATGCAAGTAATTCGAACGTCTGTGATCTTGTGATGTTTTTCACTTCAACATTCGATTGTAACGTATTTCATACAAAAATACATTATCCGATTCTCCGAATCGTTGATGTGTAGTAAGATGAATTAACAACAAATCGATAGGATTAAAGAATACAAATACTAAATTAAATTATAATTTTTGTATCGGTGTAAGATACAAATTGAAAGATTGCAAGGCACCTACTGTCATAGGAGCCAGCCGCCACGCCCGCCGGAAGTGGCTCATTGTAGCGAAACTCCCCAGTCCGAGCCGCGACAAACAATAGACACTCTTCCTTCTATTGTTTCATTTCCCGCACGTTAGCATTATGAATTACATAAAGCTCGCAAAACCGACGGACGCGAGTCGAATGGGCTGCGGGAAGAATATTATACCATGTGGTCCTGTTTTATAAAGCGACGGCCTAATTTAAAAACCGCTTTTTTTTTTTGTATCGCAGTACCATTTCCACGGACACAATCGAAATATACATGAGAACATTAAGCTTTTAATTAAAGCTGTAATCTCCGGCAACGACAGCTCTTTCATGACGATGCTACGTCGTGTTCGGTTAAAATAACACAGGAGGCGGACGAAAACGGGTCAAGTGAGGGAAGATAAAAAGCGCAATAAATCGTCCATGGGCGGTTCTGCTAAGTATCGTTGTCAAAATATCGAGGAAGGCACCTGCCCGCTCAGACGGGCCGGCGCGGCGGCCGGCTTTGTCCGCCCGCCGCCTCCGACGAACGGGTGCCTTCCGACCGTTTACAAACCGCTTTAGTTACGCAGTAATAATCGCTTGGGTATAAAAAAAAACGAAACGCACGAAATAGGTTTACTTCAATATCGTAAATATTTCTATGTAGAATCTTATCTGGAAATTCATATAGATATTCTAATTGTGTACTTTGCGGTACAATTTTCAAATCATTTACGTTGTCTCGTTACAAAAAATGTTCTTGCTCATTGCTTTGCTTATAAACAGATCTGTAGTAAACAATAGTGCCCACCTAAACTCTTTTGCTTCATTTATTTTATTATCGACGAATATATTTAAAGGACAATGATTTTATTATTATTATTATTAGCCTTTATTGCTGATACTAACAATGATTCTACATACAGTAACAAATTGTTTTTACTTAAATCTATTACATCGGGTTCCCCGATTCAGTGATCAGCGTGTCCTGTGACACGAAGGCCTCTTCCAGCTGCTTCCATTCTTCTCTATTGGTAGCTTTTCTGGACCAGATTGTCCCTCCAATCATCTTGATATCATCTGTCCATCTTCTAGCTTGCCTACCTCTTTTTCTTTTGTCATCATGTGACTGCCATTCTGTTATAATTTTAGTCCATTTCATTCTGCTTTCCCTTGTCATATGTCCTGTCCTTCGCCATTTTAACCGTCTTATTTTCCTTAGTACGTCCTCCACCTTTGTTGTAAATCTAATGTCTGCTGCTCTTTTGCGGTCTTTTAGCGTCACGCCCAACGTACTCCTTTCCATTCCCCTTTGACATCATCTTAGTTTTAAAAGATGTTTTTGAGTCAATGCCCATGTTTGACACCCATACGTAAGGCATGGCAAGATGCAAGAATTAAACACTTTTTTCTTGGCTGCCATAGGGAAGTGTTTGCTTTTAAATACCTCTTTAAGGGAGCAGTATCTTTTCCAAGCACAGGCCACTCTGCATTCTATTTCTATGTCTGTCCGGTTTCTAAAAGATAATAATTGCCTTAAGTATGTATAGTTTTTAACATATTCAATAACTTCATTGTCTACTTTTATGAATATTTTTTTTCTGTTTGTCATTATTTTTGTTTTTGCTTTATTTATAGTAAGGCCAACTACTCTGCTTGCCTCAGTTAGCTGTTGTAGCATATGTTGAAGGGTCTTCGCGTTGTCAATTATTAGGACTAAGTCATCAGCGAATCTTAAGTGGCTAAGTTGTCTACCGTTGATATTAATGCCAAATTGTCCCACTCAAGATCCCTGAATATGCTTTCCATGACCGCTGAGAAAAGTTTTGGCGATAGCGGATCTCCTTGCCTCACACCTCTGGCTATTGGGAACTCTTCACCGGTTGATTCCAGTTTTATTTGTGGTGTGTTATTTGCATATATATTTTTAATTATACGTATGTATTTTTTTGGCACTCCCTGCTGAGTTAGAGCCCTCCAAAGCGAATCGTGTTCTATAGAATCAAATGCTTTACTATAGTCCACAAATGCGATGTACACGGCTTTACCGTATTTTCGACATTTTTCTATTAGCTGTTTGATGACATGCATGTGATCAGTAGTTGAAAACCCCGCTCTGAAACCAGCTTGTTCTATAGGTTGTTGTTCGTCCATTATTCCTGTTATTCTATTCAATACCAATTTGGAGAACACTTTGTAAATATTCGACATAAGGCTTATAGGCCTGTAGTTTTCTTTAATGAAGAACATAGAAGGACAATGATAGATCGTAATAAATACTCTTTTTACACCATAAGGTAATTAGTATCTCTGTATTTTTGGTGTAAATATCAATTTAACACTATGACAAAGTCTATAGATTATAAAAGTTTTTGTACAAATTATTATTTATATTAAGCAGTAACTATGAATCAAGTATTCATAAAAAATTCCATCGGTTTTGGCTATAATATTTTCGAAGTTGAATAATGCAATAAACTACTATAAGCTACAAAAAATTAATAATATTATAATCTATTGAATTATACGCCACATTAACAGTAGGTTCCACCAAATGTTAAATCGTCATTCGTGATTGTAATCTGTAAAATTTAACAGAAAATGTTAAATTTTAGAATCTGTCATTTATAATTTTGCAATCTGTCAAATTTTACGGATTACGTTTATGAATTACGTTTTTAAGGTTTCGGGCCAAAATGGCAAAAACGAAACGCTTATTGTTTCGTTATGTTGATCCGTCTGTCCATCCCTCCGTTTGCTACAGGCATTTCACTCATAAATTATAAGATGTTTATTAGTAAAATTTGGAGTATAAGTGTCTTGTATAAGCCACTATTTTGTTTGGTAGTTAAATAAGAAAAATAAATATTTCCAAAGCTGCACTCCATACATGTAAGACAAGCAGATTTTTTTTCAGCAAACATCAACATATGGAACATATTTCAACAGTTCTTTTAAAACACTTTGAGGTTATTAGCAATTTTTTTGATTAATTGGATATTTCCGAAAATAATCGCTCTTAAAGTGAAAAAAATTGTGTGTCCCCCTTTAGTTTTTAAACCGTAAGACTAAAATATCTGCAAAAAATTGCAAAGATAACGCTTGATAAATACTTTCAACGAAAGTTCTTTGAACAGAATCGGATATACCGTTTTTGAGTTATTGCCGAAGATCTGCGCTTCTCAACAAAAGGACGTAAGTAGCATGAAGTTACGCTTTTTTGCTGGTACCCTATAGTTTACACTAATTTAGAAGTAATAGTCGACATACCTACTTGTTTCTCAAGTTATAGGCTATTAAAGTGCTTATACGTATTTTGTGCAGGAAACATGGAAAAAAGTATAAAAACGCAGTTTTATCGTCTGTAGTACATTTCTTTGTAGTAACAGCGTTGGAACCCTACATTGAGCATGGTCCTACACGCTCTTGGTCAGTTTTTTTTAATATTGGTGCAACCTGCCTTTAAGTGTTAGTCTCAATTCCGTTTTCACAAAATTTTACCAATTTTCGCCAAATTTACTAGCTAAAATTTTAAATTACGTAATTGGAAACCTCATTCTTAATAAAAAAAATATTGTATCGTGAAACATAAAGAAAATACCATACATCCTATAGCTTAATTTGTTAAGCTACGTTGTGCTATAAGAATCATTTTATTGTTTATTAGCATATAAAAGAAAAAGTTATGTGAAAAAGATTTAGTATTATTCGTTATTTTCTCAGTTACGTTTTACGATTTTGTAAATCTATGTTTCATCTTTTCAATGTAATCTATAATCATCTTTTAACATTTGGCTCTTATTTTTTGATTATTTCAGGGACAAGAATGATTCAATTATATTTATAGATTATAGACTAAGGTACACCCACGTACTCGCTAACCCTCTATTTTTAAATTTAGATTGTTAGTTTATTTAAAATTTTATGCATTGACAATTTCACTGAAACCACAATTCTTATTTATAACCCTATAGCAGCATTTAATGAAGTTTTAATTCTTGGAGACAGAATGGGAATAAGAGCTTCGTAATCGAAAAATTGCTTACTTTGAAATCGGAGCGATGTCAGCGCCAGTACTGGGACCGGATTTGAACCCCAATTAGAATTTATCAAAAATGATATTTTGATCACATCCGTAAAAGAGGACAACTAAGTGGCCACCCATCAATTCCTGTAACAAAAGTAATAGGCAATCCATTGGGGACTGCCGACAGAAGTGAAAACTTAATATCATGAAATAACACTGTCTTTTTTGAGATTATAGCAAATTACTTGTAATGACAAAAATTAAGGTAATGTCATTTGTAAATTAAAAACCTTTAATAATACGATTGTTTTCATATGTATCGGCACTTCGAGCAACTATTAAGTATACAAAACACATGATGGGCTGGGCAAGTCCAGTAAATTTAAAATAGAAGTCAACATGCATAATATATTAAGATTTGAACTGAAAATTTAAGCCTTATAGTTTAAAAAAAACAACAGTAATCTTGCAATTCAATCGAATTTAAAAATATAACTTTCCAATATATAAAAAGTTTTCACACATACGATTGATTCACATACATATATTCTGTTAACATTAGCGTGTCGGTGACGTGAACTCAGATTTAACTCATTCAAACATTGCCCAAAGCCCATAAAAAAGTTTTCACATATACTGCATTAGTACAATGGTGCCTAAAGCGCGTAAAGAAATTTACACATATACTACATCAGCTTATCAGTGATGCGGTGACGCGAACTCAAGTTTTACTTATCTGAAAATCGCATAAAATACATATAGAACTTTTGCTTTAAAAAAAAAACAGGATAATTAACGTTCAAATTTGTACGCCAATGGTTTCGTATCGTGAAAAAAAATCCGTTTAAGGCTCTACAATAAACAATATGAAATATTCACTTATGAGATCATTATTTTAATTATAAATTTTGAATTTTATTAATCTATTAATTCGACCTAATTGACTAGCGTAGAAAATTAACATATTCGTTTATTTTTGGTAATAACTGTGAACTATAATAATGTAACGTTTTAGAGTTTATTCTTTAAGAATCGGTTTTCATATAACGCTACTTGTATGGAAATTTTATAAGGAGTGAAAAATACAAGCGTTAACTCAAAAGCGTTACATTTCTTTTCATACGTATTTGATCTCTACCACTACTCTTAGCACTGTGTTCAGTGCTAGCGTGGCCGAGCAGTCTAAAGCGCTAGTTTAAGGCACCAGTCTCTTCGTAGGCTTGAATTCGAATCCCACCGCTACCCGACGTTTTTTTTTTTTCATTTGACTTTATAAAAATGTTTTCAATAATTTATAACATTATCATACCCAAAAATAGGAATTATTATTTCATTTATTGGTATTTAGTATTGAAGTTGGATACCACCTATTTATTTAATAAGAGTTAGTTATAATTGCAGAAATTTTTATTTAGGCATGCTATTCTCACAAGCTTGTAACAGCGTTTTATGTATAATATTTTAACGTATTAATATAAATAAATTAATATAAATAAATATGAATAAAAGTATAAACATTAATATAAACTTTATTTTATTCATTGTAGTTTATTCATTGTCTTGCCTTGTATATTCGAAAACAATGCATTTTCTGCCCTTGGAACGCCACCGTCACCATGATGATGGTGATGACAATAACCAGTCAATTTCTCCAAGTAGTAATGGTCTTATTTACTAATATATGAGTTAAAAAATGTTACACAGATAATTCATACAATTTCAAGCTTTTTCATTGCACGCGTCGCCAGGTTTAGAGAAAATTATCTCCTTTCGCTCAGTCGTTTTATTTATTATGCTACGATAGTCATGATTATGTTGATTTTAAAAATTTTAAATTTAAATGACCAATCATTGTGTAAGATCTCATGCGTAGGGCGGGCCAAATTTGGTTATTATATAACTTTTGTACAAAGTTGGCTACAGCAACATAAATTTGTTATTACATAATGACCCGTTAACTTTATATTATCACCAGATAATTGATTTCTCGTGTTTCATATACATACGTTTCAGCTTCTTTCTTTACAAAAATAATTTCTATCCACAAACAGATCCTATATGGTTTTAATAAGGTCTTTTCTTCTCAAAGCTCGAAACCCTAATTACCCGAAAAGTTAGCTTAAATTAGTTTCATTCCATCATTATAAAGAAGTGTTTTTTTTTAACAAATAATATAAACTTCATAATGATAATTATATCGCTTCTGAATAGGTAGGTACGTAAAGATTGAATTTTAAGCATAACTTGAAATTTATTTAGCAAAAGGCTTTGTTTATGTCAAATTCTGAGGCCAATTTTATAGATCTATAAACATTTAAAATTAAATTGCAACGAGGAACTGTAATGTTAGAGCTAAGAATAATGCCAGGATCAAAGTAGGTACAGTCGCTCAAGTATGTTATACGATTGGCACATTTAAGCGACTATACTGTCTAGACCTCATAAGCAATAGGACTTCCAGATATAACCTTTCAAGAGCTCAATTTATAAATTTCGCAGTATCGATACCTATATATTGGGTTGTATACATTTTATAGAGTTTGTTAAAATATTACAATAATAAACGTAGAGTAAAAATCGCTTTTTATACGTTTAGAGCAGCACTATAGTTAGGAAAAGAACGTTCACTTAAACCATAACGTCAGCACGAGCGTATAATTTTGCCCGAAGTTTATAGTCGTGTATAACAATCATATGTTCATAACTTTAAAACAACAATTTGTAATGTCACCAACACAACAATTTACTCTTTCCCTCGTCGTTTTAGCTTTCG
Source organism: Eumeta japonica (assembly GCA_005406025.1). Taxonomy (NCBI): domain Eukaryota; kingdom Metazoa; phylum Arthropoda; class Insecta; order Lepidoptera; family Psychidae; genus Eumeta; species Eumeta japonica. The sequence continues at coordinate 112,981 of BGZK01000270.1, forward strand.
AGATAGCTCAGCACGATAAACATCTTACCTTATATAAAATTTATCCAGCGAGATAATTCGCTCCCGCGGCCCGTCGGCAGCCATGTTGCCTTCGCCCGTCCAACAAAATAAAACACCCACGACTCGTACCTTTTTCCATTCGTTTTTTATACAGGATCATTTTTCTTACTGGCCTGGGGATTATCTGTTTCGATTTTGTCGAGGAACTCGAGATCTTATTGCGGGAGGCGTAAGGCGGTGATTTTCGGAGGCTGCTCTGGACCGGACGTCCTTGGTCGGACTCGATCTGCTAGCCGCGAGATCGTCCCACTGCCGCGCCGGGTCGTGGTCGTTGCACCGGCGCGGCGCGGCGCGAGGTACCTACTTTGTTAAAAATGCATTCGAAAGTAGACGCAACGACTTAGAATATTTGACTCGGATCTTCCTTTATGCTAAGCAGACTCTATATGATATTCGTTATAATATGTACGTATATAAAAAGCGTACCGATGACACAAAAATAAATTGTTGTTTGTTGATTAATCTGAAAATGCACACCTTTGATAGAATAAGAAATGCTCTTTAAAATATATCTATAGTTTTGCAGGAAAGGATACCAACTGTCTATTATATATGAATTTACTCTATCCAAGGTTTTAAACTTTACGCAAGAGTTTATTAATTAATATTTATTTATGCACATAAAATATATTAAGTTGAGAAATCGTAAATAGGCTAATAAAAATACCAGAAATTAAATTATATACTCATTCAATACGTGTAGATTCCTTTGTACTTGTACTTTGGCAACTTATATTACCCTCCATAGCTGGTAGGGGGCGCGGTTGTCGACTAAAGAAAGAATTATTAGCCATACTCGTGATAACATTTAATATGCTCTTTATTTTCATTGAATATCATTGTTCACTTAAAGTCACGATGCAAATTAACAACATCATCGTGTGCCACGTTTTTTGTAGGCAACAGTTACAGTTTACATTTTAGTTGTTAGGGTACCGTGTACCCTATGAAAAACAAGTAATTCTTATACAGTTGCTCTCGTATTTATCTGACCGTCTACTGTCACAGCCTATTTTCTTTGAATCTATTCGACCAAAGAAGCTATTTGGTAGATATACGTAATCAGTAAACTGTATAAATAAAAAAAAAGTATTATTTTTCAAGCAAAGGAAAACTTCATGAAATATGAAATTATTTTAATTACATTTTTATTTGAAATATTTTATTATCATAATTTAATTTTTATCAATGATGTGAGTTATTATTATTTAAAATAATTTTATAAGAATAGCGATGAGAAGAATTTAACAGAATTCTTCAAATATTCCGAATTCTTCTCGGGAGTATATGACAAAACTGTCTAAATGTAAGTGGTAGGCTTAACAGCTTTGAGTGTTTTTCAAGGAAAACCATTTATTGCATAATTGCGCAACGCCCGCCACTCCCATGAATGTGCAATAATGATACACTGTAAAGTTCGAACCACTTGTGTGGCAAGTTGAACACGACTTAGTTTATAGTTTTCTGTTGTCAGAGATTTTTGGTTTTGAGAATTTCTAACAAAAAACGGAGACTTTTTTCATTCAAAAAAACAGTGGCTATTAATGTTATCTAAGTCCCATTTTCAACATTTCGGCAACATCATCAGGTTTATTGTGTGGGAATCCTTAAACAAACCAAGTGAACTAAAATTCTAGAAGTTTACTGCTAACCATTGAAGAGTTCCAATATCCACCTTCTGGCTCCATCATCAGTCGGAGCCAGGAGCCTATCACTTATAAAGCCATAAGTATAAATGCCCTATAGCTTTACACTTCAAGAATTAAAAAAAAAATCTACAACTCCATTGACCCTACAGACCATCCCTAAAACTTCTCGCTATCATATTTATCTTTGGGTTGTAAATATTGCTTATGGATTTTTGAACTTTTCGAACTCAAAAAATTGGAAAGATGGTTGACCCTCAGGCCATCCTTGAAACTTCTTACTTTCAAGCTCTGTGACCAAAACTAAAAAAGCAGTAAATTATTGAGTTCACCACACTTAAAAGACGAATTTTTATATTTTTTTCTATTTTTCCCGAGATAAAGAATGTAGTTCTAATACGTTCTGATCTCTATGAGTTCACAAATTTATATTTTAATAAAACCTTTTATTTTTAATATTTCAAATGCGATATCTTTCGAATGTGTTGTTCGACTTATATCTGCTGTATATGTATACAGCATATATAAATCGAACAACACATTCAGATATTCGACACAGTTTTTTAAACAGAAACAAGATTACCGAGTACCAAACATTAGACCATCAATAAATTCACATTGTTTAGAAATAACTTTTTGTTTTCGACTTTTTCTTCAATGATGTTTTTCGATGTACCAAGCAATTGTGATGCAGCGTGAAACGATTAACGTTTATTTTTAAAGGAGAAGAGCTAGTAAATTTTGGAATTTATCGGTAGAGTACTTTAAAACTTATTCTATAAAAACACCTTTTGGAAAAATTTTCTCAAACGGTATCTTTTGAATAGATCAACTAATTTTTAAGCAGTTTACGACAATCGATGCAAAAAAGCGAATTAGATTTTGGTATCGATCGGTAGAGTATCTCAAAATTATAAGAAAAAATATTTTCTGAACACTTTTTTCGATTTGCTTTTTGAGATTCCTCACAATCTACCTGGCGGATATAGTTCATCGTTTCATAAATCTAAATTGATTGAAACACATTCGAATGTTGTAAACTGCGTTTCGATCGCTTAATCCGTTCAAAAATTATGAAAACCGTACACAGCCAGAGACATGTATACACGTATACCCACGCAATCACACACACACACACACACACACTGTGTGTGTGTGAGAGAGAGAGAGACAGAGAGAGATGGTTGAAATAGATTCCTAGAACCCTAAAACGTCAAGATTTAATGAAAATTCGAATTTCGAAAATCGTACTGGAAAACAGTAACTTTCCTATTTATTACAATTTTTTTCAATCTTCATAACGCAAAGTTAAAAAATAAGAAATGTTAATAAAGTTACGGAACCCAAAAACGACTGTTAATGCTTCTGACTGCCTGTGAGTTCATTTATGTACATTTTGCAGCAAACGACTGCACAAAATTGAATTAGTTTCATTTTTTTAAGGTGTGTTAAAAATAGTGTATGTATCTGTATCATCATAATTTACGTAACAGACCTTAAGTAATATCTGTTGGATATTAGCTAGGTAGGTACTGTGATGTTTTTATTGACTATATATGAATGTAGTTAACGCTGTTAATTGCAATTACTTATTAATAATTACAATGGTTTACGTTTTAGAGCAACATACATAATACTATTTACCCCCGTTAGTAGATTTTATTTAATACTTTCCCAACGAGCGCTCATGTATGACGCTGCAAACTAGAGCATTTGTTATGTAGAAAGAAAACCGGCAATGGGAACAGAAACAACATGTAGTAGGCTCACGCGGTGGGCCTCGGGCGACCGCTAGCAATTAAGTAAAAACTGTATTTGATATCGTGATTGCTATCACTAGCCAATTATGAGATTGAAGCTCCTCAATCTACTCAATCTAAAAAAAAAAGATCGAGGGAGGGAATATAATAAGGTAGAAGTAGTGTGACGAAAACGGGACGCGAACAGACAGCAATAATTTTTAATTTATTATAGGCAAATTCTAAGCGAATTTAATCATTTTCAAATGAAATATTTATGCTTATAGATATGATTAAAACTGAAAAAAAAACACCCAATTACATTTGGAGTGGCAGTTTAATTTCTATTTAAGGGGGTGTTCGAAGGTCATGTTATAGTTAATTTTAAACAAAATCGATATAAACTCTTTTTACGCAGGGCCATGTATTCGTTTACAAGAACGACAAGATCGATATAAAGATAGACCGGTAAATACGCCGTAATTACACGTATCATTCGCATTGTAGGTGTCCATAGCCTGCCACAGTAAACGCTATGAACAGCTTTATGCTGTATGTAGTCAAATATTCAAAACATAATAAACTACCTGTCCACGGTTTCACTCATGTGAACGTGGATTTTTCTCTTATTCTCATTGTTACAGATATCTACACTTTGATATTACGTGTCACTTACATTCTGATGGAAAGATTTATTATAGCTTCAAAAACGTGAGTTTTTGACCTGTATTTTAAGTCTCATCTCACATGTTTTTATTTATAGAACCTTTTTAAATGAAATACCTCATACGTCTATTGGTTTAGGCAATAACAAATGAACCTATCGATGAAAGATTATAATCTGGCAGCCAATAATCGAAGAGATCATCTAATTACTAACTTTTTTTTTCTCTGCATACCATAAAGTACTACTAAAAATATATACAGTGTTCGACCACTACACCTAAAATTTTCAGGAAGTTAAAAAATCTTGGTGTATAGACCCCTTCAACTGACGAGTGACAAACATTTTATTGATTGATTTGCATATTATTTACTTACTGCTGATAGGTACAACTGTACTGCCTACTTTTAAAATAGAACAACTGTAATGAAACGAGGTACCGAATCATCACTGCAAGTGGTAGTGTTTGCATTAGCATTAGCATATAGCAGGAGGGATGCTTGAGATAATAGCTATTGAATGTCTTGATTGTTTTGACAAATGAAAATATCAATTATTTCCTGATTTTACGGTGAAAGACGAAAATAACGGAGACAAAGGAATAGTCGAAGTGACGAAGGCATCTATAATTCCTTTGTCCTAATCAGAGGACACAGGACGGGAAATTAGATGTTCAAAGGTAATAATTACATTGAAACCTTTAGAGGTAATAATTTTTCGGTCACACGCATTATCCAATGTTGTTTGACAGTTCTTATAAGTATATTTAATTATCTAACACGCAGGTACATACCATCCGAAATTTAAGTTTTGGACCCATTCTGAAACGGTATTTCGCCTGATCTAGGATAGCGGTGAATTTTCCTATAAACGCACACATTTCATATCACCCACAAATTTTCTATGACTGGTTCAATAACGCATAAAGTTTTGGCGGCCTGTCGCCGCGGCGTCCGGCATATGTCGATATGAAACCCTGCATGATTATGGGTTTTACGGCTGTTTTTATTCGCAAGCACCCCTCGCAATGTTGTAGTGGGGTTGTGGCCAAAATTGTATTTTTATTATAATTGCTTCGCTTTATTGAGAGCCTGTCTGCTAGGGTAAACATTGAGTGTAATATTTTGCTATAACTAGACGTCGAAAAGGATATGACGTAATTAAATTTGAATACAGTGTAGTCGTTACCATTTCTATATGTTACGGATATAGTCTATGGAACCAGATTTATTTAACGGATTTTCCTATATTGAAATGTGTAACCAGTATTCAGTAATAATAATGGATTGAAATTTCCAAAAATCTAATAGTTGAGTGTAACTATTTGATTTTTAAATGAAATAATATTACGTAGGTGACACTTGAAATTTTAGAACTAGCCACATAGAAACTGTAAAATAAAAAATATATCTCTATTTAAGAAATGGAACTCTGCCAATATTATTATGTATATAGCATTCGTCATTTGTTTTTACAAATTGACGGCAAAAGGAAAATTATGCGTCTAACCTTAATATGAATTTAACGTGAAAAAAATTTCATGCAATGATTTTCTATGAATTTCGTTGCCATTTACGCCAACAAGAAAGTTATAATAGACTTCCATTGGCTTTTCATGATACAGATCCATACCTTCCTACTGTTTATAACTGGTTTAACAAGTTCAAATGTGTTCGCACTAATCTGACTGAGGATCTGCGTGACGAACGTCCTTCTACGGCGACCCTCGAAGACAAAATCAATGCTATTCGACTCATGATAGAGATTGACAAAAGAGTGTCTTATCAGCAGATTTGGATAAGCTTAGGCATCGGTATGAGTCAAGTGCACAAAATGCTTCATGAATATTTAGCGAAAGCTTTGTACTCAGTGGATAACCTCATAATTTGTCCGATGCTTAAAAACTCCATCGTGTCATTGGTGCCGCGAAATAATGTAAAATTTTGCCGGTGATGGCTCAAATGCTGTATACGACATACTTATAGGTGACGAAAGCTCGATTTACTGCTACGATCCTGAAACCAAAAAACCGTCTGCTCAAAGGGTGTCTCTCGTTTTAAGGAGTTGCCTACTAAAGTAACATGAGATCGAATTATCGGAAAAAAGGTGTTGGCCCCTTTCTTCGGTATGACAGGGCGTTACACAACAACTGTTTTAGAAGATAAAAAACAATCACTGCAGACTGGTATACTAACAACTGTTTGCCTCTTATCTTCGAAAAAGTTAAGTTCTAGAAAAACAACATCACAATAGGATTTTCATTCATCGTGACAACTTCTCACCAAATACCTCCACACAAACAATTAACTATTTAGGGATGTTAGGTATAAAGATATTGGCTCACCCACATTATAGCCTCGATCTTGTACCATGCGAATTTTACTTAGTTCCTATATTAAAAAAAAAGTACTTCGAAGAATGTGGTTCACGGACGCGGAGGAAGCAGTGACTGTATATGAAAAGGCCATCGAAGGGATATTTAAGTATGAATGGGCAAAGTGTTTCTCTCAGTGGTTTCAACGAACGCGGCGATGTATTGATCACAACGGACTTTCTTTTAAAATACGGTAATATTAAAAATAACTTGCTAGTTTGTTTAGGTTTTAATATTCTAAGATCTTTCAGATTGGCCCACGTAGTTATTTTAAATTTATAATACTTCATCGAATACAATATTTACGATTTTTGTTTTAGGCACCATAGCATAAAAAAGCTAAAACAAGTTAATGACTTTTTTTTAAGTCAGTTATAAATTTCTAATTAAATGATACTATATGATTGTTATGTATATCATTTCGTTTGTTTATTATTTCAAATTTAATAACTCTGAAATAATGTTCAGAATTTTTAAATCTATGTACAAGATTTAATAACGAAATCTTTTCATTTTCTTGAGGAGAATGTTTATAAATTAAATATAAAAGATTCTTATGTGATAATGTACTCTTTTATGTATTTAGTTTCAATTGATAATATTCATTAAAAAGGAAAAAATATAACTTACTCAATTTATTGATTAATAGTTGTTATTTATGAGTCGTATTAAAACGTTATATATATTTATTTTGTTATAAATTATTGTATTATGTTATAATTCAGTTATTCGATTATATTTTGACATCAAGATTTATAACTAAATAAAAGATTTGGAAATAAAAAATATCAAAATCAGCGCCAATATTCTTATCGTTTCAGCAAAATTTCGAACTATCGTTTAAGCTGTTTAGGAAAACAAAAATAGCTAAATCATGGTCAACACTTCTACTAAACGAACGTGAATCCTATATCTCGATTTTTTGCGTTAAAAAAAAAGATATCTATATAAATATCACTCAGGAGGCGGATGTTTCGTGACAGTTTTATTACGAAAATATTGTTGTAACGCGACCAAATAGCGCTCTGCTGTCCGCTCCCAATTCGACCCGCCTCAAAAGGCTTAACATAAACCCTTTTCCCATTATTCCGAATCGAGAGCCCATGCCGATTTACTTGCCAAATATACGCTGATCCTTTCGTGTATCCCAAAATTGTCCAATATTTTTAGATATTGCGTGAAATCCATCTTATTATGTCAAGAGCGATCTCCTATTACGAAATGTAAGTGAGACATTTCTCGGAGAATAATGGAGAAATCGATATTTCGAAAAAAAAAAATTGACTCATTAGTAAATAAAGTTAACATATCTTACCCGCTTTTTATATACTTTAATTGGCACAAAATTAAAGCATAACAAATTGAAGAACTTAAAATTTATCATCAATAATATAAAATAACAGGAATTGCAAACAATATTCATTGAAATAAAGTAAACTATGGTAAATTAAAAATGCACTGTGGTAATTTCAAAACTAAACGGTTTTAGATTAGCATTGACATCGACATTAGAATTATCTCACGCCCATTTTCCATTCAAAGAAGTACGCAAAAATCCAAAATTTTCCGTTTGTTCTATCCTTATAAACTTCTTATTTTCGATGGCATTCAACGATCATTTTCATTAAAAATTGTTGGTTCCAAACGATTACAATCATTATTTAGCAATTCTTGAATGTGCTACCATTTTGTTCTACACAATTCAATTCAAATTCAAATCCCTTCCCTACCGGATAAAAAACGTACGTACATAAAATAAGAAATTCTTAAGTAAATACTATTTTCCTATTATGCAAGAAAAAAAACTCTGTGTTTACACAAAAAATACTACCAACGCAAATTTTACACTTCAGACATCAGTTCACCGAGTATCCAGAATTAGCAGCCGGATTACAGTTGTTCGTGTTAGCTTACAGATTTTTTGGTCATTCAAATTTATCCTTTCGAATCCATCTCAGCATACGCTAATCGAACTTCTGGCATACGAGATCAGCACTTGTAGAGAACTGGAAGGTACCGGTCGGCGACCGGTGGTGAAATGGCCGACGAGTGGAAAATGAAAAACCACTATTTGACACATTGGACCGTACGTCTCAGACGATGTTACCGCGACATGGTAATTGGACATTGGACCAGTATTGAGGAACTTTGGTGCGAAACTCTCGATTTAAATAAATTAGAAGATTATTACAGCGCATACCTCTTAGTGAGATGATAAAACCATGACACAACCAATAGTGTGCTTCAAACTCGCATTTGAAATAATTAACTGTTAAAGTTAAAAAACTAAATACATCAAAATACGTTATCATTTAATAACTTCACAATTAGCAGTCGACTAAGTTAAAGATATTGACATTGGTGACATTAAATTAATGTCACAAATATTAATATCTCTAAGATTACCTATATTTTGACGTGTTTGTTTAGTCTTTAACTTTGAGGGTTAGCAGTTAACTATTGCAAATGAGAGTTTCAAGCAGACCGTTAAACAACTTGTATAATAACTGATTATGCGAACTCTATTACCATCTCCAAAACGCGTTTACGATTTTTGTATTCTTATACAACAAATTAAATTCCTCCTTACGAAAATAAATTTTAAAAAGTTTATGACATCTTCTATTTAATTTCGAATAACACATATTAAAAAAATATTATCAAATAACTATATATAACAAAGTATAAATAAAATGATGAAACTGCCGCGACCAGTATTACATAATTAATTTTTATTAAATTATTAATAATAAGAAATTTTATTCAAAAATGGCTATTGGAGTGTAGTTTTTAGTAAGAATTTGCTGGTTTAATGTGCATCATTTATTTTGAATGTGAATACAGAACAGAGATATTTAGTCATTACAAAAAATAATATTCTCATAAAATTATATATCACATAATATTTTCATAAATTATACATCCAATGTACATACATATTTTGTGTTTTTAATTTCTTCTCTTTGCGTCTCACTCAATGGCCTTAAAAAATATTTTTATTTTCTCTTCATCTATCTACTTCACTATATTAACCCCCTACGTGGTCACCTACAGTTATATTATTTTAAAATTTTAATTCTGTATTATGAAATTTGAACATTGCTATATGATAAATGTGACACAGAATGAATTTTGTCTGTCTGTTTTGTTGTTTATGACGGTTAATCGTGGTTAAGCTGGCAATTGGATTTGATAAAATTTGACTACCAAAACATTAACTAATTTCGCAAACAAAATGAAAAAAATTAGGAACAGACGCTCCAGATATTAATGTCATTTTAGCAATAATGAGAAGGTTTTAAAATTGTTTACTATCATCAATAGAAAACGAGCATTTTAAACTAGGACCTTGATCAATTTTTAACTAATACTTATACACGCGGACGCCGGAACATTCATTTTTATTTGCATCAATACATTTAATACATTTAAAACCCATAAAATTCTTTAAATTATGTAGTGAACTATGCCTTCAAATGAATTATTGCATTTTCTGCGTAATTGTTACAACAAATAATTCTTATCGCTTCTGCGTATAACGATAGCTTATCTGTGGCTAGTTTTACAATTCGAACCGAACCGCAATGAGTTTTTGCTGCTTTGCTTGTAGACTAATCAGCACCTAAAACCATTCTTATCAATTTTAAAACAGATATATCACGTTGCTATTGCACATAATGCTCATGCAATTTTATTTGTTGATATATACGTGACATTAGAAAAGTTTTTTTTTTTATTTGCAATAAGAATGGATCAGCGTAATCAGAATTAGAATTTATTAAACTATTAAAAAATACATTATCCCGCGCTGGATCACACAGAATACGATGAGAAACAAATGAAACTAGAATGTTAAAATTTATCACACCTACGAGTATTAAACATATTTAATAACTGTTCTTCGATGTTGTCGTAAATAAAAAAAAAAAACACATTTTTATACCTATTTATAATCAAGCATTTACATATTTTTCTGGTCACAATTATGTAGTGAACTTGCTAGCTCCAAAAATAATATTTAAGGTTCTATTTGTGTGTCTGTGTTCTTATATTTCGATCAAAAGTTGCATAGCATTAAAACCATATTTTGTGACTTTATTGTGGTCTTTAACACAATCATTATATTTCTAACAGATAATATATGCACAAGAACTGTTTGAAGGACGTAGTAAAAAATCTTTTGTGCTATTGTCATATACAAATATTTTACAAAATTGATTACCATCTTCTCTAAATATTTTTAAAGCAGTTTTATAATATTATACTTACCATTTTAAAAATAAAGAAATTAAACTAAATAATAGATAATGAGTGTTAATATCTATGACTTGCAAAAGACTAAAAATAATGTAAGCTAAACCTCAATACGGCACTTTAATGGATTAAAATCCTTTCAAGATTCCGAATATAAAAACATCGCGCCATCTACTGTGTGTTTTAAATTTGATATAAGTTTATATATGGTTACTATAAAAATACACAATATCGAATGCTGGAATTAAAACCTTACTCCTGCGTACGAGTAGGCTACTACGGTAACCACTTACCAACAGAGTTAATTAGGTCTCCGTGAAATTAACAAACACATTTTATACGCATCTTCTCTTCGCGTATATTTTCCGTTTACCGTAGGAATTTAAAGGTCCTATCATACGTATTTTTTTCGAAACTTAAGGTTTATTCGTTTCTGAGATAAAAGGCAATACATGATTTTCGTTAAATCTTTTCAAGATTTTTCATAGTAGTTTGGAGGAGCAAACGAACAAGCAAGTCACTATAAAGTAGATGGTTACCGCCGCCCATGGACACTCACCACTTAAGATGAGCCACCAGTGTTTTACCAGTCTCTTGAATAAGAATAGATATCAGAGCAAGGGGAGTAGTCTGATGAAGTTGGGAGTGGGCGGATGGAAGGGAAGTACAGTGATGGAGGGGGAAATGGGCCACTAGAACTCTCACATACTGAACGAAATACAACAGCGGAAGCTTCTACTTCATATTCGTATTCTCTGAGGGCGTGGTATCTCAACGTTCGAGCTGACCCATTTTCGTGCTGGGACCAATTTGACCACAACATGACTCTACGACATTATGATTTTATTGACCTTTTAAGCTGTGTAGTTTAGAATTCAATATATTTTTGTATTACTCGTAACAACCCCTTTTGAGATAACACGTTATTCACTTGACAAAGTTATTTTATATATTTCCTAATTTGACTCGTAACATTAAACCCTGTAATTCTAATCCGTTTCTTTATTACTCACATCTATGATTGTATTACGACCGACAGAGAGAGAAAAGAAAAAAAAAGCGATCCTATAAAAAATAAATGTTTAATTTTTTCATCGGATGTACAGAACCCTAATAATTATGAACTAAGGAAGATGAAATTGTAAGATATACATTTATGTTTATTTGTTTGTAAGTTTCTTTTTTATTTCAGATAAAACTTGCTAGAAACCAATTCGGGTTCTAAAAAATGAACCTTGAAAAATATTTGCATCTAATTTAATAAACGCATTAATATTTTAGAATTATTAGACAAATATTTTGTCTACATCACATTTTTCTTACACTAGTATTAAATACAGATAAACTGCGTGTTTGTATTAAAAAAAATAAGAATCGTTAAGATGACTATTATCCATAAATTACGTATTTTATGAATGATACTTCAAGAAGATACTAACGTTGTACTTGACCCATTTTATTAGTCAACATGATCATATTAGGCAATACATTACTGCGAATTCTTCCTTATTTTCTTACGCTATAGCATAGGCACATCGCTTACAAGGCACGCTTCATCTTTATCACAAACGCGTAATCATTGTGAAACACCGAGTTCTATATATACTACACAAAGAAATTGTTGTAAGAGAACGTGCGTAGAGTCGCATTTGCGGTTCGTATTGTAACGATAGCATTGTTTTGCCGATATAGAATATGTATAAACACAAGTGTCGCTACATAATTTGGTACCGCATCGACAATTCTGTGTTAACTATGATGAGCAGTTGTAAAACTTCGTTTAGAATTTGACTCGTAATTCGATAATTACACTCATCGGACAGTAATTTGTAACAGTGACTGCCATTATTTACAAGCAACTGATTGTTGAGTTTATTATAAATATATATTTATGTCTTTATATTTTGCATGTCTGGATTAGTCGAGAACTGAAATAATTGGCATCACATTTTCTATAGATTTTCGATGCTTATCATTATATATTTCGATGTAAATACCTCTTCTTCGCTTGAATAAATAAAAAATATTAGCACCTGTATTCACATTACGCTCCGTTCGCATATCAATGGACCGTGAGTGCGCTACTTAAAAAACGCGCCTAGCATCAATGTCGTAGTAATGTTACGTCTCCACAGCGAATAAATAGTGTAAGCGGGACAGAAATTCGCACGCTAATCCAGTTCTTGAATGGGCATCCCCGACCCTCGCAACAATCGCATAGCGTCGCTTTGTAGCCTCATTGCCCTGCACATTGTCGTGCAGAGAGCGTAATGACGATGCCACAATAGCGGTCCGTTTGTTTACAAAGCCAGAAGGCGCGTGCGATATGCGAAAAAAAAATACGGCAGCGCGGCGTAGGCGTCGCGGTTACGTCAATTTCGCACAAATGTACCAGGAGAGTAGGAATGAATGAGAAGCTCGGACGGCCGCTTGCAAAAAAAAAGAGGTCCATTCATAAATGTAAGCGACTGTATTTATTTGTTGCAAAAAGATCGTTGTAATAATTGAATAAGAGATTTATACGTTTTTTTTTTAATGAATAAACAGTGTAATTATGTCGCGATGTAATGATATGTGTTTACGTCTTATTCGATTGTGTATGACGATAATTTTAAATCGACTCTACAACAAAAACTCGAATTGAATGGTAAATGATAGATATAATGTGACAATATTATTGCACTCAATGAAAGATTGAACCTGTTTATAAATGCGTTAGATAACATGAAATTAATTCATTGGAAATCAATACTTCAGCAATTATAATGTGAAACTAAATACAAAAGAAACATTACACAAAAATAATATTTTACCAGGGCAGTATACATGTAAAGAGCTTCGTTCAAGAAAGAGATAGATAGGTATGACAATCAGATACCTTGCTATGTATATACTGACCATTCGCACACATACGCCATTTTTTACGAGATAAAGTTTTTTATGTATACCAGCCGACCAATCTTCGCTCCGTATATAACTTTATATACGAATATGAATCATTTTGGCAATGTTTGCAACAATCGCATATGTAATAGTCTCACACATGCGCAAATACTCGATGATACATACAAATATGTATGCGAGCTGGCAAACAATCTTGTCCTGTATAGCTGTTTACGTACTATCTGATTACCTATCGGTTCACGCATGTTAGAAGTGTTGATACTGATAATATAATCCCAATTAGCAAAAATGTCTTTCAGATATACATATTTATTAACTATTTCATATATTATAAATGTTGTATATATTTGCGTATCGGCTGACCAATCACGGATTAGTGGCCAGTTTTATGTACATAAAACTGGATACTAAAATATGCATGAATCATTTTGATGATGGGTTAGTGTCAATACCGATATTAGCAAATATAATATGGATATACTACATAGAGGATGCTTTATAGCGTTCTATACCTCAAACGAATTCATATTATAACGTGTCCCTACTGAACTGGTAATGGTAAATATTCGGTACGTAGATACTGTTGAATATTTATTAGTTATTTTGCCAATATTCAGAATATACATTAGACAGACAGTAATAATGTATGTGTCAAATTGATATTCGTACCTTTGCTTATGTTGTTCAAGAATCAAGGTCGAAAATGTTTACACATTAGCTAGTCAGCATTTGTTTACCCCAGAAACCAGTTGAAAATCTATTAGCATTATGCCGATTTAACAATAGATGGTAGATGTTTTTCTCTGTATATATAAAATTTTAAGGATTTCTGTTTCATTAACCAATATGCACAACAGGATTACATGGCGGATTTGACGATAATCCATAATAAAATATATTTAGGTAACGTTCCTAATATTTAACAAAATATTAATGCAATTAAAACATCATGTGTTTTTCTTACAAGAAAATTAACTGGCACTTATTCGTAACTAAATTTTGTCCGCGGCTCCGCCCGCTTTGAAATGCAATTAATTCCTCATTTTTATATCAAGTACAGTTGCTATCATCGATACCAATCCGATCCGTCTTCGATTTAAGGTCAGATTTCACATTTATTACTGATTCGGTCTTATCCTCTATTCCATTACTGCGTCTCAGTTTTTTCCAGTCGCGCTATCGCTCTCGATTATGATATCGATGCCGATTTCGATATTGATTCCGGTTTCTTGTGAATGATTGCACAGATACATATTAGTTATAAAAACTAAATGCATATAATTACAGAAAATATTCTATTTGGTTGCTAAATTTCATTTAAATCCGTCCAGCCGTTTATGCGTGATTAAGTTACAAACAGTCAAACATCGACACAAATAATCACTTTTGTAATAATAAAATATTGGGTTATGATACTGAAAAAGACGCAGTACAAAAATCCTAAATGTCATTTTAATTTACTTAGAACTTCTTATCATTAATCTATCTGTCATTAATAATCATAAAATTACAATTCGATTGTAATTACATGATTTGGCACTGTCTCTTACTTTCGCTTTCGCTCTACTTCACCCTCTCCCATCATATCTTAGTCTCCCTCTCAATCCTTATCGCCTACTCTTATACCGCTTTTTCTCTAAACAAAGCAAACAATAAACGTGGCCTCCAAAACAAAATAAAATATATGACTATTATTTTTTTTAGTTATAAAAGGCGTTAGATATAAACATAAAAAGAAATAAACAGTAACCTATATTTTATGTACTAACTTATTATTTCAGTTTTCCAAATTTGATTAAAATTGGTTGTCATTGTTGACTTATAAGTAGACATACAGACAAATAGATTGAAGAATAAACAAACAATGAATTATGTATAAGAAAATGGTGTGCTCTGTTAGTACCCTCAAGTTCATTAAAATCAATCTAACTATGGTTGAGCCATGAAAAACCATACAAACGAACGGACAGACAAACAAACAAAAAGTAGTCAAGAAGACACGTCCTTCTCCGGAACTCAAACTGTTTCCATACCGAATCTAAATCTCTATTGCATCTAAATAGATTCAGGCGTGAAGAGGTAACAGACAGACAGACAGACACACTTTCACATTTATATTATTAGTATGGATTTAATAATATGTATTATTACTATATATCATTAATGTAATAATAAACGTGAAATAAATGGTGATTCCAAAAATGAATATAGGCAAGACTAATCTCATGATGTTTTAAAGACGCGAAATATGAATGTAAAGATGGAGGCTGGTTGGGTACTGTTTTAGAATTAGGTGATGGGTTTGATTCCTGAAAGTATGCATATTGAATCATGAGGTTATAATTAGACTGAAATTGATCCATTTTTTTCTATCGTCAACTTGGAGACCAAGTTAACCCACCAGTCTCGGTCTCTTTTAGAACATTAGTGACAATGATCGTAATTAAACCCCCAACTTAATCTGTAATGTAGCTGTAACTATAATGCCATTGCAACCCTATACAGAATAGGGAAGTTAAGATTTAATTTCACTAACCTGAGACAAAACTATGAGAGGTTCTGCTCTTGTATGTACAAGGCCACAATCTTATCTCTTAGTAAAAAAAATTTAACTTACTGCAAGATTGTGATAAATAAGGTGCAACAGTTAAAAAGGTATAGGAATTTGTACATCTGAGTTGCTTGCTTTTGACTAACTAATAATAAATAATCATGAGCGAAATATTGAAAAATGAAGAAAGCAAAACGAATGTAAGTTCGCAATGTTTCGAATATATAGGAAAAATATGTCGCAGTAAACACGTTTAACTTTCTATAATGGCATTCCAGCTCTTACGCTAACCTTTCTATTATTGTGAAAGTTGATAATAGAAGAAAAAATACAAAAGTAGAAGCAATATGGTAGAGATGAAATATCTGTGAATTATATGCGGAGAACCCTTGAAAGAAGAAGGAAATCGAAGTGACAGTGAGTTAATGGTCGGAAAGGGGCAACCTAGAAAGTCTTAACCAAATAAAAGAAGGACTAAAAGGTAACTACCCGATACTTAATCACAGTACGAAACGATTGATAAGTGTAAAAGCGGTAAAAAAATGTATAAATCGGTAGTATTAGTCGAAACCTGTAATTTCTGCCTACCCCTCTGAGAAGCAGAGCTATTTGTCTCGGTTTTGCTGCGGCATTAGAATCAAAGATAGTTGCGCTGCGACATATTCTCTAACAGTCTTCTTATTTCAGAAGAAGGACGACATGATGCGCTTTCTGAAGCATGAAGCAATCAGTTTTTGATTTCTAAAGTTGTACATTCAATTGGCGTCTAGTTAAGATCGGAATCCAGTACTTTCTGGTAAGACAGTGAGAAGACAACCATTTAAGAAAACCCTTTTTTCCACTCAGCCATCACCGAGCT
Source organism: Eumeta japonica (assembly GCA_005406025.1). Taxonomy (NCBI): domain Eukaryota; kingdom Metazoa; phylum Arthropoda; class Insecta; order Lepidoptera; family Psychidae; genus Eumeta; species Eumeta japonica. The sequence continues at coordinate 130,032 of BGZK01000270.1, forward strand.
TATGCATGTACAATACATTAATATATAGAATGAATAATTAAGTACTAGTAGCAGTGGATTGCGATCGGAACGGAAATTAAAGCATAAACTTATTCCTGTCCATGCACGTAGGAGATGCAGGCAAAAACCTGATAATTTCATCAATTATGTATATGTATCTTAGAGCAAACTGTTAACATACTTCAAGTACATGTCTGGACCACAAGCTTAAATATATTTCAGCACGTATGTTTTGCGACTTCGTTTGTTATTCTGTGACCCTTATTTATAAAATGTGAACAGCAAACATATTATGTGTTTATCTTATAAGCCTGCAATGTGATAAATTTAAATGGGCGTCTTTGAGCACGTATCGCGGCAGATAATTTTCAACAAGGCGAAGCGAGTTCTCGAGGTTGAGCAGATATTTTGAGGCCAAGGTTTTCAGCTATTTGTTGTTTATTTGACGCCGTTGCCGTCGTATAAGTCAAAACGAACTTCGTTACATACAACTTTTCTCGGTTGTTAATTTGAAATGCGTAGCTAATTTTTATTATGGTGATAATACATATGTGGCTCTCGGCCATGTATCGACATAGATAAAATAGTTTTGATTTTTTTCTTTTCATCTTAGGGCCTGTGCAACGATTGAATTACGTAATTTCAGAAATGAAATTACGGTCATTCATTATTCTGGACATGAAAACGCCGACGTTTAATGGGCGCCGTGATGCCATGCTAAAATGTTTTTTCAAGAATATTTCAGTGCGCCGGCAGCGGGCCGATAGCGTATCGTGGTCAGCTGACGTCCTCGTGACCAAAATACGCGCGGTGAATAATTGAAAGCGCGGGCCGCGGCGCGCCACCCGCCCCGCGCCCTAAGCCGCCCACGACCCCCTTATCGGAAGCCTAAAAAACTTCGTTCTACCGATTTTTGGAAATTTAAGCTTCCCGTTATTGAGTTTCGTTCTTTGTTTATATGTGTTAGCACAAAATGTTGACCTATGATGAAGGCGATTCGTTTGTCGTTGTCTCATTTTTTTTTTAAGAACGAGTTCTTATGTCAGATTTTAATCATTCTACTGATGAGGGGTCACATAACTTCATTAAGTAATAAGATCATTAGGCTTTATTTTTATACTTGTATTTAAGCACCAGTAGAATATTTTTATTATATTGAATCAAATGTGAAGAAAATTCAGAATTTAGCTGTTCTTATTTGGTTTGCCACGTACCTTATACCCTACGCAAAGATTGTCTTATCAACTTTTTCATAAGAATTTTTTAGTAGTTTACTTTCAAGTTGCATTAGTTGACCTAGCTTTTACCTTTAGCTGTAGAATATCGTAGAAAGATACCATATTACTGTAGAAAGATATTCATTCTTCTATTTTTTTTTTAAGTGGAAATAATAATTTAACTGTATTCGTAAAAGAATTGTTACATCAATATATGAACTATATGTATTATTACGAAAACATTCTTTGTCACTAAAAAAAATGCACGTATCACTGACTTTATATATGAGTTAAAAAATATAGCAAAATTTCCTATACTTATACAACCCACAAAAAATATAAATGTATTTCACTCTAACTTATTTATTTCTACTTCAACTACATCATATTGGCGATGAGTTTTTGTCGCCCTACAGCAGAGGCACGACCTTGTTCTATGATCTTATTTTAATGAACGAGCTTGGTCCTAAGATCTGCACTCTGGCTCATGCGGAATGGGAGCTATCACGACCACTGACGCCGAAGGAGCGCCAGCGTTTGGAGCAAACGACGGCTTTACGCCCAAAGCAAGAGATTTAATTTGAATAGAGTTAAAAACTCATAGGTCAATGCGCCTATAGTTAGGGATCGAACTTTGTAGAAACGTTCTGATTCGATAACAACGCGCTGACCTCTCGACCAACACGCCGTTGTGTCTTGTAGCTTTGCATATATTTTTAGGTTATTGTATTACTGATATTATTTGTAGAACTGTGCAATCCCAATAAAGATTTCTTCCTTAATATGATGTGGCACCTTCCGTGCGTAAATTTGACTGACTCGTATTTGTGTGTTGTTTAACTTTTTCAAACGGCATTTACAAAAACGTGGATTTCCTTGATAAGCAGTAATAAGCACTCTTAAATTTTTAATTAAAGCTTTGACAGGACCTTAATATTTGAAATATTTTAATATAGTTGTGTTAAATAAATTAATGATACACTAATTTCTCAGACGTATTGTGCTTGCATATGCAGAGATGTTTACAAGAAGTGCGATGTTCAGGTGAGGTTTTGTCGGTAAATTGATTATTATACATAGGTTACAGATAATTAGCCTTTCCGCTAGCCAATGAATAGGACAAAATTAATGTCCTGTATTAGTAAATGCTATGTTCTCGCCGTGCCATTACAACCGAATTGATTGGGACCCGTATTTTACTCGTGTAAATAATTATATAGCGGGCACGTCCTCGATCCGCTCGCGTCCGTCGTCTATTTGTCTTCCACACGCAAATGTAGAAAGGGAAATTTGTATGAATAATTGATACGTGTCATTTGGCAACCCCCTTCGCCCGCCGCCCCCTCGCCCCGCGCGCTGGTCCGCTGCCCTCAAGCTTTCGCCCACTACTTTTCGACAGAATTATCAAAACCTACTTTGGCCGTTTGACATTTGAAATGAACTGAATATTTCCAGGATTTATTCCACTATACTGTAATCACTATTGCGGAAATTGATAATTTTCATCAATTCGAAGACGTCGGAGTGAGGATATCATACATCTTATTGATATTTTAGAATAGCGGTCATATGTATATATTTTTCATTTATATCGGAATAGCAAAAACAATTCAAAGGAAATATTACAAAGTTCGAAATCGCAATGACCGTAACGTGTGACCGAGTAGAAGGTGGGGAAAGTGTTCGCCGCCCTGAGGGCATCCGACGCCACGTTTGTTCGCAAATCGTATAATTAAAGCCGAGCAATATATTTCACTAATATAACATTACAGAGCGGCGCGGCCGACGCGTCGCTTCGTGCGTCCGTCCGCACGGGCGATGGCCCACATCGATAACTCGTGCATTATTGAGCACTCGCGTGCTGCCTCCCGAATTTCCAATGTTTGGCGATTGATGTGTAGATTGACTTTTGTCATTTGCTTCGGCCATGTCAAATGTTTTTTCAGTTGCCCCCTGTCCAAATTACGGTGGGCCGAATGTAATGGACTTGTATTTTACATGGTCGCGTGCTTTTAGCCCGGTGATGGATGAAGCCTGTCCGACGCGTGCTTCGAGGGACACGTTCGGGCGATCAACGAGCAATTAATATCTAGGCTTGTGTATTTTTACAGAACAAGTTATTACGCGTAATGTCCTAGCGATAATAGATGCGTGCGATACACATTAGCGGTATGGATCGGAAAGATCGATCGTAATTTCACTAACGACGAATAAAGAAATCGTTTCATTTATAAAGAAAAATAAACTTCAAGCAACGGTAACGGTATCGAACTTTTACAAAAGCTCACGCCGTTAGCTCGAAAGCCGTTGATAAGATTGCGCGTCACTTCCGGCGCGTTGTGCAAATCCGTGGGTGGGCGCAGAGACGGCGGCGCCTTTGTGCACAGCAGATATAAAATTTCGGATCCTTTAAAGCCCCTCTGACGCCACCTCATCCGCTTTCTTACTGAAAAGATTGCATCCCATTCGCCGTTAGAAAGTTTTATTTCGCATAGACCGTTATTAGCCTTTTTGCTAAACGCCGTTTTCGAGCCGTCAATATATCCTATTACTTAAATTCTTTTATTTGAATTTCATGTTGTAATCTATAGATACGTTTCTATAATTTTTGCTATAAAGGCGCCTATTCATAAGTTTCAAATTAATCTTCGTGCAGGAAGTCGTTCCATATGTCGGAGAGCACATTAAACCGTAGGTTCCGCACGTTGCCACCGCGTTGGTGACACCACTCATTAGCAACTGTCAATCTCAGGCCTCAGCAGTGGAATGGTAAAATCTGACACAACTTGTATAGTATACATATGCAGTCAAGATAACCGCTATATTGTGAAACTCCTTACAGCGGTTAAACGTAGGCTGTTCGTGTTTGGGCTCACTTTACTTGGGCCTTAGAGGACTTTAGGGAAATGAAAGCACTGAGTTGGCATGACCTTGGCCTTTGTTATTTCGTCGAGACGTATGGAAAAATCTATAATGGACAATAATTATATTTATTTGAGCTAACGTTCCTTGTGGTGCGAATCGATTAAATAATGATGTGTTTGTTTATACAATTCATCAAATAGACAATAGTATATACCCGTGTCATATTGCTTATTTCATAACGTGGACGATGAGTTTGGATCGTTCGAATCTCTATCGTACTATCTAAGTTTCAACATGACTTTAACTGATGCTTCAAGCAGGCTTCATGGTTTTTTTTTATTGGCCACTACCCGTAAATAATTCATAACATATTCGCTATTTTACCTACTTCTCTTTCAGCAGCGATGACATAAAATACCCCTGTCATTTTTTGTGCAAAAATATTGTTAATATCCACTATATAACTAACTAATTACTTAAATCTCTCTGTCCTATATAGATTGACAGCATTGTGCTTCAAACTCTCATTTGAAATAATTGAATGTTAAAGTTAAAAGCTAAACACATAAAATACGTTGTTTTGACTTCATAATTAACAGTTAACTTAGGTAGTCTTAAACATATTAGAATTTGTAATATTAAATTAATATCACAAATGCCCATATCTCTAAGATTATCGATGTTTGTTATCGACACGTTTAGTTTTTAAATTAACAATTAGCAGTTAACTATTGTATATGACAGTTTAAAGGACACCGCTGTGAATATTGCAGCCGTAGTGGCCGATGTTGCAAAAAATACTAATGTTTTTATGTTATTCTTTTCAAGAGAATCTAGAGTGTTTTAATGAGTCACTACGAACTGTCTTACTTAATTCCTATTTATTTTTTAAATTAATTAATTAAAGACGTTGTCATAGCTTGAAAATAATGGTATCTGCTTCTATTTTCCCGAAAAAAATCAATCAGCTATCATAAAATAGGCAGCATCGCAATGTTAAACTACAATTTTGTCTTTTCTGGTTTTTGTTTGCTTTGTTTTATTTTATATATTGATAATCTCATACTTCTTAATAATTACATTTCAATCTCTTTGTCGAGTAAAGTTACATATATGAAAATTCATGTAGCCAGATTAAAATCATAATGTTTGGAAGAAGCAAAAGCACGACTACATGCAATACAGGAAGTGAGAGAGTTAAAATAAAATAAAAAAAGGAAAATTTAAAAGAGTTGGTGTATTTGAGTTTTTTTTTATTTACGAATAATTTTAACGCTATAGAGGCATTAAAAAGTATGTAAATGCGGACAATGACATGAATCGGGCTTCACTTTTTAAAGTATAACGTGTGTCCCGACGAGTGCTATCCAGAACTGAGTCCTGAATCGTACTATTCCCATGTACGCCAGCGAAAATGGATGTGGTATAAGAAACATTGAGGTGGAGTCATTGCTGTGGACATGCGATCTCTGCATGCTAGATGTGTGGTGTCCTCAAAGTATAGATGTGAGAATAGTGATGTGAAAAAAACGGTGTGCTTTGAAAGAACCTGTTGTGTCAAGAATAGAATAAAATTATTGTGTGATACATGCGGCGCTTAAGTTTAGTGATAGGGTCATCTTGGCACCTTTCAGTACAGTACCTTAAAAAAGAAAGGCCTACGTGTCATTGCATGAGGTGTAGTGATAACATTAAAGCGTTCAGTCAAATCATTGTATAAGGTCGAGGAAAATTCAACAACTTGTTGCCATTTTGTAAGTAGTGACGCAATTCCATTGCTGTAGGAACTTTGGGACTTCTGATCAAGAAACCGCAACAAATAGTTTTGACAATTCTTTCCTGATGTTAAACTAAGACTACATGAATTTTCAAGAGACCGAAACAGGTGAAAATCTAAGGTTACAAATTCAGAGCTATATGGTGGATAGATTAATACTTCCCGACCAAACTCCCTCAATATTTACTGAATGGCTAAATATGTCTAATGGTCTAAAATATGTCAAATAGTCTGGCGGTATCATGGTGAAAAACCAGACCTTTTATGTTGATCGATTCCGGCGCTTTTTTCTTTACTTCTTGCTTGATCCTCATCAGCTGTTGGCGGTAGAGATGCAAATTGATGGTTTTACCTGGCAGTAACAGCTTATAATGAATATGGCCCTTCCAATCCCACCATACACAAAGCATAAATATATTTCGAGTTTATCTGGGTTTCACAATGGTCTGTGGAACTCGCTTGCCTTTTATCACGCATGATGTTTTTTCACACATTCTTGTCGTTGGTAATCCATTTTACATCACTAGTAATCAAACTTTTCAAAAATGGTTCGATGTCATTACCTTTCAATAGAGAATCGCAAATGAGTACAAGACTCATTAGATTTCTTTCAGTGAGCTCGTGTGGGACCCAAGTGTCGAGCTTTTTTCTATATCTATCTTTTTTCAAATGGGTCAAAAATGTTTTGAGGTCAATTGACAGCTCTTCAGTTATGTCATAAGAACTAATATGCGATCTTGCTCTACTTTTCCCCAATGGCATCGAATTAAAGAGCGAGACACTGTTTTGACGTGACAACGTCTTAAATTAGTTGCGGCTGGAGTCACTTATGAAAAGTGTAACGCTCGGTAACGTAACGATGAGTCACCGAGAGAGAGGCCCGCCGAATGCCTTGCGCTCCCACTCAACTATGATCGGTCTGCCGCGCGCAGCACTAGAGAATTGCATAGCTTGCAAATGTATTGCAAGTTATTGTATGTATGTTGTATATAAATACGTATGTATGTGTAAAGGTAAAAATAAAATTTTGTTAATATGAAATTCAGTGCGAGATTCTTTGTATAAATTAATGTTTTAAATATAATTCTTTGTATAAATAAATGTTTTAAATTGTTACTATTATTTCATCCTTCTTCCTACTATATGAATGAATATTCACATTAAAATGATTTTACCATTCAAAGTCGTTGTCACGTAAAACTTTCGCCCGTATACCGACTTTACAGGCAACCAAATTTTTACTTTTTACCGTACTAGGACAGTCAAAATCATATGTCGCAGTTTTTTAATTACATATATATACATATATACAAATTCTGATTGACTAATGTTTGGTACTCGATCATCTTTTTCTGTTTAAAAGACGACCGATGCATTGGATTCTGCGTCGGGTGTCGTACATCAGATCGAAATAAAACAACGCTGATACCGTAAAGATATGGTAGCTGAAAATTAAAAAAAAAATTGGCTACCGGAGCTCTCACTTAATTGACGAAATGCAACAGCGGGAGCTGTTACGTCACGAATATGTTCTATGAAAGCATATTGTATTCGATAAGACTATTTCTAAATTTTTAATGCATTTTCAAAAAAAAAGCAAATAATAATGGAATATAAATAACATTCCATCTCTTTTGAAAACGGTACGTATCCTGATCATTTGTGGTGTACCTATATTGAAAAATAGTAAATTAAGATGATCTATTAGTGCCAGCGGGTCATAGAGCAGTCCTTAATCACGACTCTACGGCGCAGACGGCTCACCGCGCAGCTCACGCATTTCCTTATCTCTTTGACAGTTATAGAACTTACCTTCCATTAAAGTCGCAGTAAAAGAGAAATGCTTTAACGATAGGTACCGTTACCGCCTTTAGAAATATCGTCGAAGCGCAAAATAAAAGGAGCCCCGAGGCGCAGCGGCGTCAAACCCTTTCCTGCGCCATGCACATTTTCTGCGGATGAATAGCGCAATTTTTATTATTTTACGACTGCCTTTAAATTGCAGGAACCCGCAACGACATCGGCTCACGGGGCACAATAAAAACAAACGGAAAGGGTTTACAAAAATGCGGAAAAATTACGCAATTGCCGGGTTTACGAGGTTGCCAATACGCGACAAAAAATTGCGTTCGCAGGTACCGGGTCCTTCGCGGCCGGCCCGGGGCGCTGGCGGCCGCGCGCGGCGTGATCGCACCCTATGCAAATAAATGCAAATAGTTTTACGATGGCCCTTCACAGCGCGACGACAAAGGTATTGTGACGTACAATACGGCTACTGATCACAATCACGTTTGTTGTAAACAACTCATCCATCTGTGGAAACGAACTGTTATTCTTTTAATTTCCTTTTTTTATAACAATGTAGTATAATTTCACGGACTTAAATAAATATTAATTCTTGTAGTATATCGTTTTTACTGGATTTGAAAAAAAAAATGTCGGATTAGGATTGCGTCTAATCATAGATAGTCCATTATGGACTACCATGATACATCCATGATATCCATATATCTGCCTATGCCGTTCTTCAAAGAGAAATACATTAATTTGTAATTAGTGTATTCAGTAACGACTTTAGAAAGATCTGTTCTCGTCGTGTGGGCTTAACAATGGCTTTATTAGTATTTTAGGGAATATACTGGAAAATTCTGGAAAAAATTAACAAGTACTTAAAAAACACGGAAACAATATGCCTTTGTGCAGGTATATAGTATTAAGTACAAGTAAAGCGATCGCAAAAGTTAAATACTTGTGGGAACGTAATAAACAGACTCTGAACTTGATAAAAATGTGTGAGTGAACTAAGGTATATCACCAATCACCTTCAACAGACATACATTCTCACAAACTTTGAGATTTTAACATAAACACATTATATTACTTTATTCACTACATAAATAAGTTTATTTTAAGCAATTTTATGAATAGCACAATATTAAGAAAAAAAAACAAACTTAACATCATTCAATAAGAACCTTTAAAACGATAACCCGATTCTTCAAAAGAATATCCAATTAAAATATTTATCGATTTCTATTAAGGCACGTCTAGTTCCAAATTATATCTCCATTATATAAAGAAACTGTAGGAACATAATATAAGTAAAAAGGTCGGTATAATTAGTATAATGCATGTGAACAGAAAACGAAATGCGGAAAACATAAAATTCATTCGCAGATGATTGGTTAAAATTAAACTTCTAAACGCTCCCCCCTGGGTTGGGGAATCTGTTGTCTCTTTGAACTTGATGTTTTTCTCAAACGAGCGACTGCGACCCAAAATTATATCAGCGACGCGACACCACATTCCGCGCTCTCCGCCGCACACTAGCGCTGGGCGGCACACGCGCGCCGCGCGCATTGTGGGAATCGATGTCACTCGGTGTTTAGGTTTGGATTTGAACGTCTCAAGTCCGATTTGATATTTAGACACAAGCATTGAGAGAAATGATAAACATAATAAATAATATCAATTAGGTGACTCGCTGTTTTCACGTTTAAAAGTGTCAACGAGCTTGCAAATAAATTCGCTTTTTGCACCTCTCCTCTTTCAAAACGATGTAGGTAAATGATAATGTTATCATTAATATTTAAAAGATTTTAATAACTTAGTATACCTACTAACATATTTGCGCAATTAATTAGTCGCTTGTTTAATAATTATGCAAATCCATCGTGTTATGTATTTACTTGCATATAAATGTGCACATTAGTTGAAAATTTTAAAAGTGTGCATTTACATAATCTCACATTCGCCGCCGCTTACGCACACAGCCGCGAGTATGCTTAATCTACAAAGCTGTTTGTTATATGTGAGTTGGTGGCGAAGCTATGTAACTCGCACACACTCCGCCGCCGTGTGTGGGTGACCTCCAATAAACTGACGTCGTAACTACATACAAACACAAGCGTATCGGCGCGCTCGCGCAGGTTCGGCACCAACACGGACGCAACATCACGCACACACTCGTACGCGTAGACACGAATATTGCTCGCTATGCTAATGCAGCGGAGATTGGGCAGGTCGTTGGCCGCGGCCCGCGCGTTCCCGGACGTTACAAAGTCATTCGCCAGAACCCAACGCCGCGGTCCTCCCTGAACACTCGCGCCCCCTCACTTAAATTCTTACACACCAGTAAAGTTATTGTTTACCTTTTCAATTGGTTTCATAGTGATACCCATCTGAAAATCTATTATCTACTTATTAAGAAATCGGCAAGCACGATACGATGCGTTATTTCGCAAAACCACAGTCTTAAGCACCGTTCGACTAATATTCCTCTGACCAAACTTTCTCAATAGGTAATTTCTTTTATCTTTGGATTTCTTTAAAGCTGAATAAGCGGTAATCTCTTAATGAATTTACATAAATGCAATTTTTTTCTATTGTCATCAATAGTTAATATACTTAACTTTGAAACGTTATGCGTTTATACTCAAGTATTACTGTTATATGAGATGTTTACCCAGTTATAATAGTGAGTTTAGAAATTAGGTAAGGGAGTCGTGACGGTGGACAGTGACCTTGAGCACGAAGGCGCGTCGGCGCGACGCAGTAGATGGCGCGACACGCGTAGGGAGCGGCGCGGGCGCAGGCGACGCGGCGCAGGCGGGTGGCTCGCTCTTGGTAATACTAAACAGTTAAGGTAATTTATAAGAAAAGAAACGACACCTAATTTACTAGACATGCGAAATGTGCAACCAAAAAGCTACTCCCTAAATCTTAATGACGTTTTTATGCGAAATGTGGGAGCTCAGTGTGCATGTATCGGGTAGGCTACAACGCTCAGAATGGACGGTTTAATGTGATCTCCGAAGCACGGATCGAGCCGTTTTAATTTGATGTAAGTTTAAAATATATTTGTGAATTCGTCAGTTGCGGTCAGGATTTGAATCATGTATCTTCTGGTCTGAAAGCAACGCTTTTGACCACTCAATCTCCATCGTCGAACTTAATTAAGTACCTATTTTTAAAATTTTTAACCGTGCATTCTTTTTTAAAGAGAATATTCAAGATTTACACTGAAAAAAGAGATGTATACGAAATGAAAAAGAGAAATGTGGCGTGTAGCAAGCGTGGGTGTACTCGAATGTTCGATGCATCTGGGGACGAGCGCATAATGGATGCAGCCATTAGTGGTGTGCTACTTCTCGTGAAAGTGCAGCGCGGCCGCAGCCTTGAGCGCGGGCCTTTCCCTCGTCCATCATGCTCTGCGTCTGCTCATTATTTCTAACAAAACGAATACATTAAAGAAATTTACTTTACGAATGGATCGCAATAGAACAAGAGAAATGTTGTATTCTTGGAAAACCATAGTGATCTATAAATTCGGTCAGTCAGTAAAACTAATGCATATTGCTACGATGCGACTTTTTGAAAATTGAAATTAGATATTTGTACCAGGAAAGTTTTCATTTAATTCTGAAGCAATTTAATGGCGTATTCATTATGCCCTTATAATTTTTTACCTCGACAATATAACTTATTTCAGAAACCGACTTCTATTATAGATCATTTGAAAATCAATGACAGACACTGAAATCGGTGTAAATTTATAGTTGTCAATGGATATCTATATGCCATTGAATTGATTATGTTTCATATGTCGTACCGAGTTCCGTTCGTTCGGGCACGGGGCGAGGCTCTGGCCGTCACCACATCCCGTGGGCACGGCGGGACGGGCGCGCGCGGGGTGCGCGGCGGCGTGTGCGCGGGGCGCGGCGGGCGGCCAAGCGGTTATTTCGGTATGCACATTGCGGCGCGGCGAGGCGCATCGCGGCACTTGCCACTCGAAATAGTCGGGTCAGGGACCGCGAGCAACGCCTCAATCCTGCCCCAAGGTCAAGCCGCTGCAGCTCCGCGCCCCCAACCCGCCCGCCGCGCTCCACCCGCCCGCGTCATCATCCCCACTCCCCCGTCGAGACCCTGCCTCACACTATTCACTATTTACTCGAGTATTTTAAACATTACCCAAGCACACCTCATCGCTCTCCAAATCCCAGCTGAATGCTTAATTAGAACGAAACTCGGCTACAGATCTAATTAGACGTCTTTACAAATTAGATGGTTCATAATGCAAATTTACAACGTAAATATGTCGTGTTGTTTACGACAATCAGCTTTATTCTGTGATACATATATTAAACAACGAATTATAAAAAGTTTAATGAATTTTGCTACGGTAGCGCATCTCAAAAAGAATTTCGATGGTCTATTTTTCGTATACCAGTTTTTCAAATTTTCGTATATTTCGCAATACTAAATAACGCTAGCTGATTATTTACAGAATTGTTTTTTAATCAGGCTTAATGATTGACCACATCCAATTTTCTCATTATTATTGAGAATTTTTTTGAGTTAAGCCGCTTGCCCCTTATCACGGAGTGCAGCTCAATTTGTTGCATCGTCGATATGATCACAACCCACTATGGATCAGAATGCTAACTTTAGCATTATGATCCATAGCTGGTTGTGAATTTGGATTTTGGACCCAAATCCTTCAATCTGAAATACGATTATCCGAAGATAGACTCCGCAAATTGCAGTGGCAAAAAAATACAGTCGAATTGAGAACCTCCTCCTTTTTAATTTAGGAGTCGGTTAAAAAAGCCGGACTCTGAAACTTACCGAGGTTTTCGAGTAAAAGTTATTTATCCGTAATTATGCATAATAAATTAAAATCACGAATTTCTGCTTTTTTTCATAATTTCTCCTAAGTGAAGACTACAATAAATAAAAACTTTCAACAGCTATTGTTATAATTTTATTAATGTCTATAAACTGTCGATCTAAAAGCTGTAATAAAATAGCAAATTTTCTGTTATAATAGGCATTTTGAAGAATCCGATAGCTATCATATGTTAAAACTAGAATGATGTAAAAGATAGCCAAGTATCAAATACAATAAATAACAGATACAAACAAATATACACACGATCGCAGTCTGGACGCAAATGGAACATTAATTATTGCTATCACTTTTAGCGTCAATGACAACGGCTAATGCAAATGACTATTAGAGAACATATCTAATTGACCAACGAATCCATCTTACGAAATATTCCTCCCGTTATCATAACGCATGTGACCGAACGTGACCCTTTGCGCGGTCGTCGGATGCGTGTAATCGTTTCTTAATTGCGAATAGTTCATTACAAATGTCGCTAGATGCAACCGCAACGCTCACGCGACGCTCACTAAGGGGGGCTGTTCGAAATTTGCGATAAGTTATCTATCCGCCGGCCGCTGCGATGGAATTTACACTGCGCGCATTTCCGGTGAATCACGCGTTTTAGATGTTTAATACAAGTTACTAGCGTCGGTTTCGTTCAATTTTCAAAATGACATGAAACATAAACAACTGGTCGAAACTGTTGTAATGACAAGTCGGTCATCCAAAACTTACAGTATATAGTATACATATAAATACATCTGACCGATAAGACACTTTCACGGAGTTGTTTATTCTGTTCATAATAACAATGGATGGTAAAACGGTGGACGCAGTTAATTTGCAATACTGAATATTATTGAATAACCACAGATCAAGGTATTTTTAAAAATATTTATAAACAAATAAACCATGTGTTTTTTTTTTCATTTTTTCTGTCTATCTGCTTGTATACATTATTGCGTATTACGCGTAATACATTACTGAACAGATCTTGACCGGTCTTTCGTTATGCTTTATATATGTGTTAGACTAGGTGATGACAATGAAATTAATGTACGGTCAATAAGAGATTACTTTTTGTAACCCACCTAACCCAATTCACAAAATTGCCGACACTTTGGATACAAAGACGCGATCGTAACTACGACTGGGATCGAAAGCAGCAAAATCGAAATCGGAATTGAATGAAAACGGTTTTCTAAATCCATGAATACGAGCTTTATATAGAAGCTGTCTTAATGTAATTATAGTAGGTACGTGTAATTCTTTTAAAAATTAGAAACTATCCAAAACGTATTTTTATATGATAGGAGCTCTTCCACAACAAAAAGCCACTTGAAAGTAATTTTAGCTCAGTTACGTTTCCAACAAATCTTATTTTATTTAATAAAATAATTTTAGTTTAAAGTAACGTTAAGCAGCAACAGCGCATGTTTTGTATTACATACTTGCCATATTTAATAATTTGCAAAGTGTTGGAGATTAGTTTTTTTTATAATAATAAATTTTTTAAGCGCTTATAACAAGTTGTTTAAATATTATTACAAAAAATTGCTTCCATTAATAATAATCAATTTCGAAACGAAATGTATGGTATCATCGATACTGCCTAATAAATAAAACGAGTAATTCCAATTATTATTGTTTTGTACAGCAACATTTAAATACAACTGCCAGTATTGCTGAATGGTCAAATTCAGATTATAAGCTAATCATTTACTTTACATTCAAAAATATTGAAACTCTTTATCTGTCATTGTGTCTAATGTCAAAAACAGATGATTTCGTTACATTATAAGATATTTTTAAGGCAATAAAAGTCACTTCAACCGACGTTTATATAAAGGGTCACTTGTAGCCCTAAAAACTGTTGAAAGGTAGTAGTAGCATGTAAAATTGGTTTTATGATATTAATATAGGCAATAGGTAACAGTATATATCGAAATGGATAGGAGACGGTATAAGAAAGGTAATTTAAGAGAAATCAACGATTAGTAATTTTTTATCTGTCTATCGGTCTAACTCTGTATGTTTGTCTGTCTGCTCACATGCATCTCCAAAATTAGTGAACGGATTTTAATGCGATTTTCAAGGAGTGCTTGGTTTGGAGTAGAATGTCACTTAAATCGAGATTGGGAAAAAACTATCGATATACAAACATATAGTCTGAGAAGTTGCAAAACAAATAATAATTACTTGTGTCGAAAGCCTATAAACATCACAATACATACAAACTACAACGTTCAAAAGAAAAATTTGAACCTTCTGATCACGACGCGCTCGACTTGTTGAAAAACGGGGATAAATTGAGAACAGTACCGGTATCAAAACCGAATGTAGAACCGCAATTAGAATCAAGGGCATGACCGGGATGGAAATCAGAAATAGTACCAGTACCAGAATTGAAAGCCGAGAAATCGTTCAACATAAAAATGAAGGAACACACTCCATGTCCACGCGGGCATACCCGCGGGCGGATAGCTATTACATAAATATACGACAATCAACAACAAACAGAAGTTTCTACATGAACATTTTTTTTTGTAATATACCAATAAGTACACATACTTAACAATATCATACCTATTTCTGTTCAAGATTTAATATACAAATAGTACATTAGTTTATCGATTTTTTTTTCCTTTTTAGTTGTGTGCGTGGGGCGGTTCGCATACAGATGCGCATAGATTACTCGCCGCCACTGGATACAAACTGCCCCTGAGGAATGAACATTTCTTTGGCTTCGTATTCCCCCCGTCTCATATTTTAGCGATCGAATTTTTTTTGTGTGGTGTCCTAAAGGAAATTCTTTATTGTGGAGAGTTTCGTTAATATTTTTTTCCAGGGAGTTCGATATAGAATATTTGTAAACGAATAGTCTAGTAGACGACGTGAAACGGTACAGCCGCTGAAGTATCAATACCAGACTACATGGACTATTACAATGGTTTCAGTGGGAGGTGTTACGAAAGCAATAATTTTTCCGTGTATTCCATGCGACTCATGACGAGAATTATTTTTATGCATAAAATCTTTCAAAAACGCGAATGCGTTCGTTATACTACTCAAGTAGAGCCGATTTCGTAACGCAGCCGCTGATGCGGTCCAAACTTTAGAATATATCGGAATCTGAATCCACTTTAAAATTCAGATGTCACCCGTATAAAAGATTCCGACGGCGAGACGTTCCTGAGGTCGTGAGAGGACGTCGATGCGCCGGCGCGAGGACGTTGCACTTCTCGTCCCTCCTGCGGCCCGGCGTCCGTGCCTCGGTATGGGTTCCTGGGGCCCTTCGCTCGCCGAACGAACTCGATTCGGTTATGGTGCATCATTGATTTGTACGGTCTAAATTATATTCTAGATTGTTTTCTCTATACGAACCGATGCAGAGGCTCACTGTACTCGATGATTATACACATCGACGTCATGTATGCATTTAATCGACTTCATATCGGTTTTACGAATCGGTCACATTACAAATCAAGTTTATTAAAAATAATGCCATGTTATCACGCTTGCC
The DNA here is from genome assembly GCA_005406025.1 of Eumeta japonica. Classification (NCBI taxonomy): domain Eukaryota; kingdom Metazoa; phylum Arthropoda; class Insecta; order Lepidoptera; family Psychidae; genus Eumeta; species Eumeta japonica. The sequence goes on from BGZK01000270.1 coordinate 146,084, forward strand.
TGCAACATGTATTAACATGCAGCATGCAACCCACCGCCGACCCTCGAATCTGCCCCTCCAATACGAAACTCTATCCAAAGAATTGAATATTGATTCGAAAGGATTGACAGATATCAAACACCTGAGCAAGTGTTAATTTTATAATTATTTTAGTCCGCTAATCGTTATATTGTTAATTTCTGCTTACGTTTCGTGCCAACCAGGTACATCCTCAGGAAAATGCAATCAGTCCCATCCACCACTACGTAAGAAGTGTTAAAAACAACCGATACAACCCCGTTAAGTGAATTGCTGTCATGCAATTCGTCAAAGGGTGACTAAAGCATTCTTACCAGCAGCCCCAGACTGCCACCAATGGACATGCCTGTCAATTGTCACAGACTAACCGTCAGCAACCATTACCAAATAGTTATAGGCAAACGTCCAATAATGGCGATTTATAAATGTTAATTTGGTTATTGAGCATATTGTTACTGTCTTATTATGATATATAGTAATGTCTATACAAGTATATAAACATATTCATGTGTAATGAAATTCTTATCGAAAACAAATCAATATAATTTACATAATGTTTGATAATGCACTATAGTAATGTAGGTTTAACATTTCATTATTTCGATATTCTTTATAGTCATTAATCTTCGAATAGTGAAATACGTACCAAAATTTATAAAAAAAGGCTTTAATTGTTCAAACTATTGCACTTATTTGTAATTACATAAAATTTCCGAGCAGCAATCTCACAGCCAACTCGACTTTGCTTTCGTAAACCTTTATAGATTTGTAATCAACATTTCTCGTTTATTTTTATTACAGTCTATAAAAATATCAAAATGTTCCTTTCATAATTACCACTTACTTTGATAAGCAAGATATTAGTACTTTTTTTATAACAGTAATTATTGCTTGCAATTAATGTGTTAAAAATACGTAACAAAAACAGATCAAGCATTTATTTGATGCCTTAATGGAAATAAGCACCACAAAGTACAAAGGTGGGCTTTAGCTGAACAGAAGCTATTTATTTAACAGTAGCAAGATCGTTTTTTATTTTTCCATCGACCGTATAAATTAATAAAAAGTTATGATCGATCGTCGAATGAATGAATTGCATCAGTGGAACCAAGTCGTGCAGCGCCGGCGCAGCGTCCCGTTAGCCGCTATGTACGTCGGTCCCGCCTCGGCGCTATGTAGTATACATAATATCCTACACGAAGTACGGTGGGCAACGAACACGGTGAAAGATTTCTCGAAAAAAAAAAGATTGTGTACCTAACTGACAGACGTGAATGTAGCATTAATAGTTTTTTTTTACAACGAATTCCGAAGATTTAATGCAAGAAAATGCGATGGAACGTTTATCAACGAATTAAGAGAATAAGAGATATTGATAAACAGTTATCGATTAAATGAAACAAAACACCGTAAATACTATTTATAACTTACATAAATACTAAATTTAAATAGCGATCAAATCAAAAAATACGTCAAAGCTCAACTCGTGAAAAAAGTCGAAAGTTATTGCGATAACAAATATTTAAATGTTGACAACGCGTGGGCGTTACTGTGATAGGTTTTAGTTTCTGTTATTACGAAAAAAAGGAATTACAAAGATTGTTGTCGGTTCTTCTCGTTCTTGCATTCCCAAACTGGTGATTCATTAATGCCTGTAAAGTATACGGGCGAAAGTTTTACGTGACAACGACTTTGAATGGGTAAAATCATTTTAATGTGAATATTCATTCGTATATAGAAGAAGGATGAAATAATAGTTAATTTAAAACATTTATTTATACAAAGAATTATATTTAAAACATTAATTTATACAAAGAATCTCGCACTGAATTTCATATTAACAAATTTTATTTTACTTTCATACATACGTATTTGGAATACATACAATAACTTGCAATACATTTATAAGCTATGCACTAATTCTATACAGCGCGGCAGACCGATCATAGTTGAGTGGGAGAGAGACGCAAGGCATCGGCGGGCCTCTCTCTCGTTCGGTGACTCATCGTTACGTTACCGAGCGTTACATTTTCATAAGTGACTCCCAGCCGCAACCTAATTTAAGACGTTGTCACGTCAAAACCAATACTTAAATATACTGTTTATGTTTGGATGTATTTTTTTTTTCTTGTTTTATTATTTATCAATTTAAAGGGACCATATAAAATCAATGATATCATAGGCTCAATAGCCTTAATCAACATACCTAGACTTAGTTTTTTTTTTATGTAATAGAAAAGATGAATACTCCCTCAGTTCAATATTAAGTGTGCGTAAGAGTTTTTGAGATTAATGTGTAGAACGTCTGACACTGATGTGTATGCCCCTTTATTGTTAATTTATTGGTATTAAAAGTATTTTCGAACAAACAGTTATAATAACAATCTAACAGTAATTAGGACAAATCGTATCGCATACAAATATCAATATTTTATATACTCATACAATAATATATTATTTATAACAAGAACCATTCTTTTAAATTGGGATGGAAACCCAGTAATAGGTTTTTCGGTTTGAAGATGATTGTTGACACCTCGATTTCAACTTTTTCTATAAATATGTGTGCTGGATACGTAGCAAGAATATTGAAAAGATTAAGATTCGAGACAGAATATTAAAATTTTGGCGTGCATTGAGATGTAGCCAGTACCAGCGAATGCGCGGGCGGCGGCGCGGTGTGGTCCGGCGGCGGCGGCGTGGCCTGCCTCAACAGGCGGCGTGTTGCGTCCGTCGCCTCCCTCCCCGTCCCCCTATCTCGGCCCGCGCTCGCGCCGCTTCCTGTGCAGTGCACGATGCACATTGCATCTCCATAAGTATAACTACGCATCCGTTATAAAACTTCTTGATTCGTTAACTCGATGTATACGTACCTGTATTGCTCGAACGTTCTTGTTAGTTCGGTTTGTCGTTGTCCACTTGTATGGACATAGTATATACCACACGACAGTAACAATACATTAGAAAATCATGATTTACGTTGTGCTTACATTCTAATGTTATAATTGTAGTAATTGATACCTCAAAGGGTTTAAGCATTATACTCGTTATTAGAATTGCTACAGTTTTGATATGATTAGTAATTTATCGACTCGTTTACGCTGGAAATATCGAATGAAAAGGTAATGTCTCAAATATCATTGATTTCGTAGAATATTTTAAAATATTTTTTTTGCGAACTATTGTAAATATATAATATTTGAAATATTTCTGTCATTAAATATAGTACATTAATAATACTGATTTTTTCTTTTCTAAATATTATATAAAAATCGCTATGTATTTCAAAAAAATGAGAAGTAACCGAATGCTTAATATTAATAATGAAATATTAAATATGACAAAAGGAACCATAAGTATTTTATGTAGTTTGATAAAGGCATTTAGTTTAGCAGTATACGATATAAAAATATTGTTTCAAACCTTCCTTAATATTAATTGCATTAATATGTATATTTGACGTTTCTAGTATAATGGATAACACTATCATCTCTTATGCAAATTGTTTCCGTAAGTAGCCAAATCGCTAATTACATAGCAATGATGTTTAATTATTATTGGTGCCAATGTTAAACAATTATATTTGTTCTAATTATCATAGACAAATATTATTTAAACTGTAACCTCATTCTAGTAGCGAAGTGAATAATTAGATTTCCAGTTGTATTACCAACCTTAGACAAAAGTACGACTAGGTCATATTATAAATTGGATTTTCGGTTATATTTCAAAAAGCTCACATTTATATTTTCCCAACAAAATTTAAGATAACGAAATTCTGAACTAGCACCTAGATTCTTTTGAGATAATAGGACGGAACGAAGAAACTAAATAAGAATTAAACGTTTTGTCCTATCACCCCGCTACTGAGGCATACTCTCCTACAATCTTTGATTCCAGATTTAGTGGCTTTCTTTGACCCTAAGCCCCCCACGCCGGCCCAACACGGATTAAGGGCTGTCAGCAGGCGTGCCCGTCGACGTGATGACAACTTTAGGGACCGACGACTTAACGCGTTACCCGAGGCACGCAGCCTGTGGCTTAATTTCACTTAAGTTGAGAACTCTTGTCGATTCGTCCGTAATCGGGATCTAACCGAGTACCGTAATTTTTAAAGGCAAATGCTCTTAATCGGCGAGGTAATACCACTTCTAAAATCTCTACAACCGCATATAACAAGATCAAATGAATTAACTGAAACGCGAGAGTAAATTTTATGGAATTTTTTTTATGACTCATCATGATCCGTTTAAACGAGTCGCATATGCACGTAACAGAATTTCCGTTCCGTGTAGAGATTTAATACCAACGGAAGAGAGGCGCGTATAGACTAAAAAGGATTCAATTATATTTAGCAATCACCCCTGTAATTACAGCGGAGGTTTCCTTAATTACTACACAGACCAAAACGACAACAAAACTTCCGTCTTCCCGAGCGGGGGCGCGGTGCGTACGCGGCATGTGCGCGATACGACTTATTACGCTATGAAAATTATTATCAAAATATTACTTTTACAGATCAGACTAAAATGCAGTAGCAACATTTAGCTAAGTCTATAGAATTGAGTTCAATAAGTAGAAAATCGCTTGGAAATTTTGCCACCCTATCGTATGAACACCGACCGAGTAATAAATGACTATTTTATCGATTTCGAAAACATTTTCAAAAGGAGGTATGGCTTTAGATATTAAAGTCCTCAATCGAATCAAGAGCAGAACCGCGATAGAATATGGCAATAGGATCGGTATTGGACCCTGGAGCGAGACCAATACCGGAAACAACACCAGCATGGAACCCGAAGCGGAATGGAAATCGACACAACAGTCACTGCCATGAACCGAATCAATACTGATTCAAGCTCAGAAGCAGAACTAGTGTGAAATGAAGGCTAAAATGAATAAAAGATGAAGGAATTTATTCTATGTTCATGCGGACAAAACCCAAGGTAAAGTTTGGTGTAATATAAGTTATTCCTTTTATTGTCTATGAAACTCTAAGTCCAAAAGATGTTACGGAGTTCTTAGTCCAATTGGATGTAATATTTTCCATATAATGTTACCTACGTCAACATGAAAACTATTTGCAATCTGATATTCATACAAGTTACATGCTGCTGTAGCGAGCCATTCCAAACAAAGACTTCGAGTATCTTTCAGAAACATTAAGTTTAATTAAATTAGCATTTTCAATGCCGGCATCTCATTTGAAATTATGTAATGTGAAAATCTGATGTATGTAAGAAAAATGTAAAAAGAATTAAGAAAATGGTAATTACATTCAGTTCATTATATAAAGTTCCGACATCATTTAAAGGTTCTGTGTGCGCGTAGACATAAAATTCCTGTACATATCAAAATTTACCCTCATAAAAAAAGAATGTCTAACTTATTACGAGACATAAGTCCTCAAAATCAGAAATTATTTGGAAAATAATAAAAAAAAATATTGAAGCTTTCTTTTAAAACCATCCATATAGTGACATGTAATGTTTTTAAAACGGGAAATTATACCCGTTTCATGTTTTATTACATAATATACATAGATATTTAATACATATTATTCAATTTGAAATATATATATCTGTTTATTTATGTATATACGCATTACTCTGAACTTACTGAACGGGTTATAACATGGTTTACACGGATAGATAGAACTGAACTTGGAACAGAATACATGTTTTCTTTGATTTAAATTTGTTGTCAAGAAAAGAGCTACTCTCATTTAAATATTTCGCCTAAGAAATTACAAGGCAATTAATAATTGCTATTATCAAAAAACGCTGAAATCATCAAAATACAAATCAATTCAAATTAGAAACAACATTCAAAAGAAAAAAAAAAATCTATACTTGACTTTCTTATCACGACACGCTCGACTTATTAAAAAATAAACAAGAGAAGAGGACCGATGGGAAGGGAATGGACTGGTGATTAAGGGAGGGGGTTAACTTGCCGTAAACGCTTGATTTGACAGACCGAATTCCAGACAAGCTAAGCTGCAAGAAGAAACCTAGCAATATATAAATTACTGGAACCCTAACGAAATGTAAAATAAAATTTTAATTAATCAGACCTCATAAATTGAAAATTTACCAAAATAATCACGATTAACGTCTACCGTGAGCTAATTTAAAATCTAATCGGGGTCTCAGCTTAACATAGTTAATATACATAAATATATACTTGGTGAAAAATAATATTACGATGTTTCCAAATATACAGTATGGATTCGATCATGCATCTTTTCACAAATACTCTTATTTTTTAATTTTTTACAACAATTCTGCCAAAGTAACTATAACAAAATTATATCATTGAAAATATATTTATCAATAATAGAAAATAATATGGACACAACCTCTTATGGACAAAATGGACAACACAATATGGACAAAAATGCTCAGCCAGACTGCAAGCGCAGGCTCGATCGCGTCGTGGCGTTACGAGACGATCTCTTACCATTGCAAATTAACGACTGATCACGGCTGTGCGAAGTGGACCATTGGCCGGCTGCGCGATACACTGCGGCGCGGTACTTACGAGTCAGCTATTCTAAGGTTGTTAGTACGACATTTCTACGTAGATATAATTTTTCTCAGAAACGACTACTTCAATGACTATGATTTCTTTGGCAAAATTGTTATATAAGGGAAGATGGTTATCGATATTTGCGAAAAGATGCATGACAAAATCCATTTTGTATATAGGATTACTTATCTATTAATGAACGCTATTAAATATACGTAGTGCATGTGGATACATTATAGTGAAAATACAAGCTACAAAAATTAACTTAGAAATACATAGCTCGACCAAGCATATGTTAAACCGATTTTAATATGGAGGGCTTTGGCATCCAAACGAAGACCTTGCCCGCTAGACCACAAAGTCTATCATTAAAACAGAGGCAGATGATTTCAGTGTTCTATACGTGTGATAACTCAACTCGAGACCAAAAGTATGACGCCGTCTCGACCTGGGACAACTTGAACTATTTCCAGTGCGCGACGGCGGCGGCGCCTGCAGCCGCGTTGGATTAATTGATCGCGTGTACGGTTACACGAATTAAATCTATTCTTAGACTCGCATTCCTTTCCTATAGAGAAAAAAACTCTCGCTAAGTTATGAGGACAGATTTTCAGCAGTCTAATGATAATCTGAATTAATTAATTACAATAAGCACTCTAAACGCGTGATAACACATTAGATTTATAAAGGCGTAATTTTGACATCAGATTACAAGTTTATTGTATTTTATCTGGCTAGGGTTGTCTATTATCGGGTTAGTAAAAATGAGATTGTTAAAATTACTTTGAAAAATTTATGTTGATAAATTCAAGCAAGATTCGTAACAGAATTAAGACTTACTTTTTCTTGTAAACAAAACTCAAAGTTATTTAAAGTTCACTGAAAATAAGTATTTCTCTGCTCAATAAATTTGAAATGTATTTGTTTATATAATTTATATTTCAGACTATTTTATTTATATATCTCCTTTAATTATTAATGAGAGAGAATTAAATAATAATGTATTTCTCACACATTTCGCAAATTCATCTTAGGACCTTTTATATGTGTCAAAAATGCACCCTTTCAATAAAATATGTGAATATATTTTTGAATAATTTTAAAAAAAAGGACATTTCGCTTAAAATGCTGACGGTGACTAGAAAGTATAAACAGAGGAATGTTAACATTGATATTTGTTTAACAGAAATTGTTTTGAGAAGTATGAAATGATATATTTATTAATCGCTTCGATTCTGGTTTCTTAAAGATCGATATGACTAATGGAATCTATGACTTCACCTTCGTGAAGTGAAGCACCACATTTCCCTTTACCTTTTTACTCCTTTCCCGTTTTTACTGTATATACAATAATATTAAAATTTTAAAACTAAAATTTGAAGTATATATCCTAACTTTTAACAGTCATTTTAAGTTGTTAAAAAAGAAACTGCATAAAAATTGAGGTAGAAGTAAGAAGGAAGTTGTTGAAATTATTTAACAATTTCCATCTACGCGCAAAATGAATTTCCGCCCTTTGTCTGGGTATATTGGTACTTTATAAACACATTTTATTCAACTAGACTTTATCGACTAAAAAGACAATATCGAATGACATTAAAAACATGTGGTAATTTTACTCGCAATACAAGTTCACAAATAATTTGGGACATGCTTGACGAGGATCCCTGGTACATACGTATGGGATTGCTTGATCGAAATGCACGGGATTGCTATTAACAAACTTTTATTTAATAACCCACAGTCGTTACATCGTATTAAAAAACCAAACGTTATTCTTTTCTTTGCCATCCGTCAACTTTTTTCATAGTCTCTCTAATATTGCCAGTTAATGAATAAGGTTACAACAAAAAAAATTAAAAACTTAATTTCTAAATGCCCGATAATGCTATTCCCACATATGTACTAGGGATCTTCATGAAGACATGCTCCTCAACTTAAAAAGTCAACATATCCCCGGACTCCCAGGCGATAAATACAACAAGTCAAACCATCAAACGCTATACTTCCGCTTGCGTGCTGGTGAAATCAACTAGGTATGTATGTAAACAAGAAAGAGGCAAATCGTTCTCCAATCATATGGTCCCTCCTTCTATCCCTATTCTTTAAGATTGAAAAATAAAATACTTAACGTAAAGATGCATGAATTATACATATATATTAAATTAATTTTACATTGGTTCTCACACCATGACATATATGTAAATAATACTGCCTGAGCTTGGCTGCCCAAGTAATGTAACACGAATTGTACACAATAAAGTTGTTTTCTAACTATCTATCTACCTATCTTTAAGTTTAGTTGTGCGCTTTTTTTTTTTGAGGATGGTCAGGGCTTGCAACTTGGTAGCGACGGATGTTATAAACACAACATTCTCATTTTTGTACTAACATTAAATATTTTTAGAGATGAGGTGACAGAATCTTTAATAATTCTAATGCTGGAGCTCTCTGCGTATTTTTTATTATAAATCTAATAAAATGGCTTTTTAAATTATAGTGACTTTATTATAAAAACGACTAAATCGTTAGATTCAGCCCTGGAAGAGTCGGACAGGTCGAACGTTGAACCTTATTGTTTTTCATTGCGAAACAACCTAAATGCGATTTTGCATAGAAATCGCGTTTTTAATTAAGCTAATCAATTCAGTAAGTCCATTGACTTGTTTTGTTTCCTTTCGTGAAAAGGTTTAATTCGCGAGGTTAATACGGAATGTAGCAAATTTCGTCTCGTCATTATGAAAACACTCTATTTTAAGAGTTCTTTAATCAAAGACAACAAGACATATATTAAAGTGTTATAAATCCGCCATTTTTTCTTGATTATAACGAAAATGTACAATCGAACGAATGAACAGCGATACGGTTTAGGAAAAATTGATCAATAATTATTGAGAGTTTACAATAAAAAATTTTACACGAAATTCAGAATAAGAATTAATAAGTAAGTAAATTAAGCAAAATAACCAGAAAAACTAATAAAAATTAATTTTAACCTTTTCAAAACTTATGCAATAATTTTTTTACGCCAATATGAAAATGTCTCCATCTAAAAGGATCATAATAGAAGTAGAATCAAGCATTTTTGGTAAGTTGAGGAGTCTAATAAATGAAATAAAAATTATTTGCTAAAAAGTGCAAAAACCCCATTTCAATTAAATGGTAAAAGTATCATCATTTAAGCAGGGTTAAACGGCATCGTAATTTTTTTTCCTTTTTCTTGAATTGTTTTTAGGTTAAAAAGAAACGATTTGGACGATACTCAAGTGAAAATAGCCAACTTGGTAAATAACGGACACCCTACTGTATATAGTACCTACATTTCTTTGTAATAATGGCTCCAGAACCCTATAATGAGCTTGGCCGACATGCCCTTGGCCAGTTTTTTTTTTAATTTTGTTACTCATTTATATTACCTACTTTATAAATTTATAGGATCTCTGTGTATACCAATTTTTTTCTATAATTTTTAAAATATTCAAATATTCGTTTGTCTGTCCGTTTATTCTTTCATAATTTCATAATAACGGTTTAACCGATTTTGTAAAATTTAGAATGCATTAAGAACGTGCAGTTGCGCAAATAGCATATTATACGATTTCGAAAAATAAATTTTTAATTAAAGTAGATTACATCCTGAAATAAAAAATGGTATACGTATCTATTCTATATATTATCTAACTATATATACTAGATACATATATATACGTAATTTACGTACATATAGACACGTAATTTTTATAAAATTTTGTCATAAATATTTATTTCTCGATGCACCTTGTTTTTATTTATCATTTTTAAATTTTTACTTTGACTTTCTCCATGTCCTCTAATGCTTAAAGCATCTTAATGAAATTTAGGATACCGTAAGTACTTACAGTTGCGCAATCGATGGTCTGTAATATCAAGTCGATTAAGAGTTCGTTAGTTCGTTGGTCCGGGTTAATTTCTGAAAAGGCTGAATGGATTGTGATTGAATTTTGCTTTTTCTTCGATAAACTATTTTCTATGAGTATATACGTATTTTATTTGTTTCCTTTACGTTTGTAAATCATTCAACTAATTTATATAAAACTGATGATATGTAGTACTAGGTGGGTTTTAGGAAAAATAAAATTAAAAAAAAATTGTATTTCACGTTGTCTATGTATTTGTAATATTGAACAAATTTACTGAACCCATTCCAAACATTCCATCACCAATTATATAGAAACCCCTTAGTAAAATAGGACATTAACATTTCTTTTGCTTCATCTTCATATTTTTACTATTCCAGATTCTAAATATTCTTTCAATCATAGAAAGCTACGTTATCACGCAGTAATATAGTCTAAATTTTATTTTGATACTGTCTTGATTATTTAATATTTTGATACATATTTATTTTGATATTTTCTCTGGCTTCGTCCAAATCGGAACTGTAACCGATATCGGGATCAAAACAGCAAGCGCGACGAAAAGCGAAAGCAACATTACTAGACCAAGGCAAAAATCGATTACGGCACCAGAAATATATTCAACAAAATAACCAAAATCAGAATGAGGTTAGAACTGAGATCCAGATTGAGATCGAGACCGAGATCGAGAATGAAATAGAGTCGGAATCTACTTCAATCAATCCGGCTTCGGAAATAAAAACGGGACTGCAATAGAAATCGGAAACGGGACAGCTATCGGGATCTTGATCGAGAGCGTGATTGGTCGATATACAAAATAAAGAAATTAATTCTATATTCACGCGGGCGAAGCCGTGGGCAAAAGCTCAAAGAACTCTCTATATAACCTGAAACAAAAAGGATCTGAAAAAAAATCTGATATCAGCAACATTTTTATTCAAACTAGTTAGAACGGTGACTTTGTTATTGATTAGGACGTATCGCGAAGTTCAATGTCGCAGGGCCGAATACTAGTTCTCAGTCCCATGAGGTCAGCGGTCAGCGGTCAGGGGTGACCAACGGCGCGCGAATTGTATGATTCGCCACCGTACGTTAACTTGACCATGGCCTCGACACCTGTGAGTCGCTATGTGATCGTCTGACAACGGGAAAATGGTAGACCTTAGACTATATTAAAAAAATGTACGTTTTTATTTTCTAATTTTCTGGAAAAATTCATAGTTAAAATTTTGCTTACGTATAATGTATAGACTATTTGATCTAACGAATAAAAAGCACTTACCTATGTCTACTTATCGAACTAAACGATAAATACTTAAAAATTCCCAAATTATAGTTTACTTTAAACCTTCATTCTGTAATTTTGCGGATGTTTCAAACTCAGCAAATTCAATAAACAAGCAAATATCGCTGAAGAATCAAACACAACACATATTTAAGTTAGAACAATAGTGATGCATTACTTTCTTCTCAAGTTTCTCGTATTGGAAACCGATGATCACTGCAGGAAACACAAATTATTATCAATAACGAAACCGTTATAAAAATTATGATAAGTGAAGATAGGGTATACTCATGCGCGTTCTTGACGGGGAGTGTATTGAATCGTTTCGATAAAGTCGTAGAGCCGGGTGCGATCCGACCGTTCGTCACCTCTGACCCGCGCTTGACCGACCAGTGGGCCTCGGAGCGGCGGTCTGTCTCTCTAGAAATATTAGTACTGCTCACTAACTTACTTACTAACTTCAATATTATCTTTAGGTAGAAGAAAAAATCTATTTAGGAATTCGCTTTCAAAAAATGATGTTAGTAGATGATAAGCGCTGAAGATATTCTCGAGAGTTATGATAATTTTCTTTGCGAAAATAGCCGCTCCACATTAAACTTTATTTTTGAAATTGATCTAGATACCAGTTACGTTCTCATAATTTTTTAATAGATTTTTTTTAAAGCTATTAAAACGTCAGTTTTGTTGAGCAATTACATAAAATCCAAAATACGTAATCCAGCACATTTATATAAATTTAAATACCTTACAGACATCTATTTCTGAAACATTTATGATAATGGTGAATTTCCTTGAAAACAAGTTTTTCGACATATTCAATTATATGTCTATTAATGTTTAAAAAATGATGTTTTGACTCGCACAATTAAATCATAACACATATAATAATAGCCTGAAAAGTAACAGCATATCTGTCGTAGGGCACACAAGTTATGATCCCGATGACCTGTACATTTAAATGCTTGACAAACTAATTAATTGCGAATTGAATATATGAATTCACTTTTTAGCGGTGAAGGAAAATATTATGGTAAACACGGCATATTGGCAAAAAATTGCTGAAATCTTCAAAGACATTGTGAAACTCTCAAAACGCTTTGGGACTATGACCTAACCCATTCTCAGTAGAAGACTCATGCGCGGCAGCGCGACATCGGACGGGTTGTAATAGCGACGCATAATAATATGTATTATTTTTCACGCAACGCCGGACAATGGTCAAGCGGTGCGACGTTAGCTCGGGCTACCTATTTACGTCGTTTTTTTTTTTATCAACTGGACATTAGGACCCTTCCATTGTCGCTAATCCTTGCGCAGAGGGTAATTAATAAGGTTCACCATTGTGCGAATAACACCGCCTTTTTGTTCTTGGGGATGGTGTTTTGTCGTTTTTTTTTTTTCTTCTTTTTGTCGTGTCCGGCACGGCTTTGTGTATTCGGCCTGCCCGTCTTTGTTTAGGTAATTATTAGCGAGTCGGGCGGCCGGGGGAGCTTTCTCACAACAGTAGCTGACCGTTACCCAGTGCAAATCGAATAACGCTATCGAGTTTCAGAATTAATGCCGCCACGTGATGGAGTAAACATTATTTATTTACGACCCAATAAACGGCGTTGTCCGCTCATGCAGATTATTGAGTAATTATAAGCGGCTACCTCTATACTCTTTTGGCCTCATAATTTTATTGTTTGCACAATGAAGTAGAAAGAACACATAATTCAACAGTGGCGATCACCAGAGAGGTGGGCATCAGTGAGGAGCGTAAAGGAAATAATTCATCAATATTGAAGCGGCTTTGAGGTCATGTTTAGCCTCTGAGAAAAGATTTAAAAGGACCAAGATTTTTGATAGATGATGAGTTGCTGGTAGCAGTACCTATATAAAAAAGCATTTTGACGACAAACCCAAGAATTTTTTTTAATGGCTTTCAAGATAGTTCACAGAAAAATAAAAAAAGTGTGCATGTTACTTAATTGTTTCAAGAGAACTCCATTACTTATCAACTTTCATTCATAAGCTATAGTTTTGGTTTTTAAAAAGTTGATATATGTGATTCTTTCTCGACTCTTTTGCAAATAACAATTTTAATGACTCATTTTTTTAATTTGAATTATCAAATCAACACTAAATTATCTGATTTAACAATTTTTCAACATTTCTCACCGAATTTAAACAGTTAATACGATAGATAATTATATGTAAAATAGTTACACTTTTAAAGTTTCGTTATTTGAAATAACTGTCTACGACCACAGTCGAGATTAATTAAACTTATTAGGCGCTTGCAAGTAATCTAAAAGTATTTATTCACATTCAAAGATGGCCTCCGTTGTATTGTTACTTTATTTGCATACTAATTGTTGCTTGTGACTCCGTTCGCGTGATGGTTATGAAACATAAGAACGTTTTAAAACGACATAAAAACTGTCCTTCATTTGTTCGTTGTTGTTCATCGCCCATGGAAAATCGTCATGTTATGAAGTCTTCTTCAAAAGACGTCATGTTATGGAGTCTTCTTTAAAATCACCATAGCGAGATTTCTTCCTTTTTATGAACTTTATTGAACTAATGGATGATTGGACATACATTTTTTTTGTCACACACACTGTCAAAAAATCTGAAGATAGGTAGGTAGCATTTACCCAAATCTATTTGGTAGGTACTCCAATTTAATAAGAATGAAAAGGAAAAATTTAAATTTGCTCTCTGTCTAACCTCTAGGTAATGTAGTGCTGTATCCTAAGTTAAGCAATAGATTACTGATGATAAAACACAAAATGTCAGTTCTTTATTTTTTGACGGATGCTTGAATAAACAAACAAATAATATACAGACAAACAAATAATATACAGCATATAGACAAACAGCAAAAATTTCAAAAGTAGATATTTTGGGATCTATATTATGTATGTGATACACAACACAATTTTTGTTTTCAAATTAAAAAAAAAATACAAAAAATTTGGCTGCATTACGATTTTATTATATAAATAGATAACATGTCTCAAAACTCACATGTTGATATGAAAAAAATATCAAATGATAATTATTATTTTAAACTGTAATGTAACTGTTCTTATTATAGCTTATATTCGAAAATATTACCAATAATATATAGTGTACTATAGTTTTAATATTTAGCATGAACTACAATATGGATATAATATTTAAATATAGCTGCAATATGCTCAACATTAAAAAGTCTCTTCAATGTTAGCGAATCGAATAAAAAAACATGCGTAACCCTTCGCGCGGAATCCCTAGCCCCGGCCGGTGCGGCGGGCCGGCTGACCTCTGATCTCTGATGAATTTCGGAAACGCACCGGCCGGCCGTTACCCGACCGTGCATTAACTGGTCCCTACCGGTCCTTCTCGATGCGTGTGGAATCAATTTACAATAAAACATCCTTAATCGACGTGCGGGCTACATTGTGGAGAGCGGGTATCACAGCAGCAATTCAGGAAACTGGATTCTGTCGCAGATGCACTTTCTTCTGAAAGATGACAATGCATTCTCTCGATTATTATTAATCATAGATGTTTGTTCCAATTTCGAATTCGGCTATTACTTAAATTGAGGCTTTGGGACTAATATAATAACATCATTGACATTTTTAGTTCTTTAAATGAAACCGCAGAGTGAACTTATTTTTTAAATAATTAATGTAAATGATAAAGAACATAGGAATATTCTGATGTCGAATATTTCAATTTGCTAATTAGACGGGGAGTTTGCAAAGCACAGCTAATGTCGAATATCGCGGTAGTGTTCATTATTAAAATGTAAAAAGAGTTTTTGCTTGCTTGCAATATCATGCTCGGAAAAATAAAAATGTATATAAACTTAAAATTTTTATAATATCTACCATCTAGATTGTATAGCTAGGGCCGACCCTCTAGATTTAAGACACTACAATGAACAGTTTGTAATGCGACAAATTGTACTAATAACTATCATCTACCTATTGGTAGGCCATTAAAACTATTTAGATTGTGAAATCAGACAGTAATTATAGCTGTATGTATTGCAGCGGTCATAACACTCATGACTCCTGGGTCCGCCCCTGTTAGTAATACAATAAAAGTACACATTTGGGAATATGATGCTTATCTTAGGGCATTTGTATCAGCAAATAAGTTTCATTGGAAACGTCTGTTACGAAGAGAGTATGAAGTTTTCATGCAATCATAACAGCCTGTTGGCCCTTTAGATTATAATAACCTCAATATGAATTTGTCCGTGATGACGTCATATAAATGGTTACAGTGAAAGATTGTATTAATACTGTAATATTTGGCTCTCTGCTTTCAAAATATTTTTAAATGCACTACATTGTAAATATTAGAAAAACGGTTTATGGATAGCAATACACAAATT
Organism: Eumeta japonica; assembly: GCA_005406025.1. NCBI lineage: Eukaryota > Metazoa > Arthropoda > Insecta > Lepidoptera > Psychidae > Eumeta > Eumeta japonica. The sequence goes on from BGZK01000270.1 coordinate 162,192, forward strand.
TACTTTACTTATTACAATTTAATAGTATACATTGCTTTATGAGACGAACCAATACACAATTTTGTTTATACAATCCCAAAATAAATTTTTTCTCACAATATATTTTATCGTTTTACGCGAAGCGAGATCGTTTCATAATAAAATAATTTAATGACAGTATATTTGTTTTCGATATAAGAGTATCTATGTTTTCTTCTGAGTTAATACGATCGGAATCTGAATCTAGGTCAGAACTAATCGCTATCGAGAACGGGACTCGAATTGCAATTGAAAACGGGATAAAGTTCGACATCGTGGTTGACAGGCGTGATCGGTCTTTTGAAAGAGGAAGGAATCCATTCTGTGTGCACGCGAGCCGAGATGCGGTAAAAGCTAGTAAAATAATAAATTTAATTACACCATAGCTTTTCCTTACTATACTGCTATTTTTGGTATTTTTATTAGAGGTTTCGATCAAATTGTTAATGTTTGTGACAAATACTTATCTAAAATTATACATGTATGCTATAATACGAAATTGAAATTGCTACATATGGTAGCTGATAAAATTTTACTTATCAAAACATAAAACATACCCACTGTTTAGCAAGCATAGTAATATAATTTACCAAAACAGTATGAACAGCTGTATATTAAACACGTACATAGCACGCAGATAAACATGCTAGCCTGGTACACCACTACAAGGAAAGAGTTAAGGACGTGTGCGTAGGAAGCGATTCGCGACAGCCGCCCACGGTTTGCGAATCATGCGAGAGGACGGAGGATCGCCCTCCCGCGCCGACCAATGGCGCGCGGTCTAGACGTAGGTATATACCGTGCCACAGCACGACGTCGCGAATATTTTATTTATAACTCTCCACGTAATACATATTTACTCGGGGCCGGTTTAGCGATCGGCGCGAAGGCATAAACAAGACGCCTTTGTTGTTACGTACGCAGTTTTGATGTCATCACATGTGCAAACTTGAAACACGTAATTAAATACATACTTAATGTAGAACAATACACAGCTTTCATCAAATTGACGTCATAGTTTGTATGTGTTTTTTTTCAAACTTATTTTTACGTCATAAAGTTTTCAGCCTCTATTTCGACATTAATAATATATACTATTTCGCAGAATCATTAAAATTAAATTATAAAATAGATAGGCGTATCGTATCGTTAACATATAAAAATATTGAATTTAATTATGACGTCTAAGGCTGCACGACAGCAAGGTACAGATCACGATATTACGATATTAAATGACGAATTGTGCACGTCACGTGAGGGTTGGAATTAGGTAGCTATTTAACGAGAGGAGCAAACTCCGTATAGCGAAGTGTCACACAGAAGCGCGCGACCCGCAACCCTTCAGGGTAAAATATCTCATTTTAAACGTTTCAAGCATGTGTTTCTTTTTATACTAATCCTTAGGGTAATCGCTAAAGTTTGACACAAACAGCTGTCATGTCGCAAGCGCTAGGAGAGTTACGAAACAACTCTAAATAAATATTTAGAGCCCTTTCGAGTTGTTTCGGTTCGTAATGACGAGAATAAATTGCATATGAAATAAATGATCAATTCGACTTATTTAACCGATATTTTAAAAGTAGCTAACCCAACTTTATGTTTCTGGCAAAACAATTTACTTACTCCATTTTTGTATACAAGTTAAGGAAGTACAACTATATATTCAATTCAGCATATTATGTCTAGTGATCGGTTTACTTATATTTTAATTAGTATTAATTATATTATTATTTAAAACGAATTATTCTCATAAATGTGGTATTTCAGTAATAAGTAGTCAATAACATATAATAGAAAAATAGAAATACCATTTTTCTATTAGGTATGCAATTGTTTGTCATTACAATGCCTAGTTTTATTTACGCTTCTCACTCTCACTCATGAATAGGTTGGCACACATAAGCTATATAGTGTGTACAATAACTTCGTACATATCAAATATCTCTATCCTTAATCCTTTCCAAAGGTTTCGAATTTCTGTATGCATATTCGAAGTAACACGCTTACAAGCAACTTCAACCCCTTTATATAAGTCACAACTAAAAAACGCAAGGGTGGCAGGGTATCGCGGCATTAGCCGTCAATGTATCGGAGGTGTTAGGGCAAAAACGCCCGCACATGGGCGTATTTCAATTAGCTGTCACTTTGTCAACCCTTCTGCATTATTTTAAGTCTAGTACGAACTTTAGGCCCCCTCCTTTTTAAAAATAAACTTTTAAACCAGGATCATTGTCCGTGTATTGAAAAATAGATTTAAAATTGATATAGATACTATTAGATACGTCAAAAGAAAAATAGGAACTAAATATTACGTACCTACATGTGTACGTAACAGTTTAAGCGGTTTCATCAAAATCTCATGCCACTTTGAAAGCAGTCAGTATGCAAAATAAAAAAAAAATGTAAATAAAACTAAATACATTCATTCATGAAAATAACCTCCAACAACGTGAAGGCATTTTCGCAACGGTTATCGTTCTTTTTTTCATGTAAAGAAAAACATTTTACGAAGTGCCTCTTCGACTTCATTGTTCTTTTATTATACTTTAGTTTTTCCAATAGCTGTATTCCATTGTCCTTACTAATCCGTAATCAGAAGGAGGGATATATTTGTTATATGCTAGACATACCGGCTGAAAATGAAATTTTGTTTTAATCTTTTATTTTTTCTACAGTCAATAAGTATACTTGTCTGCTCAAGCGCATGCGCATGTTCAAGCAGTTATCTCAGCCTTTGAACATCTCCATCTTTGCCTATTGCCATTATGCGGAGTCGGTTCTTCCCGTTGCGGTGTGCTTGGACGATTTCCTCATTCATTTCCTCATTCAAAACAGAATAATGAAAGGCTTGGAGAAATTTCCTCATTCTTTCTTGAGCCTTTCATTACTGTTTTGTTGTCATTCTCTATCGTTTCTCAAGTATGCAAGGGAATATTAAAGCTTACCTAAAAATAGTTTACCACAACAGTTATATCAACATAGATGCTAGATTGGAGACTTTCAGAAACCTTGTCTGTGGTCTTAATCGGTGTTTGTATGAAAAATTGGCCGGGAAAGTGATTCGTTTTAACCAAATTCTTTATCTGTTCAGTAATGTCTTATATATTGGTAATAAACATTGTAATTACAACAAGAAGGAAGATATTTGTAGTTTAATTAGAGCATTGTAACTTCAAAAATTAACTTTTGAAATCGAGTAGTTTGTCCGCAAGTAAATGCTAACGTCAATATATAGTACGACAAGTAAATGCCAACGTACAAAAGCACTAGTTTATAAAATGCAAAGATATAAATATACACTAACTTGATTACATATCATTTTAAAATAAATTCAGTGAAATAATTAAAATGCATCAATTCTATACAACAACATACATGATTTGAATAATGAAAATAAATGACAAGTGCGTATGTATTATATTTGACAAATTGTTAATAATAATTCACTTGATTTCACGATTTCCTCTTGTATTTGGCTTCATTCTTTCCGATAATATCTTATTCGTCATTCATTCAGTAATAAACGAAACAAATGAAAAGAATCATATCGTCAATTAGAACAAAAACTTTAAAATAAATAACTATTTTTTCGATATGAATTCTATGTTACGATCTAATACTGCTTGTATTCAGGAAACTTGCAAAATAACCGATCGAAATAATAACAATTATCATTTTCATTTAGAGATTGTTTGAATCTATCTTCCTTTCTTGTAGACAATCATAGTTTTCCAAACAATTCAAAAGTTTCACGCTGTACGACATAGTGTAATAGGAAGCCGACACGGATCCAGCATAAAAGCTTTCAGATCTACTCAAATCACAGCCTTTTTTTTTGTCGATCAAATACGCGGATATTTCATTAACCCTTTGTCGGGGAGGAAGTGCATAAAGTAGGTCAGAGCGATGCGATGCGGTTGAAGCATTGCACATGTTGTGAAAGCGGTGCAGAAAAAAAATCCCCTTCAAGTTGCGTTTATTGTTTCCCGACATTAAAAAATATTGATTGTTAGCTGCAATTTGTACAGCGGTGACGCAGTGCAGGAGCAACGGTACGGATTGGCTTGAACGCCAGAGCGAGATTATGAAATCTCTGAAATTATTTCATTGTTTCTTCATCGAAAGGTTTGAAACACAGATTGTTAAAGTTGTACCCCGAAATAGTAAAAGGTCCATGCAGCCTTAAAAAAATAGGTAATATATTTTTTTTAATTAGGAACAATAAGATGACAATTCAAGCCGCGACACTAAAATAAAGCACTCTATCATCATTTTTTGCTTGCATTGCGATCGCTTTACCCTTAACCCTTTCCTCGGTCGCGCCAGCAATTCCTTGCCTACCAACTGGGTTTTTTTGTCGGTCCCTTTTTTAAATGGCACATGCAGAGAGTGCTTTTTTGTGAAATTTATTCGACAAAATGCAATATCATCGGTCTACCTGGATGTTCGAAAGGCTTTTCCTTTAATAGATCGTCCCTAATCGATTTCTGAGGTGATTCCTTACAAAATCTGGACCTTTTTCTATATTAAAGCACGTCTTTGCTCAGTTGACTAAGCCAAAAATCCGTAGAAAAGAACTTATATACCTACTATGCAATTCTTTTTTAACAGAAACCTTAATAAACAATCAATAGGTCGGCGTGTTTCGAAAAAATACCTAATTCATACACATAATTGAATAAACGAGTATAAAAGTGTAAAACTGCATTGATACAGTCATTGTATATTACCGATAAAGACTTATAAAAAATAAATGGTCGTGCGAAACGTCAAATCCGTGGAGTTTGGGAGAACACTGCAAAAAACTTCAGGTAAAAAGTCATATATGGGTATAATTGTCACAAATTAAAGCAAAAAATCTCCAACAAAGGCTATCAAAATTCTGCAAGCCACACGAGCAGGTAGAAAACCTTTCTAAGATCCGTTGTCTTTTTTTCGATATGTTGTGCAAAAGCGTGGGAGGGTCGCGGGATAACTGTATTTTGTGAACGGTAATATTAGCGGAGATGGAGTTAGAAATAATCATATATAGAAATATTAAATAATTTTTAGCCATTGCTCTTGAGGCAAATGATAAAAACTCAGTATACCTTACGATAGGTGAAAGAAATGGTTATTTGTGACTTAAGCCTTAGACGAAAAACAAAAAAGAAAATTTAGATACATATCTACGCCTATGGGTTACAATATTAAATGGTAAGTTGAGCGCTTGAACTATTCAAAAATTTTCTACATATTGTCATTTTTGGTTAAATCTTAATAAATATTTCGGTACTAATATACGTCAATTATATCAGTACCTACACTTTATATTTTAATGAGTGACTCACTTTTATTATTATAATAAATTCACTGAATTGAACTCAATTAAATTTATTGTATTATTTACTTAAAATAGGCAAGTAATGCAATAAATTTAATTTGCCAGCGGCTTCTAACAATTTTACAAGGATCATGTTCGAATGAATTTCTCGCTTAAACGGTACCGTAGAGTAAAATATTTAAACAGAAGCCGGAGCGAGGGTTCAGTGTATATAGAAGGCAAGAGAGGAATGAAATGAAAATAGATTTTTATTTTCATCGGCAGCATAAAATGTCTGAGAGTTTAAAATTATATCAGATTTATGATTGTATATGATTTCGGGTTACCTAGTTTGCAAGCTTCAGGGAAAGGAGGAGGATAAATTTTTACATATTATTGGCCATAACTCAAAAATATACTGAGAAAAAAAAAACGAATCTTCTGCCCTTTGAAATTATTCCATAAACACTGCATACAACAAAAATAATAAAAATCATATTCTCTAAGTCTTTCTTGTTGTACGTTTATATAAAAAAAATATTTCGGCTCAAGTATTTGATTCCAATACTTTATTCATAGAAGTCTTTTTAAGGACGTGCCAGAGCCGCAAACTAGCAAAATAAACTTTTTAAAATTGGATTCAAATATTATACTCAGGTGCATGGCTTCAGTTTTTTTTCCAAAGTGATAAAGGCACGCAATCCGATATGTGGATATCAAAAAAGCTTTTTATGAAAAACCTGCCTCGTCACATTGTAAACAATCGCCTGTCTGAGTATCGTTTTTGTGTGCGGGAATTTTGCGCAAAAAAAAAACATCCACAAAAACTAAAATCTGCCGGCCCGCGCGGAACGATAAGTTTATTTTGAAACGGAGACGGAAAAAGTTTTATCGGCTTACCTCTCCGAATGCGTGCTCGCTGCCTTCTTATGTGATTAGAAGTATCGATTTTTGGGGTTTCGTTTTGGAAAGAGTGTCGCCTGACTCCTGTCGTCCCTTCGAAAAAGGGGGACACACACTGAAGTGTAATTGCTAGTCGTTCTATCTTTCGTACTTCTTCTCGGTTCGTCACGGTCTATATTCTTTTAAATATTCCATTTAAATATTCCTATAAAATATGTTTTGAGTTCATAATTTCGAAAATTTTGTAAAAGAAAGATTGAATTTAGAGCCGAGAAATATCAAACTTTAGACTGTGTGAATACAATTAAATCGTACAGGCTCACACCCGCGATTCCGCCCTCATGGATAAAAACCGCGATTTAGATCTTGTTCTGTATTAATATTTCGAACGAATTCATTCCGGTTACATTACTAATACCATTCTTGCTCTTTGTCCTTGCAATTTTTCGCTCTTCCTTTCTCGTTTCATACTTTCTCTTACTCTCATTCTTATGCTCCTTCTCGCTCTTCCCTCTCTATCCATCCATCTCTCGCTTCAGATCTCTCTGTTTTTACATGTTTTCACACGTCAATATAAGAACAGATTATAATAATTTGTTATGTAACTACTGAAAATCAATATAAAAAATATAAATCTGATGATCCAAACAAACGCGTTAGAGATCGCATCATTAGATTTTCAATTTATATGCTACTGTTTATCGATGATGTATCGATATCGATAATACACATCATCAAGTTGTGGAATTTGGATGGCTATGCCATTCAGATGACTTTATGGCCGTCCAAATACAGGCCTGTTACAAAGAGATAAGGGAATCGAAATGTCGTTTTATTGTTTTACCTTCGGCTCTTGTCACTGTAGTGAGTTAAATCTAAACCAGTCTTTAAGTTTAGACTTAACTTATGATTAGTCATAAGTTAAAAACATGAAAAGCTTGTTCAAAATCGGTCCAGTATTTATTTTTTGTATGTAGCTCGCTCAAACAAACAGGCAAAAATCGGTGATTTGAAGTCAAGAGCGTCTAAATAACATATAGCAAACGTTTTTTAGTTTACTCTGTATTACGAAGTATATACATCATGTGTCTGCACCTTTAAAAGGCTGAATTTTTTGTAACGCATTATTTACTATCAAAAATTCTTTATTACTTATTATCTTAACAAATGACAAAAAACTAAAATTAAAAATTTAAGGGGATTGCCATACAAAAAAAAACTTGTCTAGTTCAACTTTTCTTTTGTTTTAGCTTTATTGAAAAAACGGTAATATATGCAAATATCAAACAACAATAAATATATGCAAATATCAAACAACAACAAATTATGAAAAAAAAAGAAACTGTAAGTCGGGTTTACACTAGTCTAGTTCAACTTTTTCTTTGTTTTAGCTCTACTGTAAAAACGCTAATATATGCAAATATCAAACAACAAATTATGAAAAAAAGAATTGTTAGTCAGGTTTACAATAAGCGTCACGAATTTAATAAAAAAATTCATTATTTGTTTCGTAAATACAAAACAAATATATAGCGAAGCTGTACGGAACCATTGGTGTACGAGTTCCACTCGCGTCTGGCCGGTTCTTGTACAGACGCACAGGCGCCACTGTTACAATTTTAGAATATATATTATTTTAATGTACTATGGCTAATTTTACGCGACTACGTAATTGTCCACGTATGATTTCAAAATTGTCTCCATCTAAGGGGTTGGCTTAAAACATCAAAACAATTACCAACAATGTAGAACGAGATAAGATTAGTAGAAGACATATTCTTAAAATACGATGCAGTCTATTATTTTTTACAGCCGCATTACGTATCGGATTGGAAATCACTGCAAATTTATTAATTATTAGAAATCTAATTAGAAATACAATATAACTTTGCCGCCTTAAAAACGAAATATAAGCTCTAAAAGAATATAATCGTCTGTATAAAATAAATTATAACAGTTTATTTCGTATATCCTATTTTTTCTAATAACACTTCTTTTATGCTCGATATGCATTTTTCGCAATAAAATAAAGTACATACCTCTTCAGTTTCATCGCATATCTTACTCAAAATCTCAACAAGGAATGGTGCATTTCATTTACAGACTAATCAGGAGGATCATAACGGAAATCGTAAACATCAACACGTAACTATAGACAAAGCGGTACACCCAACAAGTTAATTGAAAAATTGAAACACTCATTGTGTAGCTAAATTTAAGGGTACTTACTTACTCTAACTAGAAATATCTCGATGTTCTTTAAGCCTGGAAGAGGGATGAGGAAGAGTATAATAAGGGAGGGCGACAGATTTGCGCGGTTCGTTGATCCCTCAAACAAAAACTCCCCCGCGGTTTCAGCGCCCGTTCTCACGATACGCGCCTGAACCTTGACATCGGTAAAAACAACAGCAGTGCGTTGCGCGCCCCCTGCGTCTCTGTTTTCAGTCGGAGTGCCAAAAAAATTGGACAATGTTCAGTTTCTAGCTTTCAAAATATCTACAACCTAAAGTCGCTTGCCGACAATTCCTATATATTAACAACGACAATACAAACCTTAACTTAAGTATATAATTTGCAGACGAGTGATATAGGAGAACGCTCATAGTTAGTGAAATATTAAAAAACAGTGGATGTACATAGATTTGGATTTTTTAAATTATATTAGATTTATTTTCTCAGTCAAAATTATGAATATAAGACTAATAACATGAAAGTTTAAATAATAAAAAAATCCGTCAAATGCGAACCTAACTCGCTCAACGATACCTACGACATATTAAGTATAAAAATAAATTGACTAGAGTTAGTACATGCGCATTGTACACAAGTTTTGAAGTTAAAGTAAATAAGGAAATAAGTTTTTTTTTTATAACTTCAAAAATTGAAACCATCTAAATCTTCACTTTATTTTTCCAGGCAGTCCTGAACTATTTCAGATACTTAAAGTTTCTAGGTATTGAAATATAAGAATTTATATTTAATTCAGCCCGTCTAATATCATAATCATTTTCACAGCCACAAAATTTTCATTATTATCGTATCAATAGCGTTATGTTCATGTCAGGTCGTGTATGAAATCCTTTAATTGAGAGTTCAAATCTGTCAATTTATATGCTGATATGATTTCCAATTGGAACAGTTGCAGTTGTACATGTGCATTGATTGCGTATTTAAAAAAGATTTTGCGTTTCACTTTGGTACGCTATCTAGTTAGGCGAATACATTATTGATCACAACAATAATCTCTTAAATTTACTATTGATATTTAGGATTCTTATCAAAATGCGACATCTGATCGAGACGGATGTGACGTTTTGCCTAACGTTCGTCTTCCGGTAGCGCCGCCTGCTGCGAACACTCATTATTCTTTCAGCAAACATGTTGTGACTTCGCCCATTACCTCTACAGTTCTCCGCGGGCGGACGTATCAAAAGATCTAGTTCCGCTATCATTAAATATCTATTATTATAAGTCATTAAAGGGTGAATCTACCACATGCTGTATCAGGAAACAATTTCCACTTCACCTGTTCAACTTACTATAGATATGTGTGCGTGTACTAATTACTATGGTATGTGTACGCCAAAGGTACTGAAAGAAGAAACATTACTCCTAAATGCATTCACATGATTCTATAAAAAATTCTATATTTTTTCGGTATTACTTTTAATTAATAATCGACACTATTTAGTAGGTAAGCAACAAATTAAATGTTACCATTATATTTATTTTTCTATTCATACCCTAAAGAAATATTTTTCATCTTATGCTTTTCGCATCTTCCACCCAAGTACCGTTATAAATCTTTTACTGTGAGCTCACTTAGCCTGTCATCACCTTGGATTGTGGGAACAAATTATCGCAAACACTCGCAACGCAAAAAAAAAAAAACTTCCTAGCGCAAGGAATCGATCACCGAATTATATATAAAAAAGTCTCCCACGCAGCGAAAGGGTTGACTGCCTATACGCACCTGACCTACATACTGCACTGACTAAAAAATTCTTACGATAATGTGTTTTTATTTCGCGTTTTTTGCTCATTATTCTTATTGTGCCAAGTACACAATGCAATAGAAGCTTCCGTAGGGTAACCAGCTATTTACAAATCGAAGAAAGACACTTAATGTTTATATTATTTAGACGACTTATGTGGATTTTAAACTTCCCGTTAAGAAAATGGAAAATTTTGGTAAAATTAAAGGTTATTGTTTTCAATTCGAATTCCGAAAAACGAGATCTCGAACTAAATCTGTTAATTGTTCGAGAGATATCGTTAACGAAATATTTTCACAAGTGTTTTTGGTAATCATTTTCAAATATTTTCAGTTAAATTAAATTGACGTTTAAAGTACATATGTATGTACCTTTAAAAAGATGCTACGAATGTCGAAAGTCTTGCTGATATCGATTAAACTGATAAAAGACGTAGCTGTCAAAGTAAAAAAAAGTTTTTTCGTAATAGCTCTTTTGTTTTTCAATAAATTGAATTTTAGATTATTACTTTCAATATTGAATATATTTTGAGCTCAAAATACTGCATCAAATGCTGCAAACCTTGCCCAAATCGGTGCCGTCGTTCAAAAGATACCTTCAAATAAATATTCAAAATATTACAATAAATATATTTTTTCCCATTTTCAATGATATTGGAAGAGAATGCTGATAATTTTCAGCATGAAAATGTATGCAATAATGTTTTAATAATTTTCGAGCTCAAAAATTTTACTGGTTAACTTCATATATACAGAGAATCGTCGAATTCAGGTGTCAATCAATAGTAAATTATTTATAATGGATCAGTATCGATCATTATATTTTAAAAATCGTTAAAAATTTGCTTTTTTTTCTCTCTGCTCATTTATTTATTCGTTCGACATACAATAATGCTTTAGAAAATTCTACGAAACATCCTATTTAGTTTAAGCTGATTAATTTTTATTGCAAATTCTATTTAGCATATTAAATCATAGAACAGGATACACCCTATTCAGTTGTGCAAACGGGAAGGGAAGCAATGTGCCTGCGCCGACGGAGAGTCGGGCGTCGGGCGCCGCAGGTAGCCGCTCAAGGGTTATCCGCTTATACTGAAAAAATTGGTCTGCTATCCGATTATCGCTTGCGCAATAACAGAAGGGCGAACGGATTTACTTTAACACTGAAAAAAAAAAAAACCGCTTTAACTTTATCGAAATCATTAACACCGAATACACAATTCCGAAGGCGTTCGTAGCATGGCGCCGACAATCATTGGCCGCTAAATACGAGATTTGGGGCTCAATTCGCGGTCGTACACCATGTGTATGTTAATATAAATATTAATAGCTCATTTGGAAAGTTCATGTTGTACTGATCTTATTTCGTTGCGTTAGTACTAACACCATAGCCGTAATTAAGTTTGGGTTTATTTATTATTGAGCAGTTATTAATGAATTATGAATACTTGAAAGTGCCATTCAAATTTCTTACCTTACCTATCAGAACCATTTCATACAAACTGCAAATATTGCAAATTATAATGTTTTACTACACAAATCCCTTCTTTGTAGTGAATTAGTAACGTAGATATTAAATGTACTTTATAAAAATAAAACTTTTGAGTTGTTATCTACTCCAACTTATTCCATATTTTTAGTTGGGATTAGTGCAATATGTCTTATCCTCACCCTAAAACTCACGTCGAACCACTTTCAAAATGTCTATTACCTTCTTACTCACCCTTACCTCTATCCATTCTCATCACTTCACAAAACCATTACAAGATTTGCGTTTCTATTTAATGGAGCCAAGCGTTTTTCGTCGGTCTATCATTACCAAAACCATTAAATTATAATAACTCATTAAAAACCAGTCTTTCGAATGAAAATCGCCGACCGAGGGCCAGTGGCCCAATTTCCATAACTTAATATTATTTAGCTACAGAGATCAATATAATTTAGTCAAAATAATATATACTACGTATATACTCGTTACAGTCTTAAAGAAAGGTTTTATTACTAAAAATCTATTTCAAAAACTGGTGATGTAAATAATTCATTACAGCAAAACTATCGTTAAATAAATTAAAATGCTTGGAGTTGATGCTTTTGAATGCATTATAGCGTAAAACATGTGTTTAATAAGTAATACTAGACGTAATCTGTGCCAAGAATTCGCACAAATTATGTATAATATTTATCAGCTTACAAAATTACTATAAATATCAATTTTATTTCGCTTTTATTACAAAAATTTGTAACAAAAGCAATATATATACATATGTATATAGTTATTTGATACAATTTGACTTACTTCGACGTCTTTCTGCTTGCTTTTCTAGTGTTTGTCGTCTAGGCATTTTATTCTATCGTTTTTGTTATTACTATGTAAATAAATCATTAACTTCAGTTTTATGAATCAAAATTTATTGCAGGTATTCAATTCGATTCTAAATTTTGCACATTGTTTACAAGGTTCTTCTTTTTGTTGTATTACATTATGAAGCTAAGATGACAGATCAAAGAAATATACGAACAAAAAATTTACCGACCGTTAATCATATTGACTTTTTTTTCAATATTAAGTCGTCAAATGGCAGCATTGCTGTATTGTGTCTTTTTACCGACCGTCAATCAGGTCAACGTTGTTTCAAAATTTAAGTCGTTAGATAGCAGCATATATATAATTTTAATAATTAATTAATTTACAAAAACAAAAGCAATAATATTTTTTTTGTTGATGTCAGTAGAGCAAGCAATTATCTATGAAAAGATATTAAATTTGTGTGCAGTAATTATGATGTTTTGTCTAAAAAAGGAGGCAAACCTTTAACCTTAGCGTATTAATATATGATTGTTGACGCAAGCCTTCCCATAGCGAAAAAGTCATAATGAAAGGTACGTAGATGATACTTAAAATTTTCAGAACGAGCCACTTAAAAATTGTAATACAAAAAAAAATGGTTAGATTTTAAAAAATTAATCTATTTTCCATCCTTATTATGTATATTGAATTTATCTGTCATTTGTTTTTGCAAATTGGTTGCAAAAAGAAAATTGTTTGTCTAACATAAATACGATTCCAATGAGAAAAATTTTCATGAAATGATTTTCTGTGACTTTTTTGTCATTTAAGCCAACAACAAAGTTATAATAGATTTCAATTAGCCTTTGATAGGCCTTTAATTGTGAATTTTCATACCGTGCTACTGTTTATAACTAGTTTAACGAGTTCAAACTTGGTCGCACAAATCTGACTGACGATCTGCGTACGGGACGTCCTTCTACGGCAACGACTAAAAACAACATCAGTGCTGTGCGGCTCATGATAGAGACTGACAAATTAGTGACATAACATCAGATTTGGACAATCTTAGCCATCGGCATGAGTCAAACGCACAAAATCTTTCATTTCAAATCATTTGGTGGGCAAGAAGCTTTGTAGTCAGTGGATACCTCGTAATTAGACTCAAACTCAAAACCTCCGTTGTATTAATTGCTGCCACGAAATGATGCAAATATTTGTCGGTGGTGACTTTAATGCCGTATACGACATAGCTACAGGTAACGACACCTGGATTTTCTGTTACGATCATGAAACCAAAGTCAGTGGGTGTTTACTTTCTCAACTGTTGCCTATTGAAGTTAAACGAGATCGAAACGTCGGAAAGAAGATTACAGCTTCTTTCTTAGGAATGACAGGAATACGTACTAACAAAAAATACTTAGGGCTAGAGTCTCTTTGCGCTATAAAAAATCAAGGCTCTAAGTCAACGTAATCAAAAATTACGGTCAAAATTCGGCTATTTATGTCTTATGAAACTGTCACATAAATTAAAACCTATTAGGTACTTCCCATTGACCTAGATTGATGAAATTCAGTAAGAAGAAAGGCCTCACAGCACAAGGAAAAATCTAAAATAGGTAATTTGTAGTTGTATTATATGAAAATATTTATTTTATGATTACAAATTTACACTCGCAATTCAAGTACGTAACGTGATTTTTTTTTTAACGTCCCGCTATGAAAACTTCAGATTTCCAAGGACTCGAACCTTTAATAAATTCGTTAAAAATAAAAATTACTGAATTCCTACGACCAATATTTCGCTAGTGTTGGTATCAAAAACAGACAAAAATCAACGAGACTCCAGATGGATGAACATATATATATCGCAGTTAGATATCGAACACCTTGCTTAGATGTTCGATATCTGTCAATCCTCTCGAATCAATATTCAATTCTTTGGATAGAAATTCGTAGTAGAGGGGCAGATTCGAGGGTCAGAGGTGGATTGCATGCTGCATGTTAATGCATGTTGCAGGTAAGCGTTAATAAACATTCACGTACTTTTATAAAAACCACACAGTTTAACAATGACGAATTAGCTGCGACACTAAATTATTAAAACGACATTAAAAGCCAATGCCACTCATCTATGGTACGTGCGTACTCAAGGAACGAATTTCTTTGTGTAAAATATATTGTATACTAACTTTCGATCGCCTAATTACTTACTTATCTTGAAACCTTAAATCCAAGCACGATCTAAATGCCTCCCCCGATCCGACTACTTTTCAGACGTCTAATCGGGTCGATCAGAATTTTAAAGGGCAAACGAGCATGCAGACACCAGAGAGTAGTTGCAGTGGTATAGAGTTGCAGGTTTTCACCGCCAATGACGATCACCTATCACCATTGTCCATGGACACCTACAACAACAAGGAAATCACTAATGCATTGCCAGGTTTTATAAGAAAACAGGGTTTAATTCTAAATTCTGCAAGATTCTGCTCATCATTCGAAATTTTGCTCAACGTGAGAAAAAATTGCACATGAAGCACACAGTAGTAGGAAGCCCGTCATTAAGATTGTGATGATTCTATTTCCAACAAGCGGGACGGTGACGAAATTCAGCGACACGAGTAAGGTTGAATTGTTCTTCAGAGCACTTCATGTTGTATATGCGATAAAGTATATACAAAGATACACATGCTTTCGAAAAACTAACCGGTTAAGCTGGCTGGATAGAAGACTAAATATAATTCTGATCACTGACGCGTTCTAAGTTTTTTTTTTTTATCTTGATCCATTATGCATAACATTATTAAATTACAATACAATTTGTAATATGTTATCAAATTTTACAGTGCCTATTATTGATATAGTGATTACACATATTGCTATAAAAAGCTACAGAATGTTATAAAATGCTACGCAATAGTATAGCGATTTTTACCCAGTGTTACTATAATGGTCTTGCAAAACATTGTAAGTTACAACATTACCACAGGAATGTTGTATTAATAAAATGTATAGCTGTGCTCTACATTTTACTTACAGAAAATTTATGTACGTTTCATATTCTACTGTTTTACCCATACTAGCACGAGAAAAGTTTTAAAAAGCTTTTAAGCTTTTTATGCTAATTTTGATATTATTTAAAACACGAAAATAACAACTTGGGCGTACCCAGGGGGGGCCGGGGATCTCAGCTGCCGCCCGTGGAAATTGTACGTTCTACAATATATTACACCCCGCTCACACGAACCGACCAAAAAAAATCTGACTTGCCCCCCCTAGGTCAGAAACCAGGTACGCTCATGATAACAACTATAAAGATCAGTAGGTTTCGGTCAGTAGTAAATAATTATAATAGATACCTGAATAATACAGATTAAATAATTCCTTAATTATTTAATTATATTTTATAAGTTCTAAATAGTGAAAGGATGCAGTAAATATAAACTAACATTCTTCATAAGATTTCCGTGAACATAAATCATTGGTATAAATTAAAGACGTTCCATTATTTTACATTCAGTACATGAATATGTTATCAAAGGAGGAGAACAGTTTGATATTATCGTCCAGTTGGCAGTTTATGTGGGTGTTACCAGTAATGATTCGTTCGATATTCGTAACCATCACTAGACAAGGTAAATTCGCGACCTTTTGGGGCTCATTACAAATTCATTTGGACGGTGGGCTGCCGGCGCCCTGTGACCCTACCCACGCTGACGGCGTTGACTACGACGAAGCGTTGGCGTTGCGAAATGAATAAATACTGGCGGGAAATAGGGCCAGTTCTCGGGCGCTCTGAATAATGAATGAGCCGGTACGACGAATGGTCGCGAAATAAAGAAGCTTTGTAAAATGCAAAGATAAGGTATAACAGATTCGACTAGAATTCTTATGATTACGTAATCTGTTAAAATTAGCGTAATGTTTCGCTTTTGTAACTTTATGCCGCTAAAGGCTTAAAATTGACAAATTTCCACAAAATTTTTTTTTAATTGTGTTTGTTTAAATATAAACTTATTAGGAATAAAATGCAACAGAGAAGAACTTGAGATACAATTTTTTTTTTGTGTATCTCAAATATTTATGTGTTTGTAAAGAAATAAATATCTGCTTATTCTAAAAGGTCGTCTCTGCCAAATGACGTAATTTGGTTAATTTTAAAACAAAAGCATTCAAGCGCTCACATAAAAAAATTAAGAGACTTGGAATTTTGTTGTCAATAGGTCGTATCGCAGAATGTAATTTGAGAACACTAACACACAGGATAAAATACGAACCGTTTGTGAGGTCATTGGGCAAATTGAACTTTTTTCGATTTTTCCTGATTTTTTTTTTTCAAATTTACAAAAGCTATGTATATTCTTGAAATCAGGATAAAAAATTTGCAAAAGGTCTTATAATTCTAGTCTACTAGGCAATGTGAATTTTATTGATTGTAATATGAATGTCAAGCTTTCGTTTAAAATGGGTCATTTTGAAAATTGCATTTAAAAACTTGGGTTCGACTTTAGATTTTCAGCACCCCACTGCTAAAACATACCATCCCTTGATTTTATTTCAAATTATCCAAGCACAAAATTAGTAGCCTAGTTTAGGTTAAAAACGACATAATGACTTTAGTTAACAGTTATCCCATGCTATAACTTAAATTCTAGTGATATTGCAATAATAAATAATACTGATAAGTTACAATAATACAATGAACCTATGGTCTCTCAGGCTATACTATAATGGTGTAGTTTTAAAGTAAAACGGAATATTACAAGTCGAGATAATTCACTTTTTAAAATACACGGTAAAAATACTACAAATACAATATTTTGCGTTTTAAATTTGTTTTTTTTTTTTTGATACAGCATTTTACGAAATGTTTATCGTCTGAATTGCCATAAACTAGTTGAATAGTTAATAGCTAGTATAATCATGTCTGGTTATAGATTACCAAATTATAATATTAGAAAACAAAAGGAGTTTAATTACAAAATTATGTACGTATTTATAATTTTTTTCAATTAATATATTACTATTTGTAATTGAATAATAGAACGTGAGGGACTGAACACATATTGTTAAATTTTGGAGCTGAATACCTCTAGGATAGCGGAAGGAAATCGAGTACGGATATTACAAAACTTTTTTAATCCTTTAGATATAAGAGTACCTGAAGAAATAATGAAATTCTGGGCTATGTGGTAGAAGAACGCACATTAAAAAACATCTATGAAATCTAACTCTCATTAAAACTTCCAAATAGTGGAAATATCTCAAAGATATTCAAGAAGTTGTTGAAACCAAGAGATAAGTAAAAAAAATGTAATAATCGATTTCTAGAAAAACAGGGGTATAATCGGTAAAAAAAGAACAAAACAATTTTTTAAACTTTAAACGTTCTTACTGAATACATTATATACTGATACGAAGAGACAATTATAGACAATACTAATTAATATATGTCGGGAAAATTTCTTGAAAAGAAGGTGACAGTTTCTATAGAATTAGATCAATTGTACCAACATTTCTAACGCTTTAATAAGACACGCTGATGATAGTGCTATCTATAGGTATCGAGAAATTTCCAATACCACCCAACTTCTACTATAACACACTGACATATAATCGATGGCGGAAAAGTAGGCGTCGTCACGCCGTGGGTCACCTAACGTCTTAATTCTGGTCGCGTATAACAAGATAATCCTTTTAGTTTCAAAATATTTTCAGTGCTAAATTTGATTGCGGATTTTTATCCTTTCTCAAATTGATACAGTAGCATTTGTGATTGATTTTTATATGATTGTGAAGAAAATAAAATGGAGACAATGGTAGTGGCCGACACTTTTTCTAGTCAAAATTTTTCAAGAGCGTGTTTCAAATTTAGTGCAAAAAAAAGTACTTACGCCTTTATAAGTTTTATAAAAGGAATATCTGTACTAAGATTAGATGGAAAATCTCTTTATGATGATAAGTATAAAAATCAAAAACGTAGGTATAACATCAATATTTGTAGCAGCGCCTGTAATCGACCATAATTTCATTATGAGTTTGTTCGATTCCTTTTTTGATTTCAAAATTAATTCTTATATATAATGAATTTACCATAGAAATATTCCTTAAAACATATAAGGCTATGGCAATGAATATTTTGATGGCAAAAAATATTAACTGATAGAGATCAAGTTTAAAGATATGGAATATATAGTTAATTATGGGTCTTCAAGATGCGCTGCAGAAACACACAACTGAAAAGTTAAAAAACTGCATCGGGCCGAACTGTCTGCATGCATAAAAGTACAAAAAATACTCGGCACCATGTGCAGTCGCAGGTGCCCTCCGTTCCCACACAACCCTTTGAGATGGCTGCCCATCCCGCCCCGCGCCCTCGATGCTCAAATATCGTAGCGTCTTAAAAAAACCTCACAAGATGATCATTTCAAAATAAGACCTTATTGTCTTTGCATAGAGTACTCTTCCGGACGTCAAAATGATGCTTTTAAGCTCTTCCAATTGAAAAACAGTCATTAGTCCCAAAATCTACCTGTCCGATGATATTTATAGAGGCTGTCGTGTCATTAAATTTATTGTGGATATTATGCAATCCAAGGCGTATTTTTTGCTATTAAAACATTACCTATATGAGACATTTTTGTTTTAACTTTCGTACTTCATCATCATCATCGCTCAACCTTCAGCCAGTCGCAATGACAAAAAGGGACAAGTCTCGATACATCGAAGGGAGTGTACACTGAAAAAAATATTTCTAACCAAGTTCGAATTAGGCTTGGTTAAATATATTTTGTTGAAATAACTGAATAATTCGTTGTATCAACAAATAATATGTGTGATTTAACTAATCGGATCAATCGGACCCAATATACAGGTTGGTTAAGACAACCAAAATATTGATTCGCTCAAAATCAACAATGCAAATTTATTATGTTATTCAAACTTATGGTTGGAATGACCAATTTTTTTTTTCAGTGTAATTACAGGGGGAATGCAGGTTCTAGTCTGGATCAGGAGCCGGTATTAGTGCAACATTTAGCCAGAAACTGAAGTCAAGATAGGTAACAGATACTATAATGTGTCAATAAACATAGAAGGAAAGGACAAGTTTCTTTCTTTTAGTGTTCATATCGGGAAGTTAGTGTGGTTCACAAAATGTGGAACGCTTCACGATGTTGCGTGTTATCCTTGCGCAGGGGCCATGCAAATTTTTTAACTTTCGTATTTATATTACACAAGGCTTACAAAAAAAAAAATTGAAAAGGAACTCTTACACGATATAAAACAAAATTATTGCTACATCAAGAAAAAGCATAATCAAGTGTATCCTGCATTAGCACCTACGATTAATGTGCCGCTTGTTCTATATCTATTCAGCAGAAACTATTAATAAAAATAATAACGCGGCATCCACAGAACGCTCCGAAGATAACGGATATCTTTAGAACATTCTGTGAATGGGCTGTTTTGTAGCCAATTAAAAATAAAGGCACCCTCTGGCCGCAATAAATCGCAACCCCTAGAAAATGTTTCCGTTCGGCCCGTCCTTCGCCCCCGCGTCACCCTCAACCTTAAAACATTTGTTATTCTAAAAAATTGCGTAGTTTTAACCGATTATATAATATTTTCTACGTAGAAAGGCATTGCAAATAGAGCGTTTTTTAAATTTTGTTTTTCACCTTTTATATGTTCATAATATTAGGTCGGGAAAAAAGTATATTTTATAAGTCAAAATTTGCAGTAAAATCTCTTCGGTTGTACTGTTTGTACCTGGCTAGTTTTAATACCATTAAATAGATGATATTTCTAAAAAAAGAAAAATAAAACTTTAAAACGGAGTTCCGTAATTTTTCTATTGTTTTTCTCTATACCAAAATGAATGATTCTAACGTAGAAATTTGATATATTTTTAAGTTTTATTACAAAGAAGGGAACAATGCGATATAAGTCATAAAAAAAATTGCAACGTTTATAGACCTAATGCAGATCCTCGACCTTATACTTATAACTAATACATTGAGAATTTTTAATAGATACGAAAAAATAAATAGTTTTTCTTTGTGTTTCTTTTAAAGTGATTAAGGAACATTAAATTAAGCTAATAATCTGAAGAGGTGGTGCCTAATTGTCAGGAGCGTCGCCTTTGAATAAGAAGGTCCGAGTTTTATTCTGACCACAGACAAATTAATAAATTTATTTTCACGAATGTCATATTAATCGTTTCGTTTCGTACCTAGGACAGCATGTTAAACCGTCGGTTCCGAAGGTTATTATGACATAAGAATTAACGGCCGTTAGCAGCCCTCGACACGTACTGAGCCAGCGTGGAAGGTTTTTGGACCAAATCATTCAATCGATGCATAAAAAGTACTGACTGATTAAATCACTGACTCATCAACATCAATTTTAATCCTTAGAGTTAGAAAACTGAAATTTTGCTTGGTTTTCTTTAAGGTATAAATGAGGAATAAGGAAGAAAATTTCAAAATTCATCCTATAAAGAGATAAAATCGGGGTTCAAGGTTTTAATCAAAGTTTGTATCAGCATTTGGAATTGGAAGTAATGTTAACGTCGAAAACCATCGTTTAAGATGTATTTCAAGTGTAATTTCTATCACCTCTGAAATAAAGCTATTTTTGATTTGATTTTAATTCAGTGCTAAATAGACTAGAATAAAATAGAATTTCGACTGGAAACTTTGTAAAAGTACTCCTAAAAACATATAAAAAAATGTGTATTTCGAGATTTTTTAAATCAACTTTTTGAGGTGAAAATAAACCTATAAATCGATATGAACGTTGTTATTGAGGTTTTTGGGACGTTTATTAGAATTGGAGTTACAATTACATTTTGACTAGCTTTTTGCCCATAGCTACTCTAGCGTGAAAATAGCAAAGGCGGAACCAGTATCTGTATAGATACCGAAACTAGAATCAAGCGAGGGATCGGCATCAGAACGGAGAGCGAAACCGAGATCGTGATCATGGTCGACAGCTTGAATAGTTGGTATAAAAGTTAAAGAATCCATTCTATGTCTACGCAGGTGAAGTTGTGTTTGAAACTAGTCTGAAATAAAAAGATCATGAATAGGTTTGCTTCAGCTTTAAGACGAACAAAACGTGACACAATAAACTAAATTACGTTACAGATTATATAATCTGTATGAACCTAAAAATATGGGGGCCAAACTATATCCATTACTGTTGACAATAATTTAACTTAATAGGTATGTATTAAAACATTATGTGTTAGTTTCACAATAAATATTTTTTTCTCCGACGTAGCCTTACTACTATTTAGTTCTTAACTAATTAGATACTTATATTGTGGTTTTATGGTAGATTTCTTATTTTGACTGTGTTATTTTTATAATTTAATTTAAGTGTAAAAGTCTCAAATGTATAATTTTATGTATTTGCCGTAAAATTAAAACTGTTACAGTTCTCTTTCGACCTTTTTTCATTTATTAATTTTTTGTATGAAATATGTCAAGTAATTTGTAAAATCGGGCTGCCATTCATTCGGCTCGGCCGTTTTTAATCTCCTAAGTGATATGCGTAAATTGCATTTCCGCTAGAGTTCGCCGGTAGAAGTTCCCCACTTTCACATTTGCGTGCGGCCCGCGCCACGCCATTGGTCAAGGGGGCGCAAGCTGCATATGAACATGCACCGCGCAGATCACCATTCCTTGATACCGCCCGCTACTTATTTATTGTATCCATTTTACATGCCGCTTCTAAAAAGCAGCTGTCCCAAGAACAAAAATAACTACTACTACCCGAAAGAACGTTAGCATCGACAAGATACCGGTCGTAATCGTGAATTTGATATTGTGTTTCATTCTGTAAACTGTATGCCAAAAGCAGTAAATACGCGTTGTTTTAGTAGAAAGATTCGTTTCTTGCGCTTTTATACCGTTTTGATGTTTTGATCGTGGCCATTGTTTTTGTTACAAAAAATTTTCGGGACGAAAAACTAGTCAAATATTTGACAATGTGATACTTTGGGCGCATCGGGACGGTCGGTCGCCCGGTAACTGATATTTCTCATTGAGGTGGTTGTTTGGTGATTGATAAAAAGCGAGTGTTTGGCCAATGGCCGCTGAAGGGGTGGCCCGGCCGGACCCGCGGCCGGTAAACAGGAACAGATGGCCGCAGCTACGGTTACATGATCAACACGCGGCACATTCAAATGAGGCAGCTACTCGAAATGTTTGAAAGTCTTCTGTCGTTCGTTGTTAGTCATTCACCACCCTCACTGTCATATCATGTTATAAGACCGAATAGCGAATACCGTCGTGCTGTTTTCATCATGAAATCCGTTCTAGTAAGTACTGAACGTGTTTTTCATTGTAATAAGACAAATAAATTATTTCGCATCTAGATTTTAAAAATTAAATATTTTTTTAACATGCCAATAATTGTTTCTTACATATAATAAAATAAAATTCGAAGTGATGATTTAATGAAAAAGTGTCAGATAATATTTAAAACCGCGAACATTTTACATACTCATATATTTCGCTGTAGAGTTTTATTTTGGAACATAATTTAAGAAGGTGATATGAAAATGAAAGTCATAATTGTACATAGAACATCGAAGTCACTAGAGCACTAGAGAGCACTGTGTAATTTCGATTGTTCCGGAGTGCAATAGAACAGTCATTGCGGTAGCACGATGCTTTTACTTCGTAACTGAAACTTTAATGTTGGTTCACTATTTATCCATTGCTGTTAATCCTACTTCAAGATGCAATTGCGTACACGTTAAAACTACGATGTATAACATTTCGTTGATTAATGATCGCAGTCGTAACGGGTAGTGGTGCGGAGAATGAAACTCCATAATGCGTATGTAACGGTGCAGCACTGAGTCACAGGGAACTGACCTAGGGGCATGCAGCGGAGTGCATTGACGCCGCCGGCCGCCGCCGGCCGCCGCCTCCGCCGGCGCACTTATCTGCGCTGGCATGCCTCTTGAGAGATAATGCGTAGTGCACGCCCTTTCGGACTGATGAATAACGCATCTGTTTTCCTAGCTAACAAACTTGAATTTCGTTTACAGTTGAAAAACTTTGTCCTGAATATCGTAACGACTGCATGTGAGAGGCGTACAAGTCTCATTCTTACGGTCAATACGTACGGTCTACAGGATAAATATTATACGTTGTTTTTTAATTTACAAAAATTGTTTCTTATGTTTCTGACGTTCATAATAAACATAAAGTACAATTTATTAAATAGATAGTAGTGTATTTTATCTTAAAAATAACATCGAATAGTATTACTTGAGATTTAGGCACCTTTTATCCTATTAATTTTCAGCACTATAATTGCAATTTGATATGTAAAAATTAGTTAGAAACAGTGAGTTGCGCATTCAACAGGATTATAACCATAAATAAATGCTGTCAATTTATTAGACGTGTAGGGTTTCTTCACGTTTATTTTTTTATATTAGACTTATCTTTGTTTTGGAAAGGGAAGACTTACAAAATTCAAATAAAACAAAACTTGTATAATGTCACATTAAGGACGGATAAGCATATAAGACGGTTTTAGGGCATGTACAGTCCCCAGGTTAATCCAATGTGTACACGCATTTCAGTAGTTTTTTTCATCGACGTTGGTCGTGCCTGCTGCGAAGTTCATATACCGGTACCGTCAGCGCATCCGCGTTGGGTTTTCAGTGGTTTTCAAATTAATTTTGTGCATTTCATATAATACTTACAATCAGCCAAAACTATCATTCCCTCTCGTCCTCTCCTTAGGTACCAATTTATACATTTTCGTTCATTTCACGTTTGAAAACGTTTCGCATACAGCATTAAAGTATCCTCAAGTACATAGACAATTTCTAAAGGTTCCTATCTATATTGAAACCTTTATAACCCTAGCATTGAAACCTCAGAAACAGTACAACTGAATAGCACAGGTGTGCTATTCAGCGAACTGTGCTATTCTGCACATTTCGCTGCAGCACAGTTCAGCAGCAATCATGTACTTCTTGAACGCTTCCGTTTAAACAGTAACGAACTTCGCCTAAAAACGAATTTAGTCCAGTTCGACGTCTCTTTAGTGGATTTGAACTATTTTCCGCACGGGCGCGTGGGTGTGTTTCCTCGAAAACTTCAGATGTAGTTAAAGATTCCAATGAAGCTTCTCCGGCATTTGCGTTTCACTATGATATTTATCTTCATATATGATATCTGAATCTGTATATGAGCTAAAAAATATACTGTAGTTAATATTTGCAGGCTCGAATTCGCGTCCTCTGTGTCGCAGAGAGGAGCTCACCTCTAAACTATCACTGCTATACAACAAACACTAGGTAGTGCAGAACATTTACAATAAGTAGTGGTCGCCTAGTGGTCATAATTCGACAATAATTTATTATATTTTTAAATCCGAACTTTATTGAGGTTCTTCAGTCAAAGAGTAAATCTCTATAACCGTTGCATATAATTAGCTTGATTCTTGTTTTATACTTTAGCTGCGAGTATGTACGAATACATCATTAGTATATCCTTTAATTCCTTGCAATACCAATTTTAATATTCAACGTTAGTAACAGTTGAAAAAACAGTACACGTTGATAACGTATTTATACATGTTCGTGGCTAACGTGAATATAATATAATGTGTAAAAAGGATAGGAAATGATATTTAACAGATATAATGAATTATAAATTGTAAAAATTGTATTGTGTGATGTACAAAGATTGTAGATTGTAGAAGTAAGGAACGTAAAATATGACGAAAAAAGACGTGTAAATAAAGGCTTCGACTCTTCGATGAAGGAAGGGAAAAAAACCGTTTTCAAATTTTTTGCTTATAAAATTGAGCTCGTCAATAGCTACTAAACAAAAAAAAAAGAGTGTGCGTTCACACGCGGTAGAGGTGGAATTTAGTATTCTGGTCTATTCTTTAGAGAATGAGATGAATATATAAAATGGAGATGGTAAACAAAGAGAAAAAGAGGGAGAGATTTTTTATTACTTAAAGTAACATATTAGAAATGATAGAAATTGTTCGATTTAATATAAAATATAGTATACAACATGGAGTTTAGTCTCCATGGTATGCAGAGTCCGTGTACAGGCCCATATCGACAGTAGAGCGGTGGGGATGCAATGTCCGATTCGTCATATAATCGAGGTGGCTTTTGCCAGCCGGGCCACAGCTTGCGTGGGCCCTACCACACCTACCCTCAGGCTTACGACCTACATGTGAAATAGTTCATTCATGCTCAGAGAGAAATCAAACAGACAAATTCGAAAAACGGTTGGCCAAGAAACCATCCCTGAAACTTTCCGGTATTTAGCTCAGTGATTTCTTGTACAATTGTGAAAGACTTTCTTGTACAATTGTGAGTTCAAAAATTATAATGGCGCTTTCTATTTGGTTTTGAACAACAGTATTTATCGATTAATTAAATTGTGGAATTCAATATCGTTTTTTATTAAAAATCATGTCCTTTCAAGAGTATTGCTTCATCAAAAATTTTGAAAGTTATTTTAAAAAGGCAAACGAAAAGGCCGATTTGATCTATACATTTTGCGACTTTTGAGGTATTTTTCGTTGTATGAAATTATGAGTATTAAAATCGACATGTCAAAAATTGAAAGTTGGTTTGAAAAAACACCTTTTTGAAAATTTTTGTACGGCGGAAACTTTTAAACACATCAGTCAATTTTGATCTTCTTTGTGACATTTGACGTACGTTTTTAAAAATTAAAATTGTGTATCCCATTTACTCTTATCGAGGGTTTTTGGGGAGGCCAAAAATTTATAATACCATCCGGGCCCTTCAAGCTCAGTCCGACCCTGGGGACGCCGACCGCTACGAACCATCGCATAAAGAGGAGACGAAGGATAGGGAAACTATATAGAAGCGTATTCTATCTCATTCATAGCCTAAAACTATGTATACATTTATAGCTATTTCTTTTTCGTTACACATTTTCGTTTCATAAAAGTCGACGCTTCACAAAAGAAGTTTCACTTCAATAAAGAAAATAAGTCAACAAATAGAAGAGAAAAAGGTACTGAACCCTTTATCTTTGCTTATCTATATATAAATTAAAATTTGCAATAATTGTCGTAAATTTCAACTAATTAAAATGCATATACTTGATTGTATACGATTTCATATAAGACAATTAAAAATATATCATTTTTGAGTTTCTCATTACCTAACGGAAAATTTAATTCACATTTTTTTTTTTGTTGATTTTACAGGAATTATAATAGATCTATAATATTTAAGTAATTAAAAAAACAATCTCAAAAGAAAAGCGTTTGTGGGAATAAGCGTGTAGTGTAGTCATTTTAAATTATTTCTTCTTCCGAAACGTCAATGCCATGCGCTGACTGTTAAAATATTGTCCTATAAAACATACTAGCTATGCAGACTTACTTTTTATAAGTTTTTGAAACTCATCGTTCACATTGATTTTTAAACCACTCAACACAATATTCAGTGTGTGAGTGAAGCGGATGTACTAAAAATGACAATTTCTTAAATTTATTAAAGATTTTGAAGATATGGAACATAAACTCGGTGTTGGTTTTTGTTCCGTCTATTGATGTAGAAAAGACTTGATCAGTAACAAGACAATATTCCAAAAAGTCCCTTAAAAACTCTTCACGTACAAAATATTTTGAGATGTCAGGTAGTCCTGGTAATGGGTTAACAAGGCAATTTTTATTTTTATATTAATCGCATAAAACTGGTCAATAATAACGGAAACTTAAGATTTTCATTATATTGTGCGGGTGGATTTTTTTCATATTGAAAATTTTAACATCACACCTAAAATGAATTACAATTTCAATTAAACCATACATCTCCGCTAAAGCATATAAGGTCTGCTTTTCAGCCCCAACTAATCATTAAACATTCAATATATGTCTCAATGGTGTTTATATACCTAAAATTAAATTTTGTCATATCAATTATCACAAAACAGTCTAAGACTTATTCCCCAATCAGGTCGCTTACGTAACAGCATCGGTTATGTGACACTGGTTTTTCAAATAATACACACGCATCCGTTCTAGGAGTGAGTAATCGATATTTACGGCCGGGCTCGTTCACGTGAACACGCCCACGGGGAATGTTCCTCTCAACCTTCGCTTGACAACCCGATTATCAGCGGAGACATAATAATCGTGCAACGATCAACTTGACCGTAATTCGTGGGATCCAGCCAAGGCCCCGGGCGGGTGATAACGGCCGCTGTTTCACAATAGCAGAATTATTGGCGGCGCGAGCTATCGTCTCCTTGAGATGCGCGCCGGGCGAACAACTGTGGCGAACGCCCTCAACGCGCCGCTGAAACACTATTTAAACATGAAACACGTCAAGGCGAAACGTCGAATTATTTGCTTATGTGTATGATAATTAATTCTTTTCTGAGGATAGTTTTATTGTGAGCGTTTAATTTGGACATTATATTTTCGTGCAAAATACGAGCCGAAGCGGACTGTTTTGAAGCAAAAGTGTAAAAATATTTGCTCTTGAATTAATATTCAACGGTAAATATTTTTACCGTAAATCGGTATATGTATAGTTAAAATTGTTCTCATTGCTTGAAAACGGATGGTAGTAAATATTTCGTGAAACGATTCGACAAAAAAAAAGTATGAAATTGAAATATTCTAATTTGATTGCAATTTTAGATTTCCGAAGAAGAATTCAGTATAGATATTCTAGTCCAAGACCGTCAGTAGGTGTTAAAATAAATATAATTATGAAACTTATTGGTAACAAGCGATGCATGCAACGCTGAAGAATATCGAGTAATACACGAGTAATCAAATTAACAAAAAATAAGCAGTCGATTCCGTTTTTGAGCTTTTCTACCTCGACTACATTTATTTTCAAATCCAAAGTATATTTATTTCATAGGTCATTACGTAACATGAGAAACAAATCACTGTATGATGAATCCTCAAGAAAAACGAGCAAGAAACATTATGGTATCTTCTTTAAAATTATATTCTATGTATCTATAAAATGACAATCGTATATAAATCTATCACAGAGAGCAACATCCTGATATAGTCGAGTTGATAGTTGTGTCTATTGTTCCAAAATGTTTGTCCTCTAAATGAGAAAATTCTATAAATCTTTTTTCTAAGTAATCGCTTCATAACCACCATTTATATGAAACATAAATGATTTTTAGGGTTCCGTACCTAAAGGAAACCAACGAGCTCCTGTTATTAAGGTTCCGCTGTCTATCCGCCTGTTAGTCACACGACTGTATGTTTTAAGTAGTAATAGGCTTAAAATTTTCACAGAATATACATTATTATGGGCGCTATAAAAATTAAAAATGAAACGATGTTAAAAATTAAAAGGGTTCCCATTCAAGGAGAGTGTTTTATTTGGTTTTTTTGTTCCATCTTAATAATGGAAATACAAATAAACGTCTAACTAGTATAACTATAAAGCATACTCAAAAACTGGCCAAGTGTGAGTTGGACTCGTGTTAACTAGTTCCTGACGTCGAACATGGTGTGACCTTAGTGCATGTTATTGAGTGAATCCTTGGTGTGCGCTTACTTGGTCCGTTTTTAAAGTTCCGAAACAAAATGGCAAAAACGGAATCCTTATAGATTCGTCATGTATGTCCATCCGTTCTTCCGTCCATCCGTCAGTCCGTATCTCACAGGCATTTTCTTCAAAAACTACAAGACGTATATTGATGAAATCTATACTGTAGGTGTCTTATAAAAGCCGCTACTTAGTTTGATATTTAAATAACAAAAATAAATGTTTCTAGGGGGCACTACATACATGTAACAGGAGCTGAAAAAAAATTTTTCTTCAACAAACATCAAGGAGTGGCACATATGTCGACAGTTGTTTTAAAATACAATTTAAGGCTTCTAAGCAATTATTCTGATTACTTGAATGATTTCGGAAATAATTGCACCGAAAATTGCAGAAATATGTGTCCCCCAGCCTCTATTCTCTAAACCGTATCTCCAATAAACATAAAAGAAATAACGTAGATAACGCTTAATAAATACTTTCAACGACAATGATTTTGAACATGATCGGATATATTGCTTTCGAGTTATTGCCGAAAAACTGGGCTTCTCAACAAAAGTGTGTAAGTGTCATGAAGATACGCTCTTTTGCTGATGCACTTTAGAATACACTAGCTTAATAGTCATAGTCGACATACCTTTTTTTTTGTTGTAGGCGACTAAAATGCTTGTAACTATTCTCTGCGGGAAATGTTGAAAAACTGTAACAACGTACTGTAGTGCATTTCTTCATGTTCATCTGTAGTGCATTTCTTTATTATAATGGTTTTGAAACCCTATAATGAGCATGATCCTACATGCTCTTGGCTAGTTTTTTTATTTTATTTCTAGTATTGAGTCTAAATCGAACACTATTCTTTTTAATCTTAGATCTCGGTTTTTTACATATACACACTTCATTTACATTATGATTTTTACTAAAAAACAATCCTGTTGAAAAAATTTTTTTGCTCGGTTTCAAAATACACCAGTGACCATTTGGAATTAAAGTTTTTGTTTCATTAAATTAAATGCAATAAGTTTTGAACTGTTTTAGATAAAAATTTTGGTCTGAAATGTTCTCGTAGAACATTAAATTGCCTAAAGGAATCCCTGAAGTGGTTTTTTTATACTACTTCAAGGGTTTTATTCGTATTATTTCATATACTTACAGGCCATGAAAGTATACAGTTATTAAAAGTATACAGTTTTAAGAAACTTTGATATAAAATATTAATACAAAATGGAAAAACTTGAACAAAAATAAAGAAAGCATGAAAAAATTTGTGCGTGTCAACTTTGACGCTCAACTGGAACTTACTCTTCGAGTACAATTGTCTTTGAATATACAATACGCAAAGAGGGTAAATAAATGCATGTCATACAATATAATACTAAAAGCATGTATATATTTTTTTTTATTCTCATTTGTAACTATCGTTATTAATATCAGTATTAACACTAAATAAATAAAAAAAGGAAGCCTCTCTTGCAGGGATGCTTAAGACGATACTACAGAAAATGTTCAAATACGTCTACAAAATCAATTGATATTGTGAATGAGGACAGAAAAAAAGTAACACTTGAGATCACACTTGCATTAATTTCACACATAAAATTTCCATACCAAGGAGGCCTTGTACGAAAATCGGTTCTTAAGGAATAAACTCCAACAGTTATTTAGAATCTAGTATGTAAATAACATTTTTTCATTTTAGTTCAAGATAAAGAAAGTTAAAAATCAGGATTTTCGAAAAACGAGGTTGAAAACAATATTGTACTCAATTTTTCGGAAATTAGCTGAAAGTAAAAAATTATACACAAACATGTCACGATCGTATCTTATATGTTCATCTATCAATTAATTTAAAACGATGTGGCTGTCTAAGACAAATCATAAAGTTAGAATAAATGCGGAAACTAATAAATGTGTTCTGAACTGATTTTGTTATAATCTTCATTGAATAAGAACTCTTCTAATGTTCGTGTGACGAGAAAATCCATAAAACGTGAATTACTGACATACCTCACAAAATCTGTAAATTGAATTGACAGTGGTCAAATCTCTCACCGACGTCTTGGTTAAAATTAATATGGGAGTAAACCGAAAAAAATGTCATTTTTCAGTAAAAAGCATGAAATTTCAATAATTAGTATTTTTGTTTTTTTCCCCATGAGAGTTTTCCAGTACACTTTCATCATGCTTATATAAATAAACATTTATGAGATTCATAGAAAAACGCCCTTTCCTGTTAAAAAGCTGATCATAAAAGGTCATTATCTTGAACAAATTTTCTTTCATATGTATAGGAATTGTTGAAATTTTTTTTATCCAATTTGCCTGTTTATATGGAATCAGTGCGAGTCGTGTACTAATCTAACTACCAACTAAACTACCAACGAGATCCCAAACTTGAATCCATTTCCATATTATAACAGTTACAGTTATTACAGAGCAATGATCAATCGCAGCTTAATCCACGTGAATATATACACAATTCTTTTTTCCTATTTTACTAGTATCATAACTTTTATTTTATACATATAGTAATAATATTCTCTCTATACTTACTAACTTGAAAGTATATAATGATAGTATTTTATCTATTATATTAATCTCAAAGCTTATAATACTACTATTTCTTATAAACTCACCAGCTGGTCTATCACGGCTAAGATAAAGGAATAACCCCTTGATTTTGAAAATGCGATAGCGCGAAAGTAGCGCGGAAGTCACTTTGCTTTAAGTCGCCTCCTATACTTGTATTTTGACATCGCCATTTGAAAACCTTTTCTGTATGATTGTCATTTCAAAACTTTTTCAATATGGCGTGGACTAATTAACATCTTAGTTATGGCATAAGCTCGTTTTTCCTCGGAATGATATTAAAATTGTACTGATATTTTCGTTTTGCGGTGCATTCTTATCTAATTTTAATTAAAAAAAAACCTTTTAAATCATATACAATAATTATTTTTTATTGTTGTTATTAGTCTGTATTTCTTGATTTGTATAGTATTCTAATCTATACTCAAAATGTAAAAGGTTTTGTAGGAAGTGGCAAATTTATACTAATTTTGAAATTTTTGAAATATGTAAAAGTAATTTAATATAATTTTCAATAATGCTAATTTAATTAACAATCTTTCTAATAAAATATTTTATATGATAAATATAGTTAAGTTAGACTAAAAGTTGCAAAATATTAGTTTCACGAGTTCTTAATTAATAAAATATGCAATATTAATTGAATAATATTTGAAAGCAATATTAAGGAATTTGATAAAGATGCATGACATAGATTACTATTCTTTGCTAATTCGTAAACTTCGTTAATTATAACAACTTTACAACAATAATAAATTTTAAACGAAGTCTCAAAATTTCTATTGCAATGAGATTATTTAACTACCAACAAAATGGCAACAAGATATTGAACAAAATGGCAAATTCTATACATTATAATTAAATGTAAATAAAATACGATAAAAAATTATTTTGTATTTTCATATTATATAGGAAAAAAATTCCCCAACCGAATATTATAATAACCTTTATGTATTACAATTTCAAATTACTTAACCTCAACCCTTTCTCACATAAATAACAAAAATATTGTGATAATTATACTAAGTTTGAGACCGGTAACTATTAAATTTTTATGGAAATAAACCTTAATGAAATTAATCTTATTATTTTTTAAATCTGAAATATATTCTTCATATTTGGTTTCAAAATAACGTTCAGATGACCTATGTATACAGATTTGCATTTATCGCAAGTTAATTTGTATGTTCTAGACTTTTTGTCTCTTTGTATTCACATTAAGTTTTTATAGTGTTGTCAGTTTAAATATTACACGTTTTAAATATTTTTGAAATTTAATAGTATAATACCGTACCATAATATGTTAAACTATTTAATCTACTTAGGTTTTCCTTTTACATGAGGTGATACTATTTTTATTATACTTTTTTTGTTAATAATGAATGCGTTCATTAATGCGTTTTTTACTACATCCACTTATAGATTCTCTATTTTAAATAATATTTATAATTATTGCGGAGCATAGAACCGATGTATCGTATTTGTATAATACCAATTTATGTTGCCATGGGCGGCAAGAAGTGTAAGTATTTGTACAGGTGGGTTTCATTTACATTTTCAAATGCATATCTATTCTTATTTTTTAAAACAATAAGTAAAAAATATTGAATGATTTATTCCCTTTTCCCCCAAAATTGAATTTTTGCGTGTACATCATTTATATAATCTTTAATTTTTTTTCACTAAAGCTAACTAATAAATAAACTATATTTTGAGTAAATCTAATTTTTCATCGAAAAAGGAAAAAAAAAGTTACTTTAATCAAAAGTTTAGATCTGGTGAAGAAAATTAAGTTTAATTTTCAAGAATTACAAAATGTTGTATTTTTAAGTTTTTTCAATTACAATTAAAATATCATTTCATTAATTGAACTGTAAATAACTGAAACAAGTCTATTACGTTTTTTAAAATCGATTACAGTGATTTTATTTTACAAAAGAAGCTTCTTTACGTCAGAATTAAAAAAAAACATTCGTCCTTGAGTTAAAAATATAGTTGCTATTAAGTTTCTGAGCTCCAATGCTTTCGAGCTTTTGAAATCAGCATGAATACTTAAGAATATTTAAGAAATAATGCTATTTTTTTAGTACTTCATCTACATTATCTTTCGAATTCTTCACTGGATCTTTAGACGGACAAAGTTGATCGACTACCAAGCGTCAAGAATCTTATTAGTTATTTTGCAAAAATCTCTTCTTTGACCGTTTCGATAACAATATCTTTCGTATGAACCAACCTATTCCGATGCAGTTTCCAGCAATAGGCATTGTTTATTAAGGGTTACATTTTAAATTTGTCGGTTGAATAGTTTAAATTATATTCTAATAAAAATAGGCTATTATTTGAGCAAATCAACAATGAAAAAAAACCGGATTTTTTGCGGTTTGCGGAAATCGGTGCAACTGCTTGGAGAAAAAAGCTGATTAGATTTTTATATCGATCTGTAAAGTGGTCTAGAAGTTATTTCGAACAATTATTTTACTTAAAAATTTAGCTTTTAACTATATCAAAATCTGCCTCTTGGAATCAGTTCAAATGTCCAAGAAGTCTAAGTTGAGTGGACCACTTTCGAATGTCTTAAATTGCGTTAAGGCCAACTAATCCGTTCAAAACTTCTGAGAAATTTACACACAAATACACGCACACACACACGCGAAGCGCGCGGGCACGTACACAGTCACACCTACATAGAGAAAGAGAGAGACAGAGATAAACAAATTCCACGCGGAAAATGGTCAAAATAGATTCCTAAGACCATAAAAGTCAACATCTGAAAAAAAATCTCGGTTTTTAATAATAGGACTAAAGATAATATTTTCCCAATTTTTGAAAACGTTCCATTTCCATAACGCTGATTTAAAAACATGATTTATGAGATTTGTGTACGGTGATGATAAACAAATACGACGCTACGAGGCAAAATAGATAGATTGCAAATGAAAAGAATATATTAAACGTCTGTATTTCTTAAATCTGTTTTAAAGCATACTCCGAAAACAATGCTTACTGATTTCCGGAAGAAACTCAGATAATGACACTGACAAGGTTTTTTTTAAATCGGTTTTAGTCTTTACAATTTTTATTAAGATAAAAATAAAAGCGTACAATAAATGTTGTATATTTAAAAATATTCATCGCACCAATATAAATACAGATCTACTTTTGAAGTAAAGAAATGTGAAAAAGGTTTGACCCTGCAGGCCATACTTTAAATTTCCCGCATTGACATTTATGGATGTATTTTTTAACTCCTTGACTTCCAAAATATGGTCGGTTATATGAGCTTTTTAAGATCGAAAATTCTAAAGATTTTTGACCCTGTAGGCCATCGTGGAACTTGCTACTATAATCCTCAAAGCGTTCAAAGATATAAACGCATTAAATTTTAGTGCTTTTTCAAGCTTTTTGGGCTCAAAAATGTAATTATACATGGTACTTTTAAGCTCTTCAAGGCCAAAAAATCAAATTTATTAAAAAAAAACCTATTTTTATGTTTCAATTACGATATCTTTCGAACGCGTTGTCCAATTTACATCCGTGCTATTGTATTCGACGTAATTTTTTAAGCTAAAAAATATGACCGAGTACCAAACATCAATCCATCAAAAATTTATAAGACACTTTGAAAAAGACTATTGCTTTCGAATAATCAGTTAACTATATCTCTTAAACAAACCAACCGATTTTGAAGCAGTTCTCAATGATCTACGATATTTTTGATGAACAAGCTGGTTAAATTTTGGTGTCGATCAGTAGAGTAGTTTAAGCTTTATTTTAAAAATATATTTATCTGAAGACTTTATATTTAGTTTTTCAAAGTTTACCAAGCCGAATTGTCTCAAATTTTAAAGAAGACTAGTCTGAGGACAACTTTTGAATGTAACGAACTGCGTTTTGATCCGTTAGTTCGTTCGAAAATTGTGATTCTCCAATACACACGTACTTGGACTGTAAACTCTTATTAATTTATAGAAATGTATCAGTTTTCGTAACAGGAAGTTAAAGATTGAGTTCATCAAAATAAAAGGAAAATGTATGCAATTTTTAGTAGTTTTCGATAATCACATACTTCCATATATCTTGAGAAAAGTTCTTTTAATTTAATTTTGGTCGAGAATATTAGAAAACCAGTAACAACCTCTAAAATGGCTTATTAAGATTTTTAAACAACGAAAAAGCTATTTAAATTGTATAAGATGAAAATATTTGAAACTGACGTTATAAAAATATTCCTCTGTCAAATTAGATATCGTTTTCAAAATAAAATTATTGGAATGAAAATTGTCAGTAACGAGACGCGACTTGAAGCAACTTAGAAATACAAGGGCATAAATGACTATTGCCCTTCGTGATTCGTTCGGCCGTCGTTTTCAGCGGCGGCGCGGCGTGCGTACGTGACCGGCCGCGCCGTAGGTTTTCAGCGGCGGCGGCTCCGAGCCGGAGCCGTAGGTAGCGCGGGGAGCCGGGTATGTGGGTCAATGGCGGCTGTGACGCGGCCCTTCGCGAACCGCCGCGTGCGCCTTGAACCGCCGCGAGCTCGTCCCGGCCCAATGCCGGCGTTTACGCATGCCTGTTGGCGTTCATCACGACGACTTTTGAGTGTGCGAGACGCCTCGTGATACTTTAATGATACGCAAAGTTGATGTCTTCATTTGATGCTCAAATAATGTTCTGTTGTGGTGCTAATGTTAGTTAGCACGTGATCGACGGTCATTTTTATTTTATTACGTGGAACGGTCTGCGTTCATAGTTTGTTAACGTTTTTTATTTTGAAGGCAAAAAGTAAATTATATTTAAATAATTTCGGTATCTATGATCTTCAAGAAAATTCGTATTAATATTCATTCAAATACGAACATATAAAAATTTGAAAATATTGTGATGGTTCCGAATATTTACATTTTCAATGATATAAATTTGGAAATTCGTTAAAAAAATCTTCATTTAAATAATATGGTTTAACAACGTTGTAAAGTAAAATTTAAGACATTAAATTATATTGTTTATAATTTTTTACATGCCATAAAGAAATATGACTTGGTACAACCAATTTCAGTGCTGGGTTTTTCTTATGCCACGGCATGCTTCGACATGCCCTCGTACAGTTATGGCTTGACCAGTGAACTTTATCACTATTGCAATGACTGTGTCCGGGATCGATGGCTTAACATGTTATCCAAGGCAAAGAGTGAGTGTTTTAATATAACTTAAGATGTATTAACTAATTTTAAATATAAATTAAATGAAATAATTTAATATATTTTATTAAATAATTTAACTAATTGGTCCATTCGTCCATAGGTAAGATTCGAACGCGGCATCTTTGCTTAGACCGGTACGAACGCGAAGCATTCGATAAAGAGTTGGAAGTGGGACAAACTACTTACATAGTAAATAGTATACCAAAATGTTATTCAAACAACGACGGCGATATGTGATTCGCATGCGTGTATTTATAGAGTAGAATGAATTTAAAACGAGTAAAAATCTGAAACGGCCTTCGGTCTGTCCTATAACTGAACGTAAGACGGTTTCGTAACGTCGGGGCGCTATCTTGCTCATCGCTCGTCAGCGGCAAATTGGCGAGGTCGGCTGGCATATCGCGAGGCCGCCCAGATGAAACCCTGCGCAGGGCTCGATCTAGGGCAACTATTTCTAGCCCGGACACCATGGGGCAAATGTTTGACGCGGCTTTGACACCGATCCCGTTAACAATGATAGCTGAAATAGTATTTGTAAACAAATTAATGTGTATGCATATGAATCTATATAATGGGGAATTGCTTGTTGTGATTCTCAAACACGTGATATATCGCATTAGACAGTCTTATATTTTTATGCGACTATTAAATTGTGAAGGGTCGGATAAATATTTTCAATTTTTTTTTTGTTTAAAATTATATTTTCGATTTCTATACATTATTTATGGGTCGTTCGTAACTAGGTCACGGTACGCCTGGATACTAACTGTATTCATCTACCGGTCCATTCTGGTTTTCGAAGAAATTTCAACACCATTACCTTGTCAGGGGTCACTAGTAATATTATGGAAATTTAAGATATTTGTATGGGCATCATAGTTTTGCTCAATTTTTCTCGTGCTTTTACACAATGAAGATTCTTTTGCCGCTATCTAAACTGGCTTACTTACTTTTTTAAAGTGTTTGCGGTTAAATGGTTCGACAGTTCTTTACGTAATCGTAGTCGGTATAAGCTATTCAAGCAAGATAGATAGTTCTGTATTGTTTTACACTCGCTCTGTAGTTACCCGGGGTGTTTTCCATTGTATCATTTGGGGCAATTAATATTTATCTACTAGCTTTCGTCCCCGTTTCTTTTTGCATGGACATATAATGAACCTATTCATCTTTTATGTCGACCGATCACGCCGTATACGATACACTCGATGTCGGTCCCACTCCGTGCCGATTCCGATTGCAGTCTCAGACAAAACAACACATTTAAAATTATTTTATCATAAAACGATCTCGCTTTTGATCCCGATCCCTGTCCTACTCACGATTCTAATCCCGAACCGGTGATCTTGACCTTTTATTGAGCATCAAGAAAATATCAAGAGCACAACAGGTACTAATTACCAAACATTATAAAAAAAGTAAACCACACATTCTCTGTCCATACGAGCGAAATATTAGGCAAAAGCGATATTTACTAAAATTTTGTTAAATGACGTATTTCCATAGAAAAAAAACAGAAAACAATCGCGTAATCGACACAATGTTTCTCTAATTATAGGCGCACAAACGGACAGACAAATAGACAGAGAAATGTTGTGTTTCATTATATGTAAGGACAGTACCGACATTATCAACTTGGTGTATAGAAAATTGCAGGCATTATCTACACACGGACAATCTACAATCATATCTGTCCTGTAAATCAAATGATGTTGAGGTAATTGTAGAAAATATAAATTCTGACCTTGAATGGATACGTTAATTTTACCTTATTCATTTCAAATCCGGTCAAAGCTTAAATTTATAGTATTAAAGTCAATATATTAAATAAGAAGAATTCACGTCAGTCACCCACAGATCGTACTGTATGTACTCTTTATACAAGCAATTCGTGTCTAATAATGGACGACGAATTACGTTTTGATACAAATAGAGATAGCAAGGATTGGCACAAATCGTTTAAAGTTATTTCACGAATTTTAGAAACACGATTATTTAGCATTGGAAATTATCCCAGTTATAAAATTCGTATCGCTCATTTATCTAAAGTTAAGTACGGGGACAATGTATAGCCCATGTTTATTAAAACTAAAATTGTAATTCGACGCGATCAAAATTCTTGTACTCGATTTTGCGTCAAGATACCACACAAAAATCGGCTATATTACATTAATTAAATAAATCAAACATTTAAAAATGTCGTCTTTGCATTACACAGAACTTCAGCGCACTTTTTTCATCGTTGTAATAAATTGCAAAACTCACCATTAATTTTATAAATTACAATCGATAACTAATTCTTGTATTAAAAATCAACATTTAAGAGCATACATACATTTATCGCTTCAAAGCACCCACCCAGATCTATATGTAAAATAACATACATTCTGTTCTTAAGCGTTGATTTTTAGGTATTGATTTTATTTTATTGGGTATTATTACTTTAAAATTAACCAATTTATTTCGAAAGTACAATTTCCGTTATGTTCCTGTATATTGCCAAAAATAATAGATTCATTCTTTCTTTCTTGAACTCGAAAGTTACATTTTTCTTAAGACTTCGCCTCATATGGCTTTCAAGTTTTACTATGAAAGCTAAAATTTGAATTTTAAAATCTTAGAAAAAGAAGTATGCGATAGGGAAACGCGTCAATAAACAAGCATTTGTTTTTTCTAAGAGGAAATAAACGAGTGAGCGGTTCGGCATACGTGTCTCACGAACACGCACTACCATCGCAGAGTACCAGGACGTC
Source organism: Eumeta japonica (assembly GCA_005406025.1). NCBI lineage: Eukaryota > Metazoa > Arthropoda > Insecta > Lepidoptera > Psychidae > Eumeta > Eumeta japonica. The sequence goes on from BGZK01000270.1 coordinate 201,797, forward strand.
ATACCTGCAAGGAGACGCTCGAGGTCTGTAGTGCGTTGAACTGTCGATATAAGGAAGTACATGCCTCTTTGTACAGTATGCAACAATAGCGATGTTTGTTTATGCGCCCTTGGATATAACAATTTAAAGGGATAATTTTGAAATCACTGTAAAGTCTTCTAATATTTCTGTATTGTATTTTAAATAATTTTGTATTTTTTTCAGTATAACGTTTTAATTTTATGTACAGCAATTATAGTACCAACCACAAGAATTATTTCTCAAGACTTGTATATATTAAAATATACAATATTTCACAAACGTATTCATACGTTTCTCATTCAAAAGTCATTTATTTTTAGTAACGAAATTTTTGTGTAAATAATCTTCAATCAAATCAACAATAACAATTTTATTAATTTTACCCCAAAGGTTTTAGTTGACGTAGATTGTAGATAGTGTAATTTTAGTGCTAAATTTTAATTATAATAATAATGTAGAAGTATATTGAAAACATGCTGAAAACATCCACTCCAGAACAATATCGATTTTTTTAAAATATCAATACTTATTTTATCTATATGTACGGCCATTTTACTCTTGTAATTAAATACCCGATATTAATCGGGGCCAATAACTGTCATCACAAGTAGGGTAAACTCGGTAGCAGAGACACACACCGGCGATTTGCATAAGGGCCGCTGTCAATGATTGTTTGCGTTGCGCCGCCGCCGCAGGCAATGGGCAGAAGGTCTTCGCGACCTTATGCCGCTACTGGCGAGGCCCTTTGATTAGGCACTGACACCACTTAACGTTGAGCTAGCATAGTATAGATACGTCTCGTTTATATTATGTCAATATGAAACTGTATTAAGTTAGGCTTCTGCACTATCGGCTTTTAAACTATAGTGAATAGTGCTGATAACGATATCATATAGCCCATTTTCTAGAAAAAAATCGATCTAATACCAGTATCGCTAAGATTTATTTTACTGAATATCGTAACTAGAGTACCGGAGTACAGAACTGAACGTTGTTCATTTTATTAATTTCTCTAGCTATCTATTTATCGGGTTTTGTTTTGCATTTGAAATTCGTAATTATGTGACGCGAAAAATGAAATAAAAATTTATAAACTTGCCAATGGTCGCAAATTGTTAAGGAAATTTTTAACACAATTTTATAAGGTATAGACTAGGTAGAGTGATTTTGAGTAGTTTATTTAAAATAAACAAGACATCAAATCAAAAAAAGATTATAATTAGTGTCATTCATTCATCATAGTGTTTTCTAATGGTTTACGAACTTTTAATAACTGTGCTAGATCGCCACTTTGGATTGAATTCATTTATAAGACTTATGAGATTTAAAGTCAAATGATCTTTATTCAATTTCGCCGCAATCTGTCAAAAACAGCATCCTGTAGAGATAACACGAATCACACCGTAATTACTTAAAAATAATTAGTACATAATGTCAAGTCTTTTGCAATGGGGCTCATTGCCGCTCTGTGATCATTGTACTATCGTAAAAATATTTGAGAATTTTACTTTTTTCGTAATTACTAGTTTCTATTTTTATATTGCCAAAGCTTGACAGTGTATCAGGAAGAACGAAGGTTTCAACTTACTAGCTGCAGTCTGCTCTGTACCGTATCCATAATAGACGTTCGTCCAGAGCGCAGCGCCAGTATTCGCGAGCGCAGGGCCGAGTTGCGCAACGCTACACGTGTCGCGGCTCCGTGCGCGCCCGCCGCGCCGCCCCGCCCCCCCCCCGCCCTGCGAGCCCTGCGCGACCTCAGTCCAACACTTCCGATTTGCACGCACTGCGAGTTGCGCTTTCAAAGCTAAAACCGTTGAGAGCATGCGCGCGCTAATGACCACGCGGAAATGGATTCAGCCACTAACCGGCACTGAACTCGTAGCTGATGGCTGTATTTTACAGAAGTGTCTGACGTGACCTCGAAACTAAAGGCTAAAGTAAAAATTATTTGAATGATCACCAACTTCGAGTATTTATTTAACTTGACCCGAAAATATTGGAAATAAAGGATAACTTTAAATTAAACCAATTATTTGTGCTTCAAAAGTAAGTCTTTAACATTTTTAGTTTTGCAATAATTTCTAACTGTATAGTAATGTGATCTTAATTTTTTTCTTTAACGTAAAATGTAATGATCATTTTATGAAACACCAAATGATGCAATCAAACGGTTTAATTTTATCTTTCTAATATGTTTTTGGATAGCTGGTAGGCAACTTTTCTCTTTGAAATTTGAATTTGCTCTCGAAGGTGAAAAATAGAAATCTATTTTGTTTACTAAAACTTTTTCTTTTCGTTTCAATTAGGTACACATTTTGCCCGACATATTTTTTTACTTTTAAAACAAGGAAACCCAAAAAATACTGACGTCAAATAGAATATTTTCGAATTCGTAGATCTTCAAAACGTACTTTATGGATGCGAATTTTTAAAAATTCGAAAGTGACCGCTAAACCATTACGAAAATAGTCCGCATGCAGGTTCAAACGTTTTACCTAATTTTTTTTTTATCCAATCCCAGGCACACATTGTGTCAAATCGAGATGTACTCGTCCGTACAAGCGACTCGAACATTTGAATACACTCTGCGTTAAACTTTGCGGTAAATTATTAGAACAATCAATATTCAGCTGTGGAGTTAAAAAGTAACCTTGATGACAAGGTTTATTGACTACGTCTTCGAATGGTATTCTATTCTTGTTAGATTGTTATTCACGTTCAGATCTGATAGCCCCATTGTGTTGCGGCGTTCAGCATGGTTTTATGTAACTGAAAATTTCCGTAACTTTTATTATTTTCCCGGATATTCTTTTTAAATAACAAAACCCGTCTAGTCTCCTTGATAAACCAGTATTTATTACTCATATCGCTGCCACGATTGTATGCAATTAGGTAAACCTCTTATGTAATCAAAATTCCTTTGTTATTTCTTAATCAGTTGTTATGTTGATACGCGGAAGAGGATGTGCTTTAGGCGATAATAAAAACTAGAGACTAAACGACCGTTTAATGCTGTTCATTGACTCGTGAATTCGCAGACAGAGTTTAGTGATGGTTTTATCCAGAAGTTTCGATAATTGCATTACATAATACTGCAACGAAATTAGTAAAAATACAGTTTATTGGTCACAATCCACCTAATATTTATTTGATTATTCTCTGTCCGTAAAATTGTCAATTTAATTACAGCGTTTTATTGTGTTAAAAAGCAGCTACGTTTCACGAGCAAACAACAAAGAATGATTTGTGGAATTGATATTTATTCACAAAAAAAATCTACAATAGACAATGTTAGTTCCGTTTGATAAATACACTTTTTAAAGCATTAACAGCAAAGTCGTAGACTTCTTTATTTCGTCAGGTCGTTCGCGTCGACATATTAAACGCCTACCGTCGTTCACACAAAAATTGAATAAATGAATATTCTTGATCTCATTCAAAACATTAATTCGTGTCTCGATCACGGATCCGATGTTCTTCCGCAATAATTAGCAATTTTTCATGACGATACTTTTTATTATTCTAGTCTTAAAAATAAAACTGCCCAACTACCAAACAGCTGTTTATTGATTTTAATATTATTCCGAAATGAACTTTACAATATCCATGTGAATATGTTTAACATAATTACAAAATTATAATTAAAAATCGAAGCGTCTGGCGTCCGGTTTCCGCTTCAAAAAAGTGCAGACAGCTGAAAGGCGATCAATATAATCGATCCATTCACAAACAGATCATAGGGTCAGTGTAGGGCCGTAACTGGACCGAGGGCCGCTGGCTGGTCGCCACGTAACGCCGCCGAGCGCGCCCGCCCCGCGCCCCGCGCCCCTCGCCCCTCGCCCGCGCGCGCGCAAACACGCCGCCGCTTACGTCATTTCGCCTCCCAGCCGGCGGCCGGGCCGGTATGTGGGTCAGCGGCGAACTTTGCACGTGCGGTTCCCAACTCGACGCAGATAACTGTTATTCAGAGTTATTAACGACGAATAACACGCTGACGGGGAAAAAAAATTATTGGCCCTACGAATTAGTACAATTTTCACGGGAATAAATAGGAGGTTTTCCTAATATTATTTATACTTATATTTATATCATAATTTCGGACAAAATTTAGAAGCATACATTCGTATTGACTTGTTTATACACACAAAAATTAATTTATGATTTTTCACGAACAAAGAATAAAGGTCGGGAGACCTCAAACTCTTTCGCCTTGACTAATTTGTAAGTACCTAACCGATGAGTAACTTAAAATTCAGTTATACATATTACAAATAAAATCAAATACGGCAGCCAAAATGAATTCTCCATACTCCATACGCAAATCTTAGCAGTATTAACTACATATGTTTAGACAGAATAATCATATTTCACCTTATTCCTACATTCTGAGTTTTTTTTTAATTTTAAGAATATTAACTATTATTTATTGAAATAATTGCACACAAAAAGTAAAAACCTCAAAAGTTCCAGGCAATAATTTGTATTTTTTTATTTCTTTCCTGTTTCATCGTTAATCATAAAATCCCGCTCGTGTACCCATTCATTCAACAAGTACTTTATTTCTTTAAAAAAATTGACTCCATTAAATTAAAGCTGGATCGGATACGATTTATGACACCGTAAAATCGTAATGTTTATTAGGTACTTAAGTGAAATGTCATAGTCATAAACCTTGAGTTAATTAATTCGTATCAGACAATCAAAACTGTTTCGTCACGATAATTACATATATACGAATTTTTGGTCAATGGATTCGCCTATCTGTCGATACCCGCCTATCGGGGTCGCTCAATTTGGACATTATCAAAACTGATTCATTTAACGGGACGTGCGGTTGTCGCGGAAACTTTCCGCTCGTCAAACGAGTCGCCATTCCGCTGTGCTGGATTTGGGATGAGTACCGTTGTTTCGGCGCGCTTGCCGATTTCCAAAGCGCACAGAAGATTACCGACTGAAGTCCACTGTGGTACTACCTACATTCCATTCGCCGGGTCTAAACTAGAGATGTACGCGCATACACATTTAGCCGTTAAGTATATCTATGTCCTGAAAAATTAAAGTGAATGCGATTGAGTTTCGAACTACATGACGTTTTAAAAACTTATTCAGGGTAAAGGAATCTTACGCGTAACTTAATGTAGCGTTCAAGGAAGAAACGTAAATTAGCTAAGAAATTAGTGCACATTTTATCATTACACAACTATGTACATAAAGTTACATGATTCTAGGCGTTGCAGAACTACATTAGCTACAAAATGGGTATAAAAAACTGTTATATATGTGCGCAGGTGTCACATAGTTATAGATATTAGAGCTGCTATATACTCAAGCCCCTTCACAGCTTATATACAGTGTCTGTAGTCACTCACGCACACAAGCACAGAAGGTTGTTTTCGCCGTCGAGATTCGCGCGTGCAGTTGCGCAAGCGCAGAGAGCCCGAGGCCGTTGACACGGCCGCAGCCGCCATCTTGGCGCATGCGGTGGCCGGTAGTGGAACGCGAATCTACGTTTAGACGCTCTTGTTCCGTGGCATTTCGTAACCATGCATGTTTACGTAGGCTACGGTGTCGGCACATGTAGGTAGCTATCTATTGATTAATATAACCAAAGTAAATAGTTTGAATTGTTCCAAATAAAGCCTAAAACGATGCAGTTTGTAGTACATAAAAACCTATTATATTTCCTCTTACTTTTGCATGGCTGTAAGCACTACGCCACATTTTTATTTATGCTTATGACATTAAACACACAATATAGCAAATATCACTGTTATAAACTGCTTGCATGTTGGATTTACGTATTTCGCTATATCCACATAAATAAATATGAAACTAAATTTGAACAGATGAAACTGAATTTTACATGACGCATGAAGCACAACCAACAAAACATGAAAACGATCGTTATTACATAGGCATATTATTTTTGTTATGCTTAAACATTTTTAGCCAAGGTGAGCGCGCTCTCAGGGTCGCCAATTTCGTATGAACTAATACCAACTGTATTGAAATATTGTAAAAATGGACGATCATTAAAATGTTAATTTACGAAATTTTTTGTCTTGAAGTATAAAACTCTATATCAAAAGTGTTTACAAATATAAATTTCTATGATAAAGCATAGATAATATTGGATACTTTCACTCTTTTATATTTATTTATAATTACTTCAAGACATCAACGAAAAGCAAAACTGATTATGACCGCTATTGAAATTAAATAAAAACTATGAAAATATACGTCTTTTAACCTACTTTTAATATGTTTGTATATTTCGTGACGTTTCAGTCACACATGAAGTGCGAAATTATGAAAAACCTCCGCCGCTGTACATAAGGTATAATATATACACAATTCTAAAGTGGACATATTATTTCAACTTATTATCAATCTCAATCGTTCTTCTCGGTTCAGAATATACGAATACAGTAAAAACTCTCCTTAAGCTCTTAGATTACACGTTCGTTGCAATGTATTCCCATGTTAGCCCAATTAAAGCGTGTTAAACGTTCCGCAATTGCTCTAAAACGAAACTTATTTTAGCCAGTGTACCTTGCGCAACATATTCGCGAACGACATAGATAGCTGAGTGACGCGTGGCGCCCTCCTCCGACCTCTCGCAGAATCCGGTCTGTGGTTGGCTTTCTCGCTCGTTCTCATAGTTGGTTACATATACTTATCTCGCCCGCACACAATGACACAGATACTCATTGAGTTGCGAAACACATAGCGCGGATTATGTAGCAGGTTGATTGGTGTCGCGGACATTAATATCTACCTACAATTTATATGTCGGTCGATTTTCTGATAAACTGATTAGATATTTTGAAGTCTAACGAACAATTCACCTTCAGCAAGACATGAAATAAAAACTTGTGTTGAAGTATGTATAACAAAAGAATAAACATACTTTAAACAGATACAAGTCAGTACCATGGAATTAAAATTAGATATATTAGATTTTTTTTACTAACTTTTCTTTCCGAAGCAATTCAGTATATCTACTGTTATCACGAAATTCTACGTACTTTGTTCAAGAATTTTTTGGTACTACTTGTTCCTAAATTATCATGTAAACACTTACATATCTTAGATTATTATATTAGATACCTAAGTAGATATGTGTTCCTTTCGACATCTGACCTATGACTGTCAGACCTTCGAAAAATACAAACATACTTCCGTATCTTTCAAATAAATATTACCATCATTTTGAACATAATACTTACCAACAAATAGATTTGAAACATTACTGCATCATTCGTAATGTTCATTATTATACCTATCTAGACGTTTTTCCTTTTCCTGTAAAAAAATAAATTCTAGAAAACGATTCTGACATGCAAAATATATTCGATAATAATTTTCATTACAATCAAAGAATCAAAAGAAAATCTTAAATACCTCTTCAGTTCTTGGTAAATTCACAACAGTTCAATAATTGACTATGTGACATCATTCTAAAATTTTTGTTTAACTTTATACACAAATAACAATAATTATTAAATAATCTTCATATTATTTGTTACGATACGACTCAAATTTTCCCCATACACCTAAAAAATTATCAAAAGCTGCACTGAAATGTAAATCTTATACCTACTTTTATGATGAACGTAAGCGTAAAAAACCGCAACTGTGCAAAATTACACATAAGTTCATAGTTCATTATATATATAGAAAGTCTTACTTTATATAATATAGTTTCAAATACTGTAAGGAATATATTTTTTAATATCCTAAAATTTAACGCATATGAAACTCTGTTGGGTTTGAGGGAAAACTTAGTCGAGCAATTAACTATATTCATACCCAATTTATACTTCATATCGATTTCATATACGAAATATCAGAAAATATAAAAATTAAATGCTGTTTGCTGGAAAGCGCATCACTTAAGAAAGTCTAGACCGATGTGTTAATTTTTTTTTATAATCCGAGTTAAGACAAAAAATGGGAAAGTGCGTGAAAACTTGAAAATTCCGGAGAAACTGAATCCACTTTTCCTATGGGATTTCTGTATAAACTCAAGACCATGACTCGTGGCTTCGAAAGATGCGTATACATTTTGTTTTTGTTTTATTCGGTAGGGCTTTGTAAAAGTTTTGACCGAAAAATTCGGGGCAATTACAAAGTATTAATTGTTAATGAAAACGGTTCGACGTAATGAATCGAGCCCAAGATCGGATCGGAGTCGATACGGGGACCGGGGACCGAGGCGAGAATCGGAAATAGAATCCAGATCGTAATAGAAAACAGGATCGAGATGGGCATCGAAGATAACAGAAGAATGAGTATTGAAATCTAAAGTTGAACCGGATTAAGAAATCGAGAGCAGAACCGGAATCGGATTGTAGACCGGGATCGTATTTGGAATTCAGAACGAGGCAGAAATAGGAATGAAATCGAGAACAGGACTAAAGATAAAGGAATTCATCGTATGGTCATGTGGGTGAAGGCGCGGTCGAAACTAGTTTTCACATAAATTATGATTATTTTTGCGTTCCCTCTAATTGTCATACTTAATTTAATAATCCATTTCCGAATAAATTTTATAAGGCGTTTGTTTTATGAGGCGGCCTTGACCTTTTGATTTTTTTATGTTTTATGTTTGCATTTTCAGCAGACTTTCGTGCCATCATCGACTAGATATAATTAAAGGTAAACTTCTATCGAGAGCTTCGAAGAAAAACAATGTAACATAGAAAAACACAAGCATTGAAATAATGCCATATACAGTAAAAACAAATATTAAAAGTACATTTATTCGGTTTCGGTAGATATCATTAAATTATTCACATTCCAATTGCTGAAAGGGTTGAGATAAAATTTGCAATGCGCAACATATTGCAAGGAGTCTGTGGGGCCGGGCGGCGCACGACCAATGCGGCGGTGCGCGGGGCGCAGGCGCGTTCGGCCCGATGCGTGCCTTTGATTCCTTTTTTATGCGGCCCACGACACGCCACCGATCACGATAAGATAAAGAATAATCAATATTTTCGCGCGATTTGTTGGCACCACCGCCGCCGAAGTCGACCTGCAGGCACGAAAGGTCGCTTGCGAAATATTACCCGTTTAATTGCGTTTAGTCGTAAGAATTTTTGAAGGCTTCGTCGTACGTTATGAACATCGATAAAAGCCTCACGATTACTTATTTTACAAGCTCTTATTTTTTTATTTTGTTCCTAAAATGGATTTTTCTTTAAATCATCAAGAAGAATATAAAAAAAATGATCTGAATAGTACAATACCTCAATAAATTTCAGCACTAACAATGTCGAGTAGTGATATGGACTGCACAGCCCCGTCCACGTATCAAAGCGGTGCAAATAGTATGAAACACCATAGATTTACACCTGCACATGGGATTGTTACACTCCCCATGGCAGTTTAACTCTTGAAGAGCAAGGAAAAACAGTAATTTACTTGGACGAATTGTATGCTGGATTGAAGACCATAATCGTTGAGGTTGTGGACCATGACATATTAAATCTCTAGTCCTGCTGTTTAATGCAATTTACCTAATTATAAAAAATAACTGTTAATTATAACAAACATATTTATTGAGAAATAGCGCTACTACCTATAAAACCTAAAGACGCTTTTGCCGTTTTCGCCCGACTTATAGAGATATTCCATCAAAATAATTTGCGTGTTATTCCATTTTTATTGGTTTGTCGTAAGAGCAATATAATTATATTCATAATATCAATACTTAATCTCTACATGTAATGAAATTGTAACAGGCCGATGCCTGTACATTATAGATATTTAAAAAAACTGATACGGGGGGTCTTTATTAGAGCCACAGGAACCAAGACAACAGTTTTTAGATTTTTTATCTGTCTGTCTGTCTGTTTGTTACCGCATCACGCAAAAACCGTTGAACGGATTTAGATGGGATCTTTGTTTGTTTGGCAGTTTGGGGTCCAACTTCTAACCGACATCTAAGCTATGTTTCATCTAATTCCGTTGGGTAAAACCAGAGATACAGTTTGGCCTCTTCGTAGTACTGGCTTTCACACATTAGGGAGGTCATTTGAAATGGTAAATTTGGAAAAATGTAAATAAACGCCACAAGCGCTTCTAAAATGGTTTAAATATCGTAGTCCATGCGGACGGAGCTGCAGGCAAAAGTTAGTGTATAATATGAATTGGCATCATAGTGATCTTAATATTATATACAGTCTTTTGTCATTGATAAAAAAATCTAATTTTGTTTTAACAAAGATAATATGTCCATAATCAAATATTTAAAATTCTTCGGGCAAAGTCTTTAATAATATTTTTTATGTGGGTAATACTGAACATTTCTGGATTTTCATTAATAAGACGTTTGAATTATGGATTTATTGTTTTTCTTAAACATTCCCTCACTATTTACAGACTTTTCATTTGTTGGAAACAATGTAAAAACTATTATAGTCGGTCCGGTCTTTTTACGAACATCTTCAATGACCTCTTGGAAACCATCCACCGCCGCTTCGTGGCTTGTAATCGTATTTAGTCGATCAGAATGTACAAGGTTTTCTTGGAAAAAGGAAATGTATTGGAGATATGAGCCGACGTTATTTTTAATGTCCTATGCGTTACTGAAACTTGACGAATACATTGTAAAATGTTAATTGATATCAATAATTACCAAGTCGTAAGTTTCGTTACTTGCTATTATTCCTGGTTGATTCTCGTTTTTGTTAAAAAAAGGAATTAAATACAGGAACGCCGGTACATAAATACACTCTGTGTCGAGACAACTGCTGAGTTATCATATACAAGAAGCAGAAGGAATACAGATTGCTGTCGTGTAATACGATTGTAGAGGTCGTTCAACTTTGATTACCCTTTTTGAGAAAGTCATGAAGAATGGTTGGAGTTACGTAAATTAGATAGAAAAAAAAACCTTATCAATCCGTTAATTTTAACGTTGACTCGCTAGTAGACTCACCACTACCCAGCAAGAGTGTTATTTCAATTACCTAATTAATTAATATTTTTATGGAACCAGCAAGACTCACAGTGCCCTTAACTATTTGTATTGATTTCCTGGCAACTGAGAAGGGCTGAAAAAAAGTTACAAATTGTTTACAATTCCTTCACTGAGGACAGAGAAAGTTACTTTGAATGTAAATTTTATGGATAATCCTTTGATGACTTAAATTCGATCTTATACCTATTAAGAATATACATAATTTATTTTTAAAGTAAAACAGAATATTTTAGAATGTTTAAAAACAGTATTAATGAAAATACAATATCTATTTCAAAAATCTATTTTGAGTTGTTGCAAAAGAATTTGGAAACAATATTAAATTAAAAATTAAAATGAACACAAAATGAAGTTTTGTGTGTGGTCTACTTCAGGCATTAAAAACAATAAAAAAAAAACTAGGTATATTGTTTTCACAAGAATGAAATTTTTATCTACGTACATTACCCTATATATAGATATATTCGTAGCAAATATTTATTTTATTTGATAGGAGGATTTTTTCATTATCTTGTTTTCGTTGCTTTTAACCCTTGACGCAAAGAGAGGGGTGTTATAAGTTTGATCGTTCTGTGTGTCTGTCTGTGGCACCGTAGCTCTGAAACGGGTGAACCGATTTATATGCGGTTTTTTTATCGGAAAGCAAGTTTTCTAGCGATGGTTCTTAGCGATGTTTGACCAAAATCGGTGCAGTTGTTTCAAAGTTGTCAGCCTCTTTTGTTTGCTGTGGTAAGATTATTAGACGCATAATGGGTATTTACTTTACTTGCAATCATACGTGTGACCTACAATTTGAACCAAATTTGTTACAAAGGTTAGGATTAACACAAAAAAAATAAAATACTTGTAACGCTCACCCTGCTAACCTCCCTAAAGGGGGTAGAGATCAGTGTGGTAATACATTATAGCGCCATTTCAATGAGCAAACCTTATCGTACCATCCATCAATTTCTATAATTAAGCGTTACTCAATCGAATTTGATAACTCAACGTAAAGTATTATTTTTGACTTTATAATGTTCACTTTCTTGCGTTGGGGGTTTTTAAAATTTTTATTGTTTACATTTACTCAGTCGGTTTATTGATTTTTATAATTAATTAAATTATAATAATGCTTAAGTATCGATATGATACTATTTAAAGTTTCAGTTTCGCTTTGAATTTAAGTTTAAAACAGAACAAAAAATAGAATTGAAGAAGTTTCTTCTTTATTATATTTTCAAACTGATAATAAATACATATATTTTAACTCTTCTACATTCTCAATCTATATCATCAATAAATGAATCATTATTACTTAAGAAGTCACTTAATAACTATAATATTTACTTCTTGTACTAATATCGGTAATTGAATATAATAAAAATAAACGTAAATAATAAAATCTCAAAAACTTTAGTTTTTTTTTTTTAATTATTATGATTGTTGTATTATTGCCGGCATGAAATATAAAAATCATTCAAACTAGTGTAACAGAGGATCAGTTTCAAACAGTATCAAGCCAGTACATATAATTATTTATGTCAATATGTAACCAAAGTTGTTATAGATTGTAATAAATTAAAAAGGTTGCATTTTTGAATTTGAATTTACATTGTAACATCGTACCAAATTGTTAAATCCTTTCGTAAGATCTGAGATAATTTCTGAAACAGTTCTGCCCGTAGTTATAACAGTGAATCTTAGTAATTTTGATTGTTTAACTTAGATAAGTTAATATTTTAACCAAATTAATACAGTCATTCTTTTCAAAAAAATTACAATTCCAAATGACTAACTACATTATATGAGGATTCTTTCCAAACATTCAGATATTGATGCGATATGATATGTAAATCAGTACTCAATTTAATACACTTAACTGGGAATTTTGTTAAATCTTTTTACGTGTACGAAGTTGTACATGTAAAAAAAAAACATAAAAAAATAAATGTGTCTAATTTATAATTGTCCAAGCTCCAGCCGTGATATGTTTGTAAAAAGCCGTAAGATAAAACAAAACTGGCCAAGTGCATGTCGGGCCACGCGTAATACAGGTTTCCCGCGACAATATGCGAACTTAGAAGGAGGCCCTTCGTTTAATAATATGATGCGATAGGTATTATGAACCTATTAATTGAGTTGACGGCTTGTTGGCTAATAACGCCTAAAAGCGGACTCACGTAGGACGAGTGGTAAGGATGTTATAATTTTATATTTCCATTATTTTACTTGGTTTATAAACTTATATGTATTACCTGCTTTTCTCAACTAATAACTTCATCTAAATAATTTCACTTTTTTATTTGTCCAAGTACATTTTATAAATTAGTCGACTACTACTCTCTTTAACTTGTAAAGTCCACATAGCAATGATGATTTTCCTTTTAACTTTGTTATATATGCCACTGTCGTGATTTTTCACATATCCAAGAACGACCATCTATCGGGCAGGGGGTGGACAATTGACTTAACAACTTTAATGCTTAATATTTCACAAACGGATTCCTAAATCGAAAAATAGTTTTCAGACTAATACAATGTTTTTGAACAAGCTGTCCCACTCTCTTAGCTAAACCGTGGATGGACAGACGGACGAGCGGACGAACAGATAATATAGCAAAACTGTAATTGTTCATTATAGACTACCGGAACTCTAAAAAAGGAACCTTAAACGATACATATATATATTTGTTTTTAAATAAAAAACTGAATTAAGATATAATTCAGCAGTGGGATGAATAAAAACCTGACAAGAAAACCAAGCAAAATATGTTTTAATAATCAAATACACATCTCCTTCTCCTTCTCAAAACGATATCTCCCTCCCACGATCTTTTTATATCAGATTGAGGACTTTGAACTTTAAGCTCTTCATGCTATCCCAGTACAGGTTAAGAACTGTGACTGAACATACATCTTGCAGTCGAAATACAAAATTGCACTTTTGTTGCAACTGTCATTGCGACTGTCAATACTAAAGCTGGGTAATGGGTGGTTTGGCTAATGCGTTCGAATTGTCCCTGTCAACGACGAACTAAATTGATGACGTCTGATTGCAAATGCAATGAAAATTGCGTACACATTTCTACGATTCAGATGAGGTATATGAAATTAGTATAGGTATGAAGAAGAATTAAAAAATTATACCTAGTATAGACGCTCCTATATAATTTTAAACAAATTACGTCGACCTTTGTTATTCAGTGATAGACGTAAAACTTAGAATGCTATTTTTATCAAAGAGTTCTTTTGATACTTCAACTCATACATATAATTTGATGTTACGTATTCTTTTTTCATTTTTAAAAATTATGCTCTTTTTGTTTGTTTTTTTTTATAGCAGTTTTGAGAGGCAAACGAACATGCGAACCATCAGAAAGTAGGTGGTTACCGTCACCCATGGACACTCATCAACCCAGAAGAGTCATTAGTGCGTTGCCTACTCCTTGGATAAGAACAGGATATTCGATGGAAAAGGTGGGAGGGAGAAAGAGCAGGTAGTGGGCCACTGGGATTTTCATTCTCTGGATGAAACGAAATAATGAAAGTTGTTACATCACGACTGTACTCTATTTATCTTATCGGTAGTGCCGGCCCATTTTTGTACTGAGGTTAAGTTGACTGCCATAAGAATATGAAAGAATTTTTCTAATGTTTTCCAGTTTTTAGGGTTCCAAACTAAAATGGCAAGACGAAACCTTATAATTTCGTCATGTTCGTCCGTCTGTACCTCACAGGCATTTTATTCAAAAATTACAAGACATGTTGATAAAATTTATAGTGTAGGTGTCTACTATAAGCCACTACATAGTTTGATAATTAAATAACAAAAATAAATATGTCTAAGGGGAACACTCCATACATGTAACAGGAGCGGAAAAAAACTGTTTTTCAGCAAACACCATCGTGTGGCACATATTTTGACAATTCTTTTAGAAACATTGTAAGGTTTCTTAGCAATTTTTCTGATTATGTGAATAATTTCAGTGATAATCGCTCTGAAAGTAGCACAAATTATGTCCTCCCCCCTTTATTTTCTAAGCCGTATATTCCAAAACAGTAAACAAACCCCTATTATAGTAAACCAAATACCAATCGAATATGTCGATAGTTATATATATCTTGGAAAACTAATTTCAACAAGACACAAAGACGAACTTGACAGAAGAATTAATATGTCTTGGAAAAGTTCTGAGCCTAAAAGAAATATTAAAATCAAATCTCCCATTAAAATTAAAGAAAGTAATGGATCGTGTGTACGGACATACGGAGCACAATCTACAATAAATATACAAAAACATCATGCCAGCGTTCTATGGAGGAAGCATTCTAGACCTCAAAGATAAACATAGAAGCAGTGATATAAGACACAAGACTGAACTCATAAATGTGGGAAAGCAGTTGAGTGGAAATGGACCATGATACGAACAACGGTGAACGCTGGACGAAACTGGTCACAACATGGAAAGGTCCAAAGGGTAAGAGAGGCATTAGACCGACTGATGACCACGAAAGGTAGCAGGAGACAACTGGATACAGGCAGCAGGAGACAGAGCAAATGGAGACAGTTGGAGGAGGCGAGAGGGGCCTTGACTTAATAATACTACTACTAATACTATACTATTACTACAATTTACAAACTTCCTTTTGTATATAGCTTTAAATTTTATTGTAAGTTGTTAAGTTAAGGAACAATAAAGGTTTATTATTATTATTATTATTATTATATTCCAAAACATGAAAGAAATAACAAAAGTAATGCTTAATAAATACTTTCGACGAAAATTATTTTCAACATGATCGGATATATACTGTTTTTGAGTCGTAGCCGAATAACTGCGCTTTTCAACAAAAGGACGTATAAACGCCATGGAGATACGCTCTTTCGCTGATCGACCTCAGTCTACACTAGTTCAATAGTAATAGTCGACACACCTCCTTGTTTTTCTAGTTAACGTCAACTAAAACGCTTAAAACTATTCTGTGCGGAAAACATGGAGAAAGTGTAACAACGTGCTTTTTTCATCTGTAGTGCGTTTCTTTGTAAAAATGGTTTTGGAACCCTATAATGAGCATGGTCCGTCATACTCTTCGCCAGTTTTTAACTCAATTACTAACGCGCAAACGTAATTTCTGACTAGTCACAATATATAATATCATCACAAGTAGTTTCGAACACAGGTAATGTATACAAAATTAGGACGACATGAAAAACCATGAAGACAGAGCAAAAAAATCTCGGCAAAGGATAATTAACACCAAACCTGCATTATTTTAGCAATAAGATTTGGAGCTCGGCAAGCACGATAACATTATTGCTCACATATTGCAATTCAAAATCATCATCATTTCGTTTCAATTTCTTACAGATATAATACAAAAATACATATTAATTGTGATTTTTAAAACATATTGTCAAATAATTGTTTAAACGAAGTAACATAATGGACTTAATGGAGCTTGTGGAATTAAATTCAGGTTTTTTTTAAAATTGATCTTTCAGAACTTTTATATATTTTTACGAAAAGACTTTTTAGTCATAATTTTTAGATGGTTGTATTCACCATATTGACATATGATACTTTGAGAAGTAATGAGCTGATTTCGATTCAAGTTTGGAGCATTCAACACAGTTTGGTTAAGAATAGAGTTAATTAGATTTTAGGACCGATATGTTTAAAAATTCAGATATTATTATTTGAAAAAAATATTTTTTCGAAAATTTAGGTTAAGATGTCACAAAATCAATGTAATCGATTGATGTCAACTTTATTTTCGAAAATAGGATTGAAAACAATAACAGAAAATTTTCATGTTTTTTTTAGCGGGAAGTTAAAAACATTCAAATAAGCCTTTGACTCATGAACTCTTTTCTTTTACAACAAACGATAAAATAAGTGACTTAGAAACCTTATGAAATAGGAATGTGTTTAACAAAATTATAATTTAAAAAAAATTTTTTTCTTTTACACAGATTCTGTATAGTAAAATTATCTAAATGTAATCCGATAATCAAAAATCCCTCCTACATGAGATGCTCATTATAGGTAAGCTATTTGGATTTTATACAATTTTATTATTCAAGGAATATCAAGCAAAAAAGGTTTTAAGATAGGTTTGATTGCTCGATGTCAAAATTCTCAAAAGATTCCTTGATCTCAAGATCGAACAATATAGTCCTTAAAGTACCCTTCACTAACGGTTAGTAAAAATAATTACATATTAGAAAAGGAGTTGTAATTGACACAAGCAAAAGTCGCTGTATGTACATCGTAAAATCAGTAGAGTTTAGAGACTAAAATAAATTAATTACCAAATCACGTTGGTGACAATTATAATTATAAAACCCAACAACAAAATTTGTTGTCCTTGAAATTCTACTATACGGCCACTCATAAATTACTTAATTGGATTTTTTAACATCTTTTGACTACCCCTCGTGCCTATGTAATAAACATCAGAATTGGTCGATTCCCTAAACCCATTAACTCTTCCGTAAGTTGTGATATCCACTAAAATTATAACGAAAGAGTGGAAAAATTTTAAAAATACGTTTGATTAAGATTGAATTTCCGTGAAAATCGTTTCACTTAGATCTCTATATCATATTTTGATCAGTCCATGGGCTCAACGACCACTCAGCAAGTGGATCAACCACTGGAACATTTCTACTATGCGTCGGTTCCAGTACCTCGTTTATTACTACATTAACGTCGCCGCGTTGTCTGATGCCCTCCCGTTCAACATTCTATGATATGTAATTTGTTGATATCGTCTTCAATATACTGTCTTATATAATCAGCTTTTTTCATTACGGAATAAGAGCCATGAAATTATTCACAGCCTTTTCGATGCGAAGTATTTGATGCATATTTCAAGTTATTTCCATTTTTGTTTTTTGGTTGAATGTATGAAAACAATTACAGTATATTTTTCTTCGTAATAAAGCTTAATGTAGTAATCACCTAAGATTAAAATTAATATGAATCTTTAATTTCATAATATCAGTGAAAATATACATGAACGAATTTGATGATTTCAAAAGTGTATAGGTTATAATAATATAAAACTCTCTTATTATTCATGTAATAAAATAAGATGAAAATTAATTAAACATTAATACATTTTATATATACATAATACTTTTATATAATTTGCTAAAAAACAAATTGAAATATAATAAACATAATTATTTTTGGAATAGGTTTAATATATTGTTCAACCTTTAAAATAATGACAAAAACAAATTGAATTCTTCAAAGTGGTAACGGATTTTTATACAAAATCGCTTATTAAACGTTTATTTTTTAATTAACTCTATTTAGTTTATCATTCTCTCGCACATTATTAAAAACGTAAGCCGTAAAGTTCGATGTCGTGCATATTGCCTGATGCCTCAACAAACTGGTCGAATCATTGACAGGTTTGCTAAAATACATACCCACCTATTATTTCAACTTTTATTGTGGCACATATGATATAGTTTCTTATTCTGTATTGTTAATACGCAATGTCGGAATAAACGACGCCGACCGTCCAATAACGATGGAATTCGCCGTTCATCTCGGCCTCTTAACGGATGATTAATGGTATGAGAGTTACTTAGTGTGTTTCGCGACGTTACCGTTCTGTTTCACGCGATAATTGAGTGATTTATGATCCTTACGTTCCAACGCCACATGTTTATCCTAAGTAAAGTTGCCGATTGATTGGCAAGCTAAGCAGAGTAATATTTCAATGCCATTAATGAATGTCATAAAACTAGTGTGTAAAATAATCTTATTTTTGGCGTATTTTGTAGAATTATTCGAGAAACTGTATACTTTATGATGTAGTACAGTGATCAATTTTTAACAGTAACATTCGAGCCCATCGGAAAAAAGGGATTAATCTCTAAAATGATTTTTGAACTATGACATTGATATTCTGGTAGGTATAGTCTATAATCTATATGTAAATCTCGATAGACATATCAAATTTAGTATCATAACAAATTACAAATATTTTTTAAAAAAGCAGGTTACGAATAGTTGCTTATGAATATTATATATACACGTAACAAGAACTCAATTCAGATCGTTTAATTTATATATTAAAGTGCGAATATATCTGAGGATACTTAATATCAATAATATAAAAGCATTAAAATGTTTTTGAAGTGAAAACTTCTTTTGGCGCGTTGGGCATTTTTGAGATGGGGCAAAAACCATTGAACTCGCGACACTATTACCGTTACCGTAACCGACACCTCTGTATATAGATACGTACATATATTGGTCCTGTTTACACGAGAGTTGAGTTTGGGTTGAAATACATTGATAATATAACTATACATAATATAAACATGTATGTAAAAAACAAAAAAAATCCTGTTATAATCAAAAATTTTTAAATTCCACGCCATTTCGTATGCTATGTAATGCACATATGCAATGTATTTATACCTTACCGACGACATTGCATAACACCTCAGTACAGAGGAGCTACTGAGAGCTTACTCGTTTTTGCATATGAAATAATATGCATTATTTTTCATGTACAGTAACGCATTAAATGAAAATTGTAATATATCTTTTATAGTAGTAGTTTATAATAATGATTAAAAAAATACTTCGTTTAAAAGTATATCCTGCAAAATAAAATATTTTCTAACGATTCAAAAAATACATCCTGACGATTAAAAAAATGCACACATAGTTCGAGCTTTCACTTTTGTCGGCACTCCCGGAGTGCCACTATTTTTTTTTTCACTACGTATTTAATTTTGTGTTTTCCGAAAGTATCGTTATAATTAGAACTGGATCTACCTAAATAAAACAACAGTGAGACCTCGGACCTTAATTATACGATTCTACAAATAATAGACACTTCGAGCTGAAAGATAAATCTCCCAGCTTCTAATCCACTATAGTTGTAAGATGAGATATGTACGGACATAACTAACCGATAGGTTTAAGCCAACTAACGGCTTTCGAGTTTTGTGTCAAAGCATTACAAAAACAGGGTCATAATAAAATATACAAATCTGTAATCTCCATACGGAAAAAGCGTCGTTTCTCGCCACGTGCTGTCGATAAAGATTGGAATATTTAACCGCCATTAACGTCGGCGATATATCCAAACAAAACAGCATCGCCGCCTTAGGTACGCCGCTATTGTTAGCTGTCATTATTTTGTTTTTAGTAAATGAGTCGATCACGGGAGTTGCACGGTCGGTACCCTATTCCTGTACGAGTACACGAGGACGCACGTGCAGGACCGCGCTTTAGAGGGGGTCGGCGGTTGGAACAAAACAGATTAGAAAATCAGAAAAGCATTCTGAGACGAAATGCCATCTTACATAAATTCATTTTTTATTATACGTTAATGTATACAATTGAACATACGCAATATATATATATTTCGTATCGATACAAAGATTCGAGTTGTGAATCTATAGTAGGTAGGTATACTTAAAAACATTTCGCCCTATTCGATGAAATGAAAAAAATATCTATTACAATAGATATTTCCTGCGTCATTCAATAAATTTGATTGATTTGTCTAATTTTTTTAAACGATGTCCGAATTAAATTTTCATTTCGGTCTCGAGCTCAACTTTGTTTGAATTCACTCCGCCTTTCGTATAAAAAATGTATTTAAAAGCGACAGCAAATCTAGCATTCTTGTATGCAGCAACTTTTGTACCGATTTTTTATTTTATTTAGTCGTAACGGCACGTCGATTACGCAGGGACGTATTTCAATATAGTTGAATAAATCTTGACAAAATACGTTAAGTCCTAATAACAGGGATAAATAATTTACATCACGTGACTATATCGGCAAGTATACGTACCTACCTACGCTTTACCTAGCTGCGTCAAGTGTAATGCTGATTGCTTAAAATGAGCTTACTCGTAAGCTACGACGTCATCGCTGTTTTTATTTTATTCAGAAATATGTTATCCCGCATACGATGTAAATTTAAACGTTATTAAATGAGTTGACAATTGTAACATTATTATTTATATTTATATTGCCTGTTTATTCGAAGACGACAAAACCGATTCCAATTTATGTTTTGTTGAACGATACAAGAACAGATTTTAAATTGCAACTTTATTTATGAATTCAACTCAATTATGGTTTTAGTATTGTTTCCTATTTCGGACCCACACTCAGTTATATTAATTGGTAATGATATAAAATATATTACATACTTCCAAGAATCGTGTAAATAACATATTAGAAAACATTTGTTAATTCAAAAATAAAAAAAAAGTTCAAACAAAACAATACAATTTGTATCGTTTTCTCCACAACAGAATTTAATATAGAATGCAAATATTAAATCAGACTTATTTTCGACATATTATATTAACATTATCATCGTGACATTATACGAGTAAAAGGAAAAACTCAATGCCCAAACAATACGTTTTTCAATATATTAATTGAACAAACGGATCACTTTTGAGTCACTTTGTTGCTTTATATAATGCTATGATTATCGTTTCTTTTGCCGATTTGTAAGTATTTTTTTAGATTCGTTACACTTTTTACATAAAGGATACAATACGACAAATTGAAATTTATGCGAAATAATCACTTAAGACTTAAGTAAAAATGAAAATTCATTGATTAAGCTATGAACTACATAAAAGGTGTATTTAAAACTAAATTTCACAAAGACATTGGAGAATATGGTTTGTGACATTCTATAATCAATTTCATTCCAGCACGAAATGTGCTAGCTTGAATACTGAGATATCACACTCTCACAAAATACAAACGTGAAGTTAGTTTAATGTTTCGTCCAGTAAGTGAGAGTTCAGATGGCCCACTCCCCCTTCATCACACCACACCTGTTCCACCAACCGATTCCCCCTCCATCAGATATGCTATTCTTCCCCAAGAGGTCGGCGACACATCATTCCTCAGGTGCTACGAGTGTTGATGGGCGGCGATGACCACCTACTCTCTGGTAGCTCACACGTTCGTTTGCTCCTCGAAAATCCTATAAAAATTACGGATAGTATTAGCTGTTAACCGCCCCACTGCTAAGGCATTCCATAGTATTTTATTTCTTTCATAGTATTTTATTTAAGATCGAACAGCTTGGACTTTAGTCCTTGACGCTGACCCGGCGCGGGTCTGGGAATGCTATTGACGCGGTCATAACACGCGGAGCCAAGGGCTTAACGTGCTCTTCGTAGCGCGGAGCAGTGGCGCGAATAATTTAATTAACCTTAATTTGACTTAGTTAAAAACTATCGGTAGATTCGCCCGCAGTTAGGGCCGACCTCTCTAACCTCCTAGCTGGAGCCCGCGTTGCCTAACGCAGTTAACCACATAGACACCACCGCTCTAAAAAAATAACAAAAATATTATCTACGTATAAACAGAACATTCTCCTTGATGAATTATTTTTCAAACGCTACTGAAATTTGTCTCTCTCCATACAATCTCTGAAAGAATTGATTAGCCATTGTAAATAAAATAAAATCATGTAAGTAATGAGACGTAAGTATTGACGCTAATTGTAATTAGTTACAATTAGCGTCAATACTTACGCAACACGCTCCTGTGTACATGTAAATTACCAGGTCCTGCTTGCTTCAGAGTAAGGTCTCAATAATAAGAGATTGAAATGAAATCGTAACACAGGTATTTATATGCACTTATACATATAACGATTAGAGTTAATTAAACCGAATTACAATTCGTCTCGATCACGAGTCCGTCCCCTGAGTCAGTCGAGTTATTTAATAGTTTTTTGTTGCGCGCCGGGGCCGCGGCGCGGGGTCCGGCGGGGAGGGCGCTTCGGTCCGCCACCCTTCGGCGTGTCGCGCAAAAAACCAGAGGGCGCGGAGGGCGCGGGCGCAGACCCGCTCCGAGATCGCTATCGCACGCACCGCGCTGCACGCACTATCCTACGACTAGCTACACTTAATTGTTATGTATGCCGAGCCCGCAAACACTAATAAGAAAAATTTGGGTAGCCACACAACCCGCTTAAGCAATGCCCGTCACGCGAAATGGAAGTTTCACCCTTTATAAATACGTCGGATTATTTTCAACGTCTCGAAATGTTTGTAGTTAACGCCAGATTAGAAATGCGATTAACTAGAATATGTTTATCACATTAATAGTTTTTCGTTAATTAATCGAACCCTAAAATTAAAAACGGCAAAAATTAAAAACGGCAACAAACTTTAATGTTCATTTCACCGGCATAGAGCGATGTGTATTTTTTTACTATTATACAATGTCATGTGGAGTGACAGACGCCGCGTCAGGTGGCCGCGACCTGCGTAGGCGGCTCAGCAAAAACTCCCGCCGCAACCCTTTCTCACTCCAGCGCTGACACCGAACCTCATATCTCGATACAATTTCATAAATGAATTATATTTCCCGTTTGTAACTACTGTATATTTTTGGGTAGAGTACAATCTATTTGTCTTGGTTTCGTTTATTAATTGCGATTGCTATAACTCAATTGTTATTTAAATGATGGAATTATCAACGATGGCTTCAAAAAAAAAACAACCAGCATTTGTGATTAAGGTTTCACATGCGTCGCTTTTCAATACTTTAAAAGAAGTTACAAAAAGAAAAGATTTTCACTATTTTTGTTGTAAAAATACGTCTCAATTAAACGACGGAAAACCTTATCAGCGTCAAGACGTTTCTGTTGCAATACAATTTCCAAAGCCAAATCGTCTAGGGCAGTGCGATGGCAATCAATAAATTTTGTTAAAAAAACAGCTGCTCGAGGCGGAGCGGGCGCGCGGCGGACTCATCGTCACAACAAATCATTAAAACGTGCGGCACTGCGCCGCGGGGTCAGGGGTCAGTAAATTACCAAACCGTTGTTTTACATTACATTTTACATAAAATCGTAAACTATTGAAATAAGTTTTTTTTTACAACTTATTAACAATGTTTGTAATCTTCAAAAACAACGACTTTTTGCCTAAATCACTGAGTCTAACGAATAGCAATCAATTATTTTATAAATATAGGCATGCGCGAAACTATCGAGCTTGTATGAAACTATTGATGGCTGACAGTTAAGCCGAATAGAGATGCAAAGGTCACACCATGTGGAGATCTGTGGTCTGTGCTTGCCCGTCTAAAAAATAATAATTAGTATATTTGTGTATTCCTTCTTTTGTATGACAGCAATTGTACTCATATCATTGATATTCAGCCATTAGTACTTATATCGTATATTTTGTATGACATATATTTCCTTAGTTTACCTCGGAATATACGTTTAATACGTCATGAATATCCAATCAGTTAGTTGAAAGATAAATATCAAAAACATTTATCATCCTTCATCATCAAACATCCTTTGCGTTAAACTTGCATAAGGAGCGTCCTCTTATATCTTACACTGAACAACGAACATCATTGAAATAAAGCCGTACAAACAATTAAAAACATTTAAGTACTATTTTTCTTTTAAATCAGTTGGATTAAAACAGATGCATAGAGTAGATACACTTGTCAAATTTCGAAACAATATAGACTTGTGAATGAAATTGTTTAAAGTAAGAAAATATAAAGAAAAATGGGATTTTTTTACTCGTAAGAAATAAATTACGAGTGTAAATTACGTAGAGGGAATGGCAACTCTAACAGCGGTGTGCTTCAAACTCTCATTTGCAGTAGTTAACTGCTAACTGTTAAAGTTAAAAACTAAATATGTCAAAATATCGGTAATCTTAAAAATATTAGCATTTGTACATTAATTTAATGTCACGAATATTAATATATTTAATACTGTCTTAGTCAAGTGCCAATTGTGAAGCTAAAAATACGTATTTTTATGTGCTTGGTTTTTAATTTTAACAGTTAGCACTTAATTATTTCAAATGAGAGTTTGAAGCACACCACTGTAACAGTAATCGTAAATAGGTATAAACATAGAAGAATATATGGCAACTATGTGAAATTCCTTTAAGTAGTAAGTAAAAATAATTAACAACAGCATATAATGAAAATTAGACTGCGACTTAAACCTTCGTTTAAAACCAGAAAGTGCGTATTCGGTACCGAGCAATATTTTTGTGTAATTATGTTGCACAAGAATGCGTATTTGGATTGCGTGTGCGTGTGCGAAGGAGGGAACAGGGGAAAGCTCATTAAGGTAAAAAGCCGAGTGCAAACGGCGACTAATGGCGAATTACACGAAGGGGAGCGATCGCCGCCGAATCTATACCTTTTTACCGCTAGAGCGCCTTTTGTGCGCTCCCTCCGGCGACGCCGCCGCGAGCCGAGAATCGTCTTCATTTACGAATTAACACAATTGTGATATTTTCGCCGATGCATAAATAAATGCTACATATCCCATCGTCTCTGTTAAAACTTAATTCGAACACGAAAGATATAAACAATATAGCGATATTATTGCATTGCGATAGTATTATATATTGTGACATTGTATGTAGGGTTTTTTTTTCAGGAAAGCGCTGCATTATTCGGACGTTAAATACGTGCATTACAATGAGTTCCGTTCATACAATTCGCATGATACATTAATAAAATGTCGCTAGTGAACAGGATATGTTAAGAGAAACGTATCAGGTCTCAAACTTTGGAAATTGTTCCTCGTTTTATCACACAAACGTATGCAAAAGGCCATTAAGTTTCGATAGTATCGAAAGCTAAACTCGAAACATTGTCCCGTGGACGCAGAGGTCGTGCGCGGAGCGACTATTATTGCGGGGCGAGGGGTACGCGGGGCCCGCGGGTCGGAGGGTGTGGGCGGGGTGCGAGGGAAGGCGGGTTATCAACATTTCGGCGCGTCCGCCGCTCGCTCGGCGGGCTGAATTCGCCCTGCGCCGCCGCCCGCAGCCCGCTGTTAACCTTGAAAATAGTTTTTACCGAGCCGAGGGTATTCACCCCGAGCTCGAATTCTCGGGCGCGATGCACACGGACGGAGGATCGGCGTCGCGCCTCTCGCTCTCTATCGAACTCGTGCGCTCTTCCCGAAATCGTCCCGTGCGACCGCACCGCCTGCTGCATGGCGAAGGATATTTGACTTATGTAAAGTTTTTAGGCGAGTCGTGAACTCGGCGTATGTGCGCGGGAACCGAGGGACGAGATTTGTTTGTGAATTAGTGTGCGAGGTAGAAATTCTTATAGATCCTTGTTCTTACTGTTTTATTTTTTGAATTACAATCACTGAGGTAACTCGTCAAACACGAAGCGTTGATGTGGAAACGCGAAACCACATACTCAATTTGAAGATTTAAAATTGAACTATTTCATCTGTGCTTTTAGAATACTTAAAAATAAATCCAGTAAATACTATTTTGGACTTCTGTGTAGGTGTGGACGCACAGCAGTGGCGGATTTAAGGGAGTCATGGGGGTTATGACCCTCCTGGACTGAGTCTTTATCCTACCATTGCAATCGAGTTAGAGCTAGTCCTGACTGAACCTCGTATGTTTGACCCCTTCCTGACTCGAAGGCTGGATCCGCCCTTGACATAGAGTAACTTTATTGCATATTCTCTTTTATATATTTAAATATATCAAATATGTCATAAGTAA
This sequence comes from Eumeta japonica, assembly GCA_005406025.1. Lineage (NCBI taxonomy): Eukaryota > Metazoa > Arthropoda > Insecta > Lepidoptera > Psychidae > Eumeta > Eumeta japonica. The sequence goes on from BGZK01000270.1 coordinate 228,334, forward strand.
TATGACATAATAATGATATAGTCGTCTCTTTTATTTCACATTTTTCCAACGGGAAAAAGAAATATCATCATTCGTTTTGGGGTATCGCCAACAATTTCAGCGTATAATCGCAGCCCCTAGCTCCGTGACGGAGGTAGGTATAAAATTCCTCCCCGACGATCAAAATAAGAAAAGGAGTATTATATAAGCGCGAGAGTCGTGAGCCAGAGATTAAAAAAAAAGTCGTACATAGACGGGCAAGGGTAGAGGGGCCGGCAAAAAACCCGCGACGAAGCGAACAACACGACCCGCGCACACCTCCTGCGCCTGCGCACACTGTCTGCGGAGCACAAAACATAGAAAATGAAACACTTTACTATTTCGAATATTCACAAAGTAGGTACTAAACTTCTTATACTACATACAATGTGTTGTATTATGTGAACTATTCAAACATAAACAATTTATTTATGAGAAAAATAATTATTTGAGGTCCGCTTTAATTTTTATCTGTTTAAAAGCATGCTTTGTCTATCTTGCTTTCTATTAAACTAAGATAAACGCTACCATAAATTAGTTTACAATTTATGGTAGCGTTTACAATTTATGAATTTATATACTATTTAAGAACAAAAGTGAACTACCAACTATTGTAAATTTTATTATTGCAATACGCCAAATAGCTTTTGGCAGTAAATCGTATTGAAATACAGGCAGACGGCAGGACAATAATTGTTATGGTGTGCGATGTTGTGATAGCAATAATTCACAATAAAAGTGCACGTGCGGGCGTCGATATTTCACTATCATTACGGCGTTAATAATGCGGGCTTCTTCCCAACGAGGCCCGTTATCGACGCCGGCCGCGGGTCGCGCGTCGATAAACTCTGCTCACACCCGGACCAGTATCCATGTTTTCAGAGTTCATAAAGACGCTTCTTGAAAAGTTGGACTGTTTTCAGTGCACTTTTGCGGGACAAGAGTTTCTTTTTAAGTTTACTGACGAAGTAGAGATTATAGTCAATAAATAGAAATTATGAAACGTATTTTCTTTTTGTTATAAAATGTCGGCTTTACGCCCGCGGATTCACCCGATGTGTTCCGCATCTTTTATAGTGCATGATTTTGTTGTTAATCCCAATCTCGTTCCCGCTTTTAATTCTGACCCAGGTACTGTTTCTGATTTCGATCCCGGTCACACTCTTGTTTCTAATTCTGGTCCCACGCTCGGTTCCGACTCCGATCCTGTTCTCGATCTCTCTCCATATTTCAATAAATCGAGCGCGTCTTAATCAAAAGGTTGAGTAAAGGTTTTTTTCTTTTGGAAGTTGTTGTTCCTTCCTATTGTGACGCCTGCATGCTTTCGACGCTAGCAATTGTTATTTTCTTTATAACTTTTCAGGTTAGATCTTTAAATAAGAATACCTTTTTTTCTTAACATCAGATTTAAATAAAATAGTAAGTACCTATACATATTCCTATGTATCTGTGGAAGCGCATTAAAATTCATTCAGTAGTTTCAGAAACGTGCAGACAGACAGACAAAAAATTAAAAATCCTTTTTCCTCTTATGATCACCTTTTTTATGGTCCTTTATCCATTTTTAATACATACCTTCAATGTACTGACATATTGAGTTCTCCTGTGCATCTTTATATATGCTTCTATGCATATTAATACATGAATACATAGATGGACTTTCATTCGAACATAAATTAACTTCAGTTTCGATCAACTCGAAAAAACACCTGGAAAATATGAGGAGCAACTCGGACCGAGAATGGCGAGTGGAAGACTACATCACACGTTTCTCTGTACCTTAAAACTTTTACGAATAAAATTACTTACCATCTTCCAAACCAATAACCAAAGCAAATGATCACTAAAAATAATTTAATTCGTGTTTTTTTAACCCCTCCCCCCTATTACAGACGCGCGTCATCAATAAAGGTCTCTTTAAACGCTTCACCGAATGTACTGGATTCGATCCTGCCGCGATACGAGCGTCATCGTGAGCTCGTGGCTACATTGGCTTGGAGAGCACGACCGATAGACCGAGACCATCGGTTCTGGTCTAGACATTGTTATACAGACGACGTGATGACGTCAGCAGCCCCGAACCCGAGCCGGTCTAGCGTAGAAGACGACCATATCAAACTAAATCTACCCCCTAAATGGTTACCCATCTACTGCTTTCACTCTATTCGTCTGGATGGCTGTCACATGGGCCATCAACCGACACGGCCGCTACAACCACTCGGGTGCTACCCTCTCAAAAGAAAACATTGCAAGGTCTAAATACGAAACAAAGAGAGATCGGAGGAGGGAATGCGTCGATAATGGGGGTGGTCAAGACATGAGACTGCAATTACAGTATAACTCATTGTTGGGCGCTTTAAAAGTACAGAATCACATTACACTTTACTAGGGAATGAGGTTCATAAATATAGCTAATATCCTACTAAAATATCTAATTCACTCTTAATTTTATAAAACAGTGAAAGTTAACAAGCTATGGCAATAGTGACAAATTTAATGATCACTTTCGTCAATATTATTTTGTTATAATTAATACGCACAATGTTTTTCCGGTTTGTATTTTATTAGCTTATAGTTGATGTTACTTAGCATTTGGCTATTAAGCAAGATATCGAAGCTTAGGTTAACTCTTACTCTTAGATAACGATATTGAAGTTGAGAAACAGCGAAATCTACGAGCACAGAAACTTTTCATTCTGAATTAATTGCAATAAGTTAGGTAGATACAGATACATTGAACATTGGCAACAATTTATTAAAAATTTCATTATTTGCCGAAATTACGTGTACATACATATTTCACATAATATTATATGTCATCTATTTCAATTTTTCATGAATTATTCCAACGAATTTGATGTTCATTGTTTATAGAAGTTTGCGGGAATTAGTAATGATGTTTACCTCGTCCAGTTTATGCAAAGCGTAGTTTTTGGACAAAAACCTCGGGCAATATTAATACTTAACCTATTAAATAAGTGTGTAAAAATTGTTATGTCTAGTTACGATAGCAATAAAGTTATTTTTCTTCATTTCCTCTTACAATTTTACCTATGCATATGAAACTTGACGATATGATATAAGACGTGACTGACGAAAGTTAAAAAAGTTATTATCTACTATTAAGTTTAAAATAAAAGAAATTTTAGGCAATGAAATCTGTAGCTACGACAAAATCTTGATCGTGCCATAATATCAAGTTCAATGAGAAAGTTAGCAGTACTTAGTTATTTTACAATTTTTAAAGACATTCAAAATTAACGGGAATTTTAAAATAAAGAATGTAAATTATAGCGACGTCTTTCAATTTTCGCTTCCTATAAGCATGTAACTATTGCGTGGTTACGGTCGGACATCTATTTTTTTTCCAAAACAACGTGCGTCATGACTCGTCAATTAAGTGAAGCCAGCCGCTTACGCACAATGCTGGTTTGATTGGTGGGCAGCTGCAGCGGACAAGGCGAAAAAAACTGCTTCAAATTACTAGTATCCATCGCGCATGCGCGCACCCGCCCAGATAGTATCGCCGCAGCGGCGCAGCGCCAAACTTCCTTAAAAAATACGTTGCTGTCGTTTCCTATCAACTGACTTCGAAAGTCGTTTCAATTCGTTGCATAAGGTCGAATCATTGAATTAAAGATAGTATTTTTCCTGTAGGATTAGATTTTTCTTTTTAACAACGTGGAAGTTTTCAAAGTTGTCATATGCTTATAATAAACTATCTAGTAACACAATGTTTTTTTGATTTTTATTCGACCTTTCATCCGCAGTTCTGATGAATGGACATTCTACCTAAAGAGACAGTGATTTTCCTTTTATTTAAAGCTATTAAAATAAATATAAATACAGCTCTGAATAATTTAATGAAAACTATAGTACTTTATTAACAATATAGGCCTTGATTCTCTTTTCGCTCTAGAAAATGTTTTTTCGATGCTACATGTTCGATCGCTGATTTCTCTTATTTTTCGGAGTAAAATTTTACGGTTTGATTTTTATACAATATATTACATATTATATACATCCTGATGGAATGGGTCCCACTAAATATTTGTTTTAAACTAAATCATGATCTTCAACAGCAGCAGTCTCAATTATAATAATATATTCCAACGTTTCGGCATCTTTAAACAATGAACGCTTAAACACAATTTCGGGATGGGGATATGAAATTAAAAAAAAAAGCGGACGAATGCAAACAGGACTCGCGCTCTGAGGGACCCCAATAAATACGGTCTTTTTTTTTTGAAAATATTTATATCTAAAATTTATTGTCTCCGAATTTTTTCGAGGCCTCAATTTTCATAGCTAGAAATAAAAAGAGTACCCTATAGCTTTTGATGAGTGAGGTTGTATCTAAATGTGTAACATAAAGGTCGTATCTTTTGATTGCGTTAACTTAGAAACTTAATTTCTTTCACAGTTTCAAATGGCGTAGACCTAAGCATTTTACTTTAATTTCAATTTGATATATCTATTTCTGCGAAAAACGATCTGGACAAAGGTACAGAGAGACGGACACACGCAAAGATAGGCAGACAAACAGGACAGCAATCCTACAAGGGTTACGGTTTTGCTTTTGGGTCTTAAAAATGACAATTTTGTTTAACATGTCAACAATTATTTTCTTATTAGACTTATTATTAGCCACTGAATAGTCTGTCATAATTACATTTCTACAGTCTTCAACGCATATATATTTTATAATAGAGACATAGATACTCTACTTATATTGTTCTTATGCCTAATTGTTATATTTCTTTAGATATTTTTTATTGAAGTTTATAACTTTCGTATACAAGTACAATTGCCATATTTTAGTAAATGAAACTGCTTTGAAAATTTTTATAAAACGTTCCGTTTTAACGCGTTTTCTTAATTACAATGCATTAGGGCTTAAGTCATCTCATCGATTCATCATCATCATCATCCTCACCACATCAGCAAACTTTATTACAAACTTTTCATTTCAGATTGAGAAGCTTGCATCTTAAACTTCCACGCTCGCCCAATATAAGTTGAAGATTTACGGTGATTGTTGTCATCGTATTTGTAAATCCTGGCCGACAGATTAAAGGACAAGTACTCTCTTTTAAACAGTAATTGATAGGGAAAGTGATCAAAAATATAAAGAAAATCGTCCAATTGTATATCAACTGGCCTCTTACAACTGAATCGTTGGTAACAAATTGCGCTTTTTTTAAACGTATTCTGAATGGGACAAAAAATATATTGAAATATCTGGTAATAATTTTTGAGAAATTCACCTAAACTCAGGTTCAGACTGAAAAAAATTCAAGAAAACTTGACACAAATTCGATTTATTGTTTTTATTTTTCATAACCCTTTCTCTTTTTTTACATACCAAAGTCGAGGGACAAACGAGCAGGAGGGTTATCAGAGAGTAGATGGTCACTGCCCCCCATGGACTCCGGGACGCCCATGGGGTCCATGAACGCAACTCTAGTAGAGTTACCGGTGTGTGGCCAGACTCTTGGGAGGGAATATGTTATCTAATGAGGGGGTATTGGGTAGATGCAAAGGAGAGAGGGAAGTGCGCCTCCGAAACTCTCACTCATTGGACGAAACAAACAGTGAAAGGTTGTCCTTCACGTCCGAATTCTGTGAGAGTGTGGTATCTTACCGGTGAAGCCGGCCTATTTCTGAGCCCCAGGTAACTTAGCCACAGTATGCCTCTACACAGAAAAAATATTTTTTTTATAATTCTGTGCGATAGATGACAATATAACAAGAGTAATAAACAATGAGAATATTTGACTCTAGTGTCAAATCTGCATGTCTAGAATTAGTTAAAACACAATACGTTAATACTTTGTTAATTTTCCTTTGTATCCTTTATAATAACATATAAGTAAAAAATTATATTAGGGTTTGATTTTTGCAGGTTAAACTTTTTGTATAGCGTCAACGATAAATAAAATAGAATTAAAACAATTCAAACTTTAAATAAACGTAAAGATGCAAGTAAGGGGATGTGTAAAAACAATTCAATATACAAAAAATAAATGTAAATTTGATTGCCCAGAATTAAAAAAAAATAATTTAAACGTGATTTCACCGTTAAAGGAAAATTTAACTTGGCAAACTCAATAGGTGCCGAGATATTACTAGTTGCACTTTTTGTTCAATTTAAATTCTTGATTTTCTTTCGCGACAATTAACGGAAGAAGCGGCAAACATTATATATATCAGGATCCCGTGAGAGATATCGGCGCGGCAGATAAGGCGCGCCGGTGTGGGTGCAGCCGACATTGCACTCGCCGAGTGAAGCGCAAGATAAGCGACTGTTTACACTGCTTGAGTCAATGTCCTCCTCCTGGACGGGCATTCGAAAAACCATAGAGATGGCGAACAGAGTTGAGACGAAAAGAAGATCCAGTCACAGGTTAATTCAATCTCAGTAAATGTCATCAATTCTCGCAATATTGTAAATAGATAAGATAACGTTAAATACGTTTCAAGAGTTTAGCGAGTTCATTCATATATATAACACGAAACTCAATGATAAACAAAATCTCTACTATATTTAGGTAAACTATTACGAGAATTATCTAAAAATAAAAGGTCAAAATACACATAAAAATCGGCCAAATGCCATTGGGAATCGCACACAAAGAGTTACATATCACCGTACAATATTCAACACTACACGTTTTCAAAAATGGTTAATAAAAAATAACAACAAAAATTAAGATTGAACAAAAAACACGAAGACTTTTTTACGCAAATGTGTTAAATTTGGTTTATTTCTAGTAATAAGTTACTCAAATATGAAGGTGAGTTTCAAAATATTCAATTTTCGATTTGCGATTTTGACTTTGAGGGATTAAAATAGAATATAAAAATAATATCGTGCAGGATATTTAGTGAAAGTTCTAAAGCACGATATTAAGAATATTATATAATTATTATATTTGGTAAATTTTTCTTGGCCACAATTTTTTTTTTGGGAAAACAAATACGCATAGAAGCGGCTGTACGCAGGTTTATTATTATGATGCTATATAATTTTTAATTTTTTTTAAAAAATCGTGTAGCACCAAAATAGACACTTATCGGCTGCATTGTTTTATGTGTAGAGTGACATTATCTAAATTGATGATTTCTATCGGTACACTTTAACTAAAAGTCTTCTGAAATGTTTCAAATTTAAGTATAAGTAAATTGTAATACGGAACACTAACTCCGCGATTTCGACTTGCTCCTACCCGGTTTTTTCTTTTAATTTCACTCTTATCATAAAATTGGACCAAATAACATAAAGTTAAAATTTGTTTGTAAATCTGAAACGACATCTATATTAAAGTAAATTTTATTATTATTATAATATTAAGCAATCAATATTTATTAATAACGATGAATGCATGAATACTGTCAAAAAATTATAGTATACTAGCTACTGCATCAAAAGTTGCGTCGCAGTGCACGCGCCCCTCGCGCGCACGACGCTCGCCTCGTAAATAAATTGAGCTTGCATTAGCGGCAATTGTTCGCTATTGCTTGGAGCTAGGCGCACCACGCCTGCATAGTTTCACCTTCCATCTCCTATAAATCTCCTTTGTTGTATTGATTCATCAAAATATTATCGGCTTTCAAATGAAAAGTAAATTTATATTTTTGACTATTTTCACTTTTACATAAAAAAAAATAAGTTATTCATTTAGAGATTCTGTCATAAAATTTAGAGCACATTATAATTATTTTTTTTTTGTGCTGACCTGTAACCAATCTAATTAATGCGTGTATTATTAACCGATTATCTCGCCGCCTCTTTTTGTTCCAAACTTCTATCACAGCGCATTAGTGTAATAGTATATTGTGTGACCAGGGGTGAAACAAAACGATTTCAGACCAGAGTGAAGGTGACTGCCCGAGGGAAGCGAAGTCTGACATCACCCGGTCTGAAGTCGTGTTTCATCCCGCGTCACACGTTATATTTCTCATATAAACTGTATTAAAAACGCTAGTTTCGTTGTCTGTAGTCAACCGAGACTAGATAATATTAGACAAATAGCGAAAATTCCATAAGTTGACGGTGGATATTTTACAGCTCGATCTACGAAATAACTTAATAAAACGTCTTCCCACCATGATATAGCTCCTTCGGATTCTTTCAAAGCAACAAATTTGTTGTAAACATTTTAATATTTCGATTTTGATTTTTTAGGCTATAATATGTCAGTACAATTAACTGTCAGAATGACAATTATTAAGGCATGAAATATACAAAAGATACTCTTACAGGATTGAAAATAAAGCTACAACTTCATTTAGCGGGCAAAAAATTAAAACTTTCTGCCCGGCAACAGTCGCATTGGTCTAAAATTGACTAGTCTCGGTCAGCTCAAAAGGCATGGAAACTCGCATTTTCAATCCAGGTGATAAGAAAGTATTTGTTCTTATACTTAATGGCGTAAATTCTTTTATTAACTCATTGAGGTAATATTACCTCAATGTATTAACTATGGTTTTTGGATGTTCAAAATTTTAAAAATATTACAAATCTCATGTTTCTTCATAACATTCAGGCCTACTTAAAATGTACTCAAAAACAAAAGGTATAAAATAAAGATCAGCGTCAAAACAAAATATATTAACTAGGTATAAATAAATCGTAAATTGTTTGTAAATTTATTTTTTATTATTATTACAAAATAGATAAAGCTGTCGATATGTAAAAATTACGTTTCACTTACCTTCTAAAATTTTCATTATCTTCTAATAATGAAAAAGAACATTCCATTTATTGAATCAATCTTCAATATAAACAGTAGAAACTTAAAAGAAAGTAACATCTAAAGCTTAAAAGTGATCTTTAGCAACTCCCTAAAACAACACATTTTTAGGTGTTTTGCAAATCTTCTCAAAAAATTAACAAACTGTATCAACTTTTGACATCTTAACGATTTTCTAAGACCTGTAGAGCTCACGCTAGAGCGAATTAGCATTTTCACAAAAAAAATGGGACCCCTACTGAAACTATCAAAAAGAAATTGTCAAGAATAATATAGACATTAAAAAAGATGTATTTTCCATAGAAAATAGATTGTTCAATATGAGGTGTTAACACTCTTCTTGAGAATTAATATAAACAACTTGGAAGCACGAGAAGGAAAAAACCTGACGGAACTCTCTATCCCTTTTAGGGTTCCGAGTCAAAATAGCAAAAACGGAACCCTTATAGTTTCGTCATGTTCGTCCGTCCGTCCGTATGTCACAGGCATTTTATTCAAAAACTACTAGACGTATATTGATGAAATTTATAGTGTAGGTGTCTTCTATAAGCAGCTACATAGTTTGATATTTAAATATCAAAAATAAGTATTTACAAGAGGCACTCCATACATAAAACAGGAGCTTAAATTTTTTTTCACAAACATCAACGATTGGCACATATTTCGACAGTTATTTTAAAAACACTTTAAGGTTTCTTAGCAATTTTTCTGATTATGTGAATAATTTCAGAGATAATCGCTCCGAAAGTACCACAAATTATGTCCTCCCCCCTTTATTTTCTAAGACGTATGCCCCAAAAACATGAAAAATTAAAAAAAAAATAGTGCTTAATAAATACTTTCAACGAAAATTATTTTCAACATGATAGGATATACTGTTTTTGAGTCGTAGCCGAATAACTGCGCTTTTCAACAAAAGGACGTATAAACGCCATGGAGATACGCTCTTTCACTGATCGACTTCAGTCTACACTAGTTCAATAATAATAGTCGACACACCTACTTGTTTTTCTAGAGAAAGCCGACTAAAGCGCTTATAACTAATCTTTGCGAGAGATATGGAAAAAATATAGCAACGTACTTTTTTCATCTATTTGGAATAATGGCTTCGGAACCCTATAATGAGAAGGTCCAATATGTTCTTGGCAGGTTTTTTAAGTATCATGTAATCTTAAATTTACAACATCGCTATCCTAACGTTGGTATCATTTAAATATCCGCTAACATTACAACACAAAACTTTATTTATGAGGTGAGCTTTAACGCATCTTATAATTAGTTACTGTGTGTTTGCATGTTTTCTTTGGAAATTCAATTATTAAAAAGATACAAAGAACAGTCCAAGCTTAAATGACTAATAGAACTTATTGACCCTTAACAGTTTGAATTTTAAAGTACTATTTTCACGTTATTTCCAAATGCAAACTTACGGTTCCAAATAATTTATTTTTTTATTGAAGAACAACTTGTCAAATATAATTATAGGCTAAAAGCCATGAATTACTCTATGACTTCTAACATAATACTAACTATGACTAACTTCAAAGTAAAATCGAAGTTTACTTATGTAAAGTAATTCTAATCAATGTAATTGACCATTAATTCAGCAACCGTGAAGTCAAGAACGAATGATATAAATATCAAACTTGAAAATACTTAACCAAATATTTTCTAATAAATTCATTTAAGTGATAAGACGGATCTTTGTCTATAATATCTTTTACTGACCATTAATTTACCATTAAGTAACAAAATACGTCATAATAACATTAATTACATCGCACTTATGAACGTTATTTACCGCACATTCAATAAGAAACATAATACGCTTTTATTTATCAACATATAGATTGCACTTACGTTTTTTTATGAAACTAGTGCCATTTTAATAGCGGAGACTTACACTTTGCGCCTGTTATTTCGTACCAATAGCACAATTGTAAATATTTGTTTTAAATATTGAAATAAGGAGCTTGGATTTTTAAACAGCGTAAGTAGATGAATATGCTAATTCTGGTACTAGCTCTAAATACACATTTTTAACTTTAACTAGCATTGGCAACAGAAATGACAATACGTATGTAAATTTTACTTCGTTTGGTGCAATGATAAAATGTCTGGACAGTAAATTTGAAATTATAAGAGAACGTTTCGTGTCGGAGGCTGATAAAGCTGGCGAGGACGTTATCTCACGAATGCAATCGGTTCACAGGTCATTGAATTGGTTTCCTACACATTCGCTCGTTCTTACGACCACACCTCGACGCTCGACGGCAAAACATTCTTATATGAATTAACTACGAATGCAAAATTCATGAACTGTATTCGTTATCCTACTGGCCAGTTATTGTATTACAAATTTGAATAAAGAATACCTAACGTTATTTTTCTTTCGATTGTATTTAAGACTGTATTGGTTTAAGATATCTTTCATATTTGTAAGCTTGTATAAGCAATAATTTTACCATTGAAGATGTTTTAGCGATCGCTTCAGTAGGGGCCTCGTTTCCAATGAAAATGCGAATGCACGCCAATCTGAGATCTAGATCTAGGTGAATGAGTGACGTGTCAATCAATTTTTTCATATGCATATGGAAAAGAACTATACGATGGTGAAAAAGAATTTTGCGATGTTTGATAACTTTTTGATAAAATCGCAAAAACTGCTAAAAGCGGCTGTTTTTAAAGAGTTTCCAAAGGGCACTCAAACTTATTTAGATATTCTTTATTTTTAAATTTATTAGTTTTGCTTTGAACATTAACTAAATATTTTGCGTGCCGTTTTTGATTTTTCGAAAATAATGAAAATTATTGGAAATTCGATTTTTTTTTATAAATCGGCCGTTTCACGGCTTACGACTTGCGTTGAATGTGTATGGAAATACTGATATAAGTTTATAATGACTTAGAACGTTAATGTTTACATATCAACAGATTTCTTGAATAATTAAAAAAAGAGTTTAATTTTTAAAATTAGGCACAATTTATGATTTATGAATACCTAACTAGTTAAAAAATGTTGTTTTGACTCTGATTTTTGTTTTTAATCCTCTTATCTTATTTTATTTATTTTTTTGTTATTGAGTTCATATTCAAATATTTTCAATGTACCCGAAGGTCGTGCAAAACACGAAATTTGTCAATCGTTAATGATATTTCATGAAGAGCGAAGTTCTATTCACATTCATAGTAAAATATCCCTAACAGCCTCCTTTGGTTCATACAATTTGGTGGCACTACTTTCGCGCACGGAACGGATATGATTTTATTTTCGAGAGAAGATTTGTTACAGCTATAAACATAATGTAGCGCAACTATACTCCAATAAAATATTGAATACTTTTATCATATTACAACCATCAGTTTTTAATTGACTTGCCGAAACGAAAAAAGCTAGAAAGAACTATTGTTAGCTATCTACACCTACAGCTAATGCAAAATCACTAAGTGCAAGACGCCTGCGTCGACGTTTACATGTGAGGGGACAAAAAGTCGGAACAAAAGCACGCTTTCGCTAATTTTTAAAATATTGTCATAGATTTAATAGCGGACATGTAATTATTGAAATATTACGTAAAATAATAGATTAAAAGTTCATAGGAGTTGTAAAAAGAATTTTAATGCAAATTCAACCAAAATTACCTCGAGTCCCAAGGAACTTGTAAAAAGCTGAAGATCGGTCACTTACTGACTTGAAAAATTGCCAGATTAGCATACAAACTCATTTGTGATGTAGAGCTAATTAAGTACCTTCATATGTGAAAATAATACTAGTATTGCGAACCGGGTCAGTACGAATATAAATAATATATAGTGATAAACTTTTTCTTCGTAAGCGATTTCGAGATGGACATCGCGTAACCCAAGAGTCGAATGACGTTTGGATGACATGATGCATGTACGTTATTATTAAAAAAAATATTCTTGTAAAAAAGACGTAGGTACATGATATTGTGACGAATGCCGGAAAATGGCGGTATAAGCTATTGTGTAATGGCCAATCGATCGAGGATTTTTTCAGAAAGGGTCCAACGTCAACTATCCGACCTGTAGTCGACAAATTGTAGACATGAGATAGACGAGACTTCGACAATGCAATACGTAATAGAGTTGCTGGTAATCGCACTAAATTCAGATGCGTTTATAGAAGAATAGGTAGAGCTGTTTGTAAAGCAGTTTCGATGTATAGACAAAAATACACATGCCTATTCATGACGAAAATGCATTTGTTTGGCATACCTTTACATGCAATTTTCCAAGTTTTCAGTTTTTTTATGCCTAGACCGCGTTGGTATAGAAAGATTACAAAGTTCAATTTGCTATTACACGCGAATTTAAATAGAGTTAGAGGAAAAAAGTTTAATGCGGCGAGTTTCGTATTAAATCAAATAGGTTAGCAAAAAAAGTGTGGAGAGTCTTCGAATGGAGTGCCAAAAGATAGGGGAAAAATAAGAAATTTAAAAATTTACGTTACCTCATGTAATTATACATTCCATTCATACACCATATTTTTATTTTATATGAAGCTAACTTGCATGTAGTTGCACCAAACATATTCAATTGATGGCATGAATAAACTGAAATAATAAATAGCCCCGAAGCACAAATATGAAAGAAAACGTAATGTTTTTCATCACCCTTTCCATGAGTTATTGGTCACAACCAAATCATCATAGGGACGTTTAACTACAAAAATTATAACATCGCCCTTTCTTGTAATATTATTCTATCAAATTACCACTTCTTACTCGCCCTGATAGCGTATTCAAACAAATTCTAAGATACGATACAAAAAAATAATCATTCTATATGCGAACCATTAGTTTTTTTCCCGAGCCAATTTTTTTAGATCTAACGGAATCAGATAAATTATTACGTATACCCTTTTGTTAATTCCATTTGCTCCTTTTTTTTTTTCATTTTTCTTGGAAGAAAAAATTTCTCACACAATCTTACATTAGAGTTGCCTTTATAGTTATCGGTGCAACACATTAATACCGTGGTAAGTGGTCGTGTTTTATAAACATACAATTTTATTGCATTTTCATTGTTATTTATTATTAAACTTAAATGAACTACCGAGTGTTAATCAGTTATTAAAGTTTATCACATATTTGATAGAAATAATATGTAATAAAAATCGATTATTTATTTTGTGTTGTATAGAAAACTGAAGATTTAGAATATGTTCTCATGACACCACATCCCCAAAAAATGTCTATGTCATTGCGGCACCTGTCGTCCCGGAGTACGAGGTTCACGGGAATAATAACGCACACATTAAAATTGCTTTTCTTTTATTTGATGCGGTTTTATTCATTCGTTTTTTCTTCGTTATAGGAAAACGACATTAAACTTAAAACTACGTATAAAAAAAATGAAACGCCATTTTCACCGATTACACCTAATTATCCGTGCTTTTTCTATTGAAATGTATTCGGCTGATATGAGAATTAAGTGAGTGAATAATGCTCGTTCTTATTATTCTGATTCGTCGTTCTTTTCCTCCCACTGTGCAATGTCGGCACCACAAAGCATTCGGCCGGCGAGAGAGTGGTTCTGCGTTTTCATGAGATTTGTTCTGCGCCAAACTCGTATTCCTTAACTCGTACCAGCCCGAGCGCACTCTGGCCTTGCGGGACCCTAATCAGCAGCAACCATTGCAGTAATGCTGCGTGCTACACGTGCGCAGGCGGTATTTCCGTCCAAGCAAATAGGTATTTGTGGAAATATGTCACGCAGTAATTCCTTTCTGGCTTAAGGTGACTACGTACTTGAATCAGTGACAGATTCGTCATTTCAATGTGTATATTGAATAAATTAAAATGAATGTAATATTATACCTATAGGTTACTATAGGACATTACTATAAAACTACGCGGCACACATCTTAAGTTTTTAGTCATGACAGCGTAAGTGCGACATGAATTATATAATTTCTGTACATGATTATTAGAAATAATAAGAATAATTTTATTTGTTACTGGAAATAATATCATCTAGAGAATGAAGTTAGATTTCGCAATAACGTCATTTTTGACGATTCTGTCTCGTCGTATAGCGTCAATAAGTTATTTGATTCGGAATCAGACAATGTTATCGCTTTCAAGATTTTTAAATAACTGAAAGTTACATACACCTCACCTTTAGCGAAAATTTTAACCCACTTAAAAAAAGGAGTTCCTCTGGACTCGAGATTCGCGATGATAGTATATCAAAAACATAATAGGATAGAACGTCCCATTACCGCCAGTTACTCATGTTCTCCATTTTCCGGTTAATTGAGGGAAAAATCTAATAACTTATGGAACTTGGAAACGAATCGACTAAATCGATTATTATCAATCAATGCCACCGGAAAACATGGAAGCAGAACTGTTTTTTCAATTTCAATTTCTCATGAAGAAAAGCTGGGTGAATTGTGAAATTTAATTACCTACTCACTAAAAACTGTAAAATAAAATAATTTTATAAAAAAATGAAAACCGCCTTCAAAATCCTATGAAAATAATTAGTTGGTTCTAAATTCGGTTGTCAACGAAAGCAAGGCAACTGATAATTGTAATATAGTGAAAGTGACCAACAAAAAATTAATAAGAGATAACCAAACTTGACAAAATGTGTACAAATTATCGAGTCAAAACTACGTCTAATTGTGAAAAGTGACACAAAATTGTGTGTTGAATATCTGTAATTGTCTCCGACTGCAAAAAGAACTAATTATTTTGATAGATTTTTTCAGGCGTTTTTTATTTATTTTGTTGAAAAAATATTTTATTAATTCTACTCAGTTGAACTCGGCAGCATTAATATCGCTCTGTAGAGTCAATATATGACATTCTTAAAGCTTTAATAACTTTATTATATCTATGTTATTTAAAATACATCATTCAATTCATTAAAGTCAAGTTATTGTCAATTGATGCCTGATTTATAATGCCAAAATAAAAAAATATTATTTCTTTGCAAATTTTAGCAACTATCTCCGTCAGAAATGGAAGAACTCGAAAAGAAAGTTGAAAAGAATCTGAAAATAATCCTTGAATTTCTTTTTCAATGTTCAAAATGTGTACAACGGTTTCAAAACAATACATATAAAATGAGTTCTATCCGATTAATTTTTGATTTTAGCGACTTGGAATGAAAAATAAAATTTATTTTTATTTGATTACACTGTCGATTAAAATTATAATTAAGTATAATCTAATTTGATTCTTAAATATTTCAGTATTTTTCGCAGTGATATTTTAAATTTTAATTTAGATATCAATTTCAGGAGCTCCTCCACTAATTCTCGCCATGGTTTATTTAAATATTTAATTACATTTTTCAACATAGATATTTATTTCCCATGAATTAATTGAATTACAATAAATCCAGTGGGCACGTAAAATATGACCGCCGCTACTCTAACCTCATAGGTTAAACAACACGGCTGTATTGCTTTTTATTTGTGATAAAAACGCCAATTTGCAATAATTGTTTTCAAGTACTATGTCGCTTTAAACAAGAACGTACTGAAATATACCATCACGCTTTCTTATTCATCCTTCCGTTCGTTGCAACTACACTCCTACTATGCCAGTTGCGCTTGCGCCTGATCGACTATGAATTTACTCGAATTGGGATAACCGAAAATATTTTTTTCACATATATGTTTTTTGAACGTACCAAATGCATCGTGTACGCTGATTTCATTTCAGCTGCCGTTTCTCTTTCGTCGACTGATATAAGTGCTTTGCGATATGTAAAAATCCTTTTAGAACTGTGTGTGTAGGGCTCGTTTTGTCCCTCGGCTTCGGCCACTGCTGTCTTGAATGCTTCGACTTATCAGATTCGGTTCCTATTTTATCCTCTTTAACCAAACAGCCCAAAAATGTAGACTATCTTTAAGCAGTAGACATTTCTTTGAGCCGAGCTTCAACTATACATCTACAGTTTTCCTCACATTTGCTCTAACTCTCTTAGAAAGTGATCAAAATCTTTTCCTATATAACTATAACATTATCCAAATATATTGAGCACACTTCTACGGTAAACACTAGTGCTTGTACCATCGACCATGACCGTAGCTAGATTTTGGTTTCGGTTTTGGTTCAAGAAAATAAAACAGCAAAAACAACAAAGATGCGCATGAAATTACATCAATACTAAGTATTCACATATTCATGAAAAAAAAACTTGACCCCGCCTACGATTATACCATCAGCTGTCAAAGGTAGCTGGACCCTGACGGAAACGTTTATTTCTATATAATTAAGAATTTTGGAACATTTAAATCTTTCAGAGTTTCAGTGGTCGAAAGAGTCTGAAAAACACTGAAAAAGTGTTTGTCAACAACTTATTGTGATTTACTTTCCTCTTTCCAAAAAGAAAGACTCTTGTAAGGATAAGATTTTCTACACTCATTGTTTAAGATTTTCTAAATATTTGACTTGGGTTTGATAGTATTGTTAATTCGTATTAGCATAGACAAAATAACAACAATTATAAGAACTTCTTTGAACTGAGAAATTTAAGTATAGATGTCATTGCAATTCTATAGTTAACACACTCAAGCATTGGTAGTGTTCTGAATTTTGTATTAGTGTTAATATCGCGAAAGATAAGAGTTTCTCTCCGATGAGTCAATATAAATTAAACATCAATTATTTTTTATTAATAATTAATTCTATGACGCCCAATATTTCGTCCTAATAATTAAAACTATCATTTTAGCATACTGTTATTAATACAAAACTACAAAAAGTATTTACCAGAGTCACAGAGTTATATTGCTGTTCGTATGAGCCAAATAAACTTTATCAAGAAAGTAACAAAGATTTTGGCGCAAAAAAACGCGGTATTATAAAATTTATAACCGATCGCCCTGTGTCGCTCACGGCTTTAGAAAAACTCAAACGGACCGACCTCGTGTGTGTGTTTTTTTCACGTTTTGATAGGGAAGTGGCAGGTAGTCGACACCGCGCGAACTTTGGTTTTCACCCTCGATATGCGTCACGTCTGTATTTTGATTCGATATAGGGGTATTATTTAATGGCCGCGGTGTAGAGAAATCGAAGGTTAAATTCGAGTGAGTAATACATTTAAAATCCTGTATTTTAAAATAGATATCGGAACTGCTTAAAAGCTTCCCTTTCATATAATTCGCATATAATAATTGAAATAAATGCTATCAATTACAAAGATTACGAGTCTATGCACGCGGCACTATAACACGATCTGATTGTCATTAAATATCAATCTTATCATATAAGTACAAAGTTTAAAAAGCTATATTAAATTGCCCATTTGAGTTAAGTCTATAAGAACGTCTAGTTAATGAGATCGATTTGAATTCGTAGACGTTTGTATTTGCCGGCTTATATCTTTTGAAAACAAGCGATGTAGGCACACACCTATACGATATGCCGAAATACGCACCCGCGTGCCGCGGCCGGGACCATACATTATTCAGTGTTATTTGGCAGGGTAACCTAGCGACAGCGAGGTGGATGCAAGCAACTCGCTATTGTGAAAGGCACGATAAAACTGTGTCTACACACAAGTATCTATTATCCTTACATGGATATATAGCGAAATGTTAACAATATTACTTAAATAAAAATAACGCCTGGACTGGTTTTTTACGTTATTGCAGCCCGCTTTCACTTTAATGACATTTTTAAGAGTTACAAATAATTATATACCTTTATAGGTAGGTAAAACAGGAAAACAATGTTTTAATAGCTATTTATTGGTTTTTATTCAATATACTTGTTTTATCGTTATTATTCTAGGGTGAACAGTTAAGGTATAAAATTCAAAATTATTTCTCATACCTTTATTTGAAATCTTATGATCATTTTGTAGAATAACGTAGAAAAGTGATACTAAACCATATAGTATATTTATATACTGATTGTGTATTGCTCAAAATACTTCATTCGTTTTTGGTGGACTCTTATTAGGATCGATATCTCGTGAAATGGTTTAATCATAATTAAATTAGTATCATATTAATGATAGGCTAAAATAATCATCCAAACGATCAAGTTTTTGTGCAACAATTGAATAATGTAAGGAAAATTTGTAGGCAATTAAGGTTCTGCCTATCCTTTTGGGCAATAAGTGTGTATGAGCTTCTATATGAGTTATATACATGTAACAAAAGTTTTGAGTGTGAAATAGTATTTAATCATATACTTATAATACTATATTTATAACTACATATTTACAAATGCTATAGATTGTTAGTGTTTTCAATTTAAACTTGCTTTTAAGTTAATGTCTCAATTAAAACTTAATTTTGGCGCTAACAGATTTTATAAAAAAACAAGACTCCCTAATGAGGGTTTGTATTAGTTGTGCATTTTTGAGGCATACCTATGCCCTCCCATAATCTTTTCTATTTCAGATTGACGACCTTAGCACATCACGCTGACCCAGTGACTGGGGATTGGGCCAGGAATTGACTCACCGAGTCGAAGGCTGTTAACAATCATTGCTACCAATGTGATGACCATTTTCGGGACAAACACATTAGAGTGCTCTTCAAAGCACACAGCGAGTGATCTAATTTGACTGAAAAGGTCATTGGTTAATTAGCCCGTCGTCAGGGCGGCTAGTAGGTATTTAAACTTTTTCGAGGAAAACAGCACCCACTTAAACATATAATCAGAGCCGTCTTATACCATGAAGGGACAGAAATGCTGGGTTTATTGGTCACACAAAATCGGAGGCTTTAGGCTCAGAGCCCCAGGTTTCTTAGGCACATAGAGCTGGGTCCATTAGACACACAAATTTTTGACCATTGAGTAAACAGAGCTTGGAACCCTTTTAAAAATCCGAATAATACGTGAATGAAAATATAATGTAATTTTATGTGCAAGTTAAACGGCAATGACGGCATTTTGGAGGCCCCATTGGACCGGGGGCTCCGGGCTCGTGTCCTTATGGAAAAGACAGAACTGCATATAATAAAACAGTAGAACTAGGTGTATCCGTTCATTGAAGGTATTTATAAAAAACGGAGACCGGAGGATAAGAGAAAGGTAATATAAGAAAAAACAACAATTTTTAAATTCTTGTCTGTCCATTCGCACAAGTCTCTGCACGGATTTTAGGGGTAGATAGAGCTTAGCTTGATGCAAAATATAAGTTTTGTATCATTTAATTCACATGAAAGGAAAAAACGTTAGCCTTATTTAAAAATCTAGCCTGAGTAGTTACAAGGAAAATAATAATTGCTAGCATCGGTACCCTTTGAACGTCACAATACGAGCAAATAACAACATTCAAAGTAAATAAAAAATACAAAAATTATACTCGACTTTCTGATCACGACGCGTTCGATTTATTGCAAAACATGGATAAATTAAGAACGGGGTCAGAATCAAAATCGAGTGCAGGACTGAAATAATCAAGAGTGTGAGCGGGATAGAAATCAGGAACAGTACCGAAATCAGAATCGGAAGCAGAAACGAGAGTGGATGTGACAGCAGAATCGTTCAATGTGAAAGATGAAGGATGGACATTCTGTCCACGCGGGCGATGTCGCGGGCTGGATGCTAGTTGAATATATGAATTTATATTCAAGTTATTACAAATTACGCAAATTTTTGTGTACTGATAAAATGAGACAAAAGGCATTTAGAAGAATAGGAATAAGGAAAATTTATTTGTTTGTAAAAAGTGACATCTATTGATCATCAATAAAAAATATGCGACAATACTTGAACTATAGAACAACTTTTTTTTGTGAGAATAGATGGCGTTAAATAGGCACACTAAAATATAAATCTGGCTAAGAACACAAAATAAAAAGTGATATATGAACTAATAGTTGGCGATCATCGATTAAAACCTATATTTTTCGCTTTTAGGACTCCGAGCTACCTAAGTACTTTTAACAAAATTAAGAATATTTTTATGATCTAGCTTGTTTTTTAGGTTTATAATATTAAAAATCGGCGAACAGTTTCTAATTATTTTAATTTGAAATAGCGCATTCTTTGGTGCTGAAATTAAACTCCATTAGGGGCACAGTGCATGGAAGAAGTTCATGTGGTTGCGTATTATTAAAGTAAAGGATTAACGCACTACATTGAAAATTATTTACATTAGACTCAGCCCACAGTTACATTAGATAAAAAAAAAATAATTTATATAGACAATTAATTTATAATCACCTGTTAATTGCTATCTTTCAGAGAAATGTTTACAAATGCTATACTTTATAGTAAAGTATAGTACAGTAAGTGAAAGTAAGCTTAGCATAATGTTTTTTTTAAACGTATTTTTCGTTTGTGTTCTATAAACCGAAAATTCCTAATGATGTTTACTTAAATAATTTTTTATTATATACAGTTAATTTGTTGCTAAATTGAAAATCAAGCACTCTAGATTAGAATTATTTATTTTAATGAAACTGCTGTGAAGTTTTCTTGCTTGGTTAGCCAGTACTTTTTTTATTGTGATAAGTTACCTACCTGAATGTTTCAGAAATATTGACTAACGAAATATTAGTTGTTTATAAAACATATTTTTACTAATAAACAGCAACCTTTGAGGACATTTTAAGATGAGAACTAGATCGACCAATTAACGCCTACAGCAGACAGTTATTGCCGATTATACGATTATGCCCTTAGCATAATCTTGCGTGCCTCATATGTACAGTATTGAAGAGATAAGATTTGAATAATCGAATCGTAATATAAAAAAAACAAATACGTTTCTTGGTAAAAGAAAAATCGCACATATTAATAATAGAGCATTTCTCTCTGGGTGCTACTTTTCATTGTTTGGCAAAGTTGAACTTTATCAGATAAAAAGCTGTCAACAGTTCATTATGGCATCCGTGCAGTATTTAAATGTTAACTTTTAGTTTAATGTTTTTTGTGAGATTATTATTTAATTAAATAAAGACAATTTGCATTATTAAATATGTTACACTATAATATTTATAGTTGTAAGAGCCGCTGTCTAAGATCCGACTGCGTGGTTTCTACGTCCATCTATTTATAATCAAAGTGCATTTTTTAGATGACGTCCACAAAAAAGGAAAAAAATGAGCTGATAGAGAGGTTAGGTGTCAATATTTGCTTACTATTTACATAAAAAAAGTAATATTAACAATTTTATCTTTATCAATAATATTAAGTCATTTGTAGTACTGAAAAGAGCAGTTTTTTTAACATGAATGTGAC
Source organism: Eumeta japonica (assembly GCA_005406025.1). Taxonomy (NCBI): domain Eukaryota; kingdom Metazoa; phylum Arthropoda; class Insecta; order Lepidoptera; family Psychidae; genus Eumeta; species Eumeta japonica. Next base: position 250,298 of record BGZK01000270.1, read on the forward strand.
TCATAAAAATATAATTATTAAAATAAGTCATTAATATTTTGAGATTACTATTGCACGATATGCCAATATGGCACAAACAAGATGGCGTCAAATGTCGAATCATGACGTCACAAACGTCAGCCAAGCACGCAAATTTGTATCAACCCTAAAACAAACTTGATACTTCATCTTTGAAACATAGCCTGAAATGCAAGGTTACTACAAAATTGCAATAAACCTGATACATCATCCTTAAATTAAAAAGCTTTTATTGTCTATACTTATGATAAGTATATTGCCATAAACTTGTTTTCTCATATTTGAGTTGAGAATTTAAATTCAAATAAAGGTCATGTTTGCAGCAAACTCGCTTACTATCTGGGGTAGATATTACAATTTCAAATATTCCAAAACATATAAACGTAACCCCTTCTCGAACATATGTAAAACATCGAACTTCTGATCGTTATTAAGTTTATAACCGATTTGCCAAACATTTGATATATCTATCAAATGTTTCGCAAAATGAGATCTGTCTTATTTATTACTTTGAAAACACGATTATTTGGAATCATTTGAAATTTTAAAACATAAAAACAAATATAATATGCTCAATTACCAAATCAATATTTATAATTCGACATTGTTGGACGCTTGTCCGTAACTATTTAGGTATTTGTGAAGTAATGATAAGCCTGTGGCAATTGACAAACGTGTCGACGGTGATGGTCTGTGGCTGCTAGTAGAAGGACTTCTTTCACACTTTGATGTATTGCCTAATGCATTATTGTATGCCACAAGAGGTGGCTGGGAACGCATCTGTTGGTGATTTTAAAACTTCTAACGTCCTAATGGATGTGACTGTCTGCATTTTCCTCAGCATGTGTCGATCTGGCACGAAACGTACGTAGAAATAACAATATAACTATTTAGTGGTATAACCCTGGTGGAAATATTTATTTATAGTCCGAAATCTCAGAGAATATTTGAGTTTTTCTGAGTTTTTCAGACTTTTTAAACTTTTTTCACGGTTAAAATGTTAATAAGTCCGAAAAAGTCAAATATTCTCCAAGATTTCGGCCCATAAATAAAAAATATTTCCACCAGGGAAGATAAATAAAGTATTAACACTTGCTTAGGTGTTCGATATATGCCAATCCTCTTGAATCAATATTAAATTCGTTGTATAGGGATTCTTAGTGAAATAACAGACTCTAAGATCGACGGTGAATTGCATGCTGCACGTTGACGTATGTTGCAAAAAGGCGTCTAGTTATGGATTTCCGTTAATTAACACCTCACACAATAGATTATCTATTTACACAATATGTACCAATTTTACCTTTTATTTATTTTATATTATTATTCTAATTTATGAAAATAAAGATATATCGACACATAATTATAACAACTAAGATATTCGAACATGTTCGTATTTGCGACCTTTTTCTTAATACTGGCAATATAATTTTTTATCAAATGCCATGTGAACATGCTACGAGAAACATACATTAATGTACGTGTATGATAAAGGCATGTTCATCTACATTTTCTATTATATGTATTTGTTCTCGAATGACCTAAAGAAGGCAGTTAATATTCACTTGAAGTAAATTGTCATTTTCTTCAATTAATGTCATGTCATGTCAGTGTACTCTCTCATAGTGTAACCTGCTTATGAATTTTCCTTGAACTTAGGAAAAAATAAATTGCAATCGCGAGTTTTTTGGGAAGTAAAATTTTAGGGGTATTTTTTGGAGTTTATATATTTTTCAGTTGTAAAAAACTGTTGTTGTACATTATGTGATAGTAATAGATATCCATAATGAATATTCGATACAAATAAATAAGCATTAATTTTTTACGTCAATAATTCGTCGTGTGTAGTCGCACTTGCGACACTGCACCACGGATCTTTTGTTGCGTGCCCTGTATAAGTTACAAGTCATGCATAACACAGAGATCATAGCTCATTACAGCTGATCATCTTGATTATCGGTAAAAACATGATTTGAAAAATTAATGATAAATGCTATTTTTGTTTTTACATATTATTTTAAATGATGTTTATTAGTAATTTCCTTCCGTGGCTTCGCCTTAGGAGACAAAATATATTGGTTTATTCTTCGTATTAGTTTAATCTAGTTCTAAATTCTAATCTCAGCTTCATATTCAATTATGATTTTGATACTACTCCTAAATGCGATCCCGGTTACGCTTTTGGTCTTAATCCAAGGTAATCTTCTGATAAAAAAGGTGAAGAACTTTCGGAGTTTAAGATTTTAAACAAACAAACATTACATTTTTATTCATATAGGTTAGTAATTAATTGTTAAAGTTATTATAAAAAAATGAAATTGTCACCAGTAATATTAAATATTGATGATGTTGAAATTGCTATGTTGCAAATCTGTCTTTGCACAACAAGGTTCTTATATAAATTTTAATCTTTCACGAATGATGCTGAATGAATTAAATATGAAAGGTGTTATTTTAAAAATTAAACTAAAATTGTAAATTTCATTACTGACTATAGAAATAATTATAAAAATATATAATTGCAGTTTTTTAGGGGTTTTTAATTGACGTCTCAGATTTTTTAAATGACGGAAGGGAAAAAAAATTTAATGTGTTGGCTACTCTAAAAGTCAGTCCATATGTAAATCAGATAATGGTCGTAAGGTCGATAAGTTTCTAAGAGTAATACAATTAAATAATCATACTACATACATTGAGCACTCAGTTTAATGGCAAACAACAGTAAGGTACGTAGAATTTGTTTTATAAATATTTACATATTGATAATGCTATTAATAAGTACTTTGGAAATGAGTATTTGGAAATATTGTAATGTAAAAATGTATGTACCTATTTTTATTTAAAAACTATAAAATGAATTACTCTTAATCGTTCCAGATATTTCCCGAGTTGAAAAATGATCGACTTCTTAAAGCAGCGCTTGGGGAAAAAGTGGACAAAGTACCAGTATGGGTGATGAGACAAGCCGGCCGATATTTGCCGGAATTCCAAGAAATTAGGGCAAAGAACGACTTCTTCACAGTATGTAGAACTCCGGAATTAGCATGTGAAGTAACATTACAGCCCTTACGACGTTATCCACATTTAGATGCTGGGATAATATTTAGTGACATACTTGTCATACCTCAAGCTTTGGGAATGACTGTTGAGATGCATTCCGGAGTGGTAACTAAAATTTGACTTCAATATTAAATTATAAAATGCCTTTTATATTTCTCATTTATAACTATCTTTTTAGGGTCCTGTATTTCCAAAACCACTATGTAGTCCTAATGAAATAGAATACCTTAAAGAAGAAGGTGCAGTTGAAAGATTAAAGTATGTGGGTGATGCCATAACATTGACAAGGTACAAAATTGAAGGAAAGGTGCCATTAATTGGTTTTAGTGGAGCTCCAGTTAGTTTATTTGTATATTATCTTCCACCTACATCTCTCCATATATTCATAGATTGTTAATTATGTGATTGTTGCTATCTGTTTTTCTAATTTTGCCCTAAACTTCCTTAACTTCAAATCATGCAATTTAATACTGTAATTAATGATTGTAAATTGTTTAAATTTTGGTTATGGTTTATTTTATAAATAATGTGCTATTATGCATTTATTCATTTACTATGCATTTATGATTTATAAAATTGAGCACCTTCTCATATGCTCAAGCATTTGATAAACCATTGCCATTACATGATACTTAACTAATATGTAATGACATGTTCATTTAGAATTGTGAAAATATTCAAACTCAACTCGAATATTACCAGGAATATCAATAGGTATATTTAGTGATTTTCCTGGCTAATATTAATATTAAAAAAGAACTTGCTTTTACTCACAATAAATTACATCATCTTTTATATAGAGCAATCTCTTTGTCAATCATGATTTCGATTCCGGTTCCACTTTTGATTCTAATTATGGTATCATTCTGAATTTCTATTTATTTTTCCTCTTGATGCCAATGCCGGTTCCGCTTTCAATTTCAATCCCCATCCTGTCCTCCATTTAGAAATTCTGATTTTGTTATTGCTATCGATTCTGATTGCAGGTCAACTTTTAGTTCACTTATCATGTATCTCTTTCGTCTATGATATCTAAAGTCTTATTAAAGTATAAAAATATTTTATCTGACTTTAAAACTAATGAAACCACCAATCCAATCAAACTTTCACATTTTCAGGAGTTGAATTTGCAAAAACACTGAAAAGGATACAAATACCAATTTTCACATCTTTAAGCTCACAACTAATTATACTTTAATACAAATTTTTACACCCTTAAGCAGATGGCAGTTCCAAAAACGATATATCCGTAGCTTATTATCTTCAAAGTCACTATTTTTAATATATGGAAATAGAATAATATTAACATAAAACAGTTAGAAAGCAAAATAATTATTAAAATTGATATAATTAACCTATATAATGAAAGGTGTGTTAACATGACTTTAAAATATCAGACTGTAGAAGTTGTAGTCATAATGTGTGTGTTTTTAACTCTATTTAAGATCATGAAGAAAACTTGAGTGAGAGGTCTATGGTCCACTTGTTGAAGGATTGTTCTACTTTTTCTTATTACTTAAAAATTATAAGATTTGAACAATATAAGTACTCCAAGTTTTGGACCTAAGATATATTTTTCAAAATGACATGAATATACCATGATGCATGTGATATGCATATGGTATACTCAAATCTGTTAATAATTCTCTTAAATATTTTTTATTAATTTATTCAAGAAACTAATGTTTTATTTTTTTTGCAGTTTACATTAATGGGGTACATGATTGAAGGTGGAGGCAGTAAATCAATGGCAAAAACAAAGGAATGGTTACAAAATTATTCATCGGATGTGCATCATTTGTTGTCACTTTTAGCTAGAGTCATTATTGACTACTTGGTTATGCAGGTAAATGAGTGTTTCAGCAATAGTGAACAAAAGAAAGTGTTACTAATCACAAGCAGGCAAAAGCTGTACTTTTATAAATCTGTCAAATAGATTTTCATTTCAAACACAAACTATAATAAATATATGTGATAGCATAAAAACAAACAGTAATGAATATTTTTTAAAAAAATAAAGAAAATTATCCGTATACGTTATTTAACCACTATGCTAACCTAATGACTGGATCAGCAATAGTACATAATGAGGATAATTGAATAATACATTTGTATGTATATTTTTGTCAAAAACGTAACATGAGTTGTAAATACTTAAATGGGAAAAAAATTAGGATGTCAAGGGTTTTCAATATTTGCTATATATATTTTCGATTTTTTTTTTCATTTGCATTTCCCAAAAAAAGATGATTCCTTATTTTATTCTGATTACTGTCGGTATCTTTTAATATAGACCAGTTGTAACCAACTAATATATTTTTATCCCAAAAACTTTGATACCTTTCAATAGGACTTAAATACTGGTGTGAGTTTAAATACATTGATTCTCTTTCTGCAGTAATTCTTCAGTAAATTGGAAACATGTTCTTCTTAATACTCTATTTTATTGTAGCTCAAGAAATGCTTCACTCTCATTTTGAAGTATTACTAAGATCTTTTTTCAATACTATATAAATGATAGTTAAAGTTTTCCTCTTTTAAAATCTTTTTCTTTGGAGGCCCACAAAGTTTCCTTTTATAGTTTAGTATCAAAGAAATTATGAATAATGTTTCAACTACTAAATGTCTTCTGTTGAATTAGCCTCCTCCCTAGATTTTCATAATATATGGTCCTGGACCACCTGTATTTGGTGGTAGCCCGCAACTTTAATCAGGGCATCAGTATATAAGTCCCTCCTTTCAAATTTTATTTTGTAAAGCAAGTCCAAGCATAAGTACCCATCAGATATTGCATAATTTTGAGCTTGTTCAGGAGACCAACAACAAGGGACCATATTTGGCATCTGTATATCATCAATGGCAACATGCATCTTTCAAAGACTTTGAATGTGGGCATCTCACATATTTTTTGTCTTGTCTGGTTTAATTTTTAGATAGACTTCTTAAAAAAATTATTGAGGTTTTTTGAGGATGGCATCTATGTCATGATGTCGCTATTATGACCATATTGTCATCAAATCAAACATGAGTTATGTATTAGCCTTTGATATTTATGCCATATCTTTTCCAATTTAAAAGCTTGAAAAAGTCTTCTGACATATTTCCATTGTTGTGCAATCTCAGTGCTGTCCAAGTTTTTATTGAATAGAAGGCTTTTGTTGTCCACATATGCTACATATGGTGACCGATTATACTTCTCGGTCTTTTGTGTAATATTCCGGCACATATGTATGTGAACTACAGCACAGAAATCTTTCGAAAGTTTAAAAGCATCTTTGGGTAGCTGGAAGGCATTATATATGCAAGCTAGATAATTTCTGATAATTCTTGAAAAAAACTTAAACATGTGACTTAGAGTAGGCCAGGATTAACCATTAGGCAGAGTAGGCAACTGCCTAAGGTCTCCGCATCGGCTAGGGCTCCCAAGCGTACACGAAAGAAATTGTAAATGTTTCATAGAGTGAAAATTTATTTCCTCAATGACAATAGACATTATTAATTTTTTCAATGCATTCTTGTCAGTCGACCGTCTAGCATCGACTAGTAGAACTAATATTATAGGTGTGTTACATAGCATATTACAGGATAAACAAATTTTTTTTATACTTTGATCCATAATTCCGATTTGTGAATTTTGTGACCACGAATGAATTTAATTTAAAAAATTCTATTGTGCTTTGTTTCAAAATATATGAATTTGGACATATGAGTGCTTTATATTTTGGTTCATAAACATTATTTTACTCAACGTTCGCCACTGAGAGCTATTCTTCGGGCGATTGATGTCCTATTCTATTACCACTTTCAGTAAAACTTAAGTTTTCATAAAATGCTGTGTAGTTTGATCAAAATGCTTGTTGACAGTGAATATCACTATAGTAGTATTTTGATATGAAACATCTCTTGGCGCTTTTCAACGGCGACCGTGACGGCAGAGCATAACTCTCGTATCTCATATATCATGCTCTATTTCTGCTGCTGATCTGTACTTTCTTGTGTGCGCGAGGCACGTATAGATACCATATACTTCGTTTATTCTCCGTGTGTCACGTATTATATTCTGTATATTATATTATTCTTATAAGAATAATAATAACAATGCATTTAATAACAGTATTCTATATTTTTATTCATTTTACTCAATATTTATTTATTAGTTTTCTTTATTTATAAATTCTTTCAATAACCGTCAATTTCAAAGTGTCTTATCTACAGGTGTGTACCGTGACGCCCTCGTGTGTTTTTTAATCAGTACCTAATATGAAAATGAATAACGTAATGAGAAAATGTAACATAAAACAGAACACAGAAGTTATATATTATTGTATAAAAAATTCAAGAAAAATTAAAAGTAAAGTATAAGAATATCAAACTATTCACTTATACAAAAAATATATTCAAATTCGATATTGCAGAGAAAAGAAAATATATTGGTACATTTTAAAAAACTCTAATTCTTCAATAAACTTTTTACATACAGTATTTTCTTGAGAAGAAATATAAGAACGTAGCTGATCAAATTATCTGTGACCTATGAAGCAGTGTGATATTTCCGACTAGGGCTCTTGAAAGTACTAAAAAAGTTGATAGAATTGTGTCTATAATAATAATAATATAATGTCATAGGCGGTCGGATATTTCCAACATTGGCTTTCAGGGTAAAGATAAATTGCATTTATCTATTAATGGGATTAAATATATTACAATTTCATAGTGACTTGCGAGTTTAAAATAAATTTGTTTGATGTAAAGAATTTATTTCAAATTTCTTTTATTATATTGGTACTTATTAAAATCAATAATAATATTTTATAAAATATAATCCGTAGTAGAGCATTGCTGTAGTCAACTTGGCTACAGTACGAAACTGGACCGTTTCGAACGATGAAATATCACAGTTTTACAGCATACAGAAGTGAAGTAAGCTTTTCATCCAGTGAGTGACAATTCTGGTGACCCACTCCCCCTCTATTACGCCGCTCTCCAACTCCCCCTCGCTCTCCTCTCCATCTTCCTCACTTCTCCCTCCATCACCCCACTTGCCTTTCCAACACTCTACCTTCCTATCCATCTCTTCACTCTTCCATCCATCAGATATCTTATCCAAGAAGCCGACAATGCACTGGTGACTCTCTGAGATTGCCAGTATACATGGGTGGCGGTCATCATCAACTCTCTAATGACTTGAATGTTCTTTTGTCCCTCGATTATGCTATAAAAAAATCAATTTTCATGAAGAATTAATTTATAAAATTCACTTAATCAAGTTTCGAATCGAAAATTTCTAAATCAATTCCCCGGTGACCTCAAAGCTATTAGAGCAATGAAATTATAACAAAAAAATTTAAGATATTTAAGACTTAATTTACCTTTCTTAAGGTTATTTTGAAATAAATGAAGTATTCAACAGTCAATGTAACACAATAATAATAACAAATGAAAAACTAGATAACATAAAAAATGTTCTTCAAATTTTTTGTAGGTATATCAAAAATATATAGGATACCATATGGCATATATTTTAATGATAAGAGAGTAGAAAAGAAGTTAAGTAAGAATTATCTTTAAGGAAAAGAAAAAGAAATTTTGTGAATACTGTAATTAAAAAACCAATACAAATTTTTATATATTTTTGTATTGAACATTTTATCTACTCAGTTTTAATAAATTAATTATTTAGTAGATAATGACTTAGAATAACTAAAAATATTTGCTTGTGTAAATGATGTTGGAATATCTGTTTATCCTTCTTAATCAATTCAACTTCATTGTAATGGGGTTTAAATTTTTTTTTTTTGTTTTAAGACATTGATCACATCCTTGAAATTGTTTGGGATCATTATATTGAAGAAACTATCACTTAGGCTTACATATTGATGTACATATCTCGGTCCATTTTATTTAAAATATTCGATCTATTTTTTTGGGTGAAAAACACCTGAAACTGTCAAATTCCGCCTTCATGTTTAATATTGGGTTTTCAGTATAAAATCATATTTTCAGTGTTTACAGTACTGAATTGACTTGGAGCCAACAGATAATGTAAATTTAAATTTTTTTGTGAACTTGTCCACAATATATGGTGTTTTGCAAAAGCAAGTCAAGTTTTCCTAACCTTTTCAGATATCAAAGGCTTTTTTGTTGACTTTGAGCCATGTAGACCATGCATCGTTTGATAGTTGAAAAGGTGTTAATGCCATTATTGTCTTTCACTTTTGTTTAATAAAAACTTTATTCCACATAGTAACTAACTGCTAGACAATTCAAAACTATGAGCAATTTCTGTTTGCTTACTTTTTTCCTTTAATGCATTAATTATTATTAATATCAACTTTTTAGTCACTAAAATATTTTTCATTTTTGAATAGGTCAATAAATATATTAACTAAAGCTAAGTAGTAACTGAAGCCTGCTATAGTGAAAAGTTCTATTTGTCGAAATGCTTTTGAACACGGGAGAATCTTATCATTAAGGTAGTGTTAAATATATAAACAAATATTAGGTCAGGGAAAAAGATTCTCATATTTCATAAGTAAAAAATTGTAGTAGAATCTCTGGTTGTGCTGTTTGTATCTGATTAGTTTTGATACTATTAAATAGATGACATTTTAAAAAAAGAAAATGAAAAGTAAAAACGGTGCCCACCATTTTCCTATTGTTTTTTTTGTATATCAAAAGGAGAGTAAATCTAATGTAGAAATTCGATACATTTTGAAGTTTTATTACAAAAAAAAATGATAAAACGCGACACAAGGCGAAAAAAAAATTGTGACATTATGGATCTACCTAATGCAGTGTCGATAAAAGTAGATCAAACTTGTTTTCAGGCTGGTAATTTTGATGTCAAAGATGAATTTCGCTCTGGTCACGCTATTACGGATAAAGTCACTGCTATTTTGGAAAAAGTAGAGCAAGATTGGCATTATTCCTATGAGAGCTGAAGAGCTGGGGATTGACCTTAAACCAGTTTTGATCCATTCGAAAAAAAGCTCGATATTTGGATCCCACATGAGCTCACTGAAAGAAATCGAATGAATTATGGATGCATTTGTGATTCTATATTGAAACGTAATGAAACTAGACCATTTTTTGAAAAGATTGATTGGTGATGAAAAATGAATTACCAACCACAAGAACATGCGAAAAAGATCAAAAGGCAAGCAAGCTCCACAAACTATAGCGAAAACCGGATTAACTCGCAATAAGTTGATGCTATGTGAATGGTGAGATCGGAAGAGCGTTATTTATTTTGAGCTTTTACCACCTGTTTCAGTCTCTTCACAATTCTTTAGGGCGTGTTAGGTTAGCATCAAGAGAGGTTTGTCAAAACTACTTGTCGTAGTTCATTCATCAAAAGTTCCAAAATTTCTACAACAATGGGATTGCATCAGTACCTATAAAATGGCGTGGACATAGAATGAATCCCTTCACATATATATTGACCGACACGCTCTCTATCAAGATCCCGATCCTGCGCTCCATACTATTGTCCCACTCCTGATTCCAATCGCAGTCCCGCTTTTGATTCCGATCGTGGTCGCGCCTTCAAAAAGATTACGATACTGGTCCCACTCTCGATCCCGGTTCTGCTTTCAAATCTGATCTTTGTACTGCTCATTCCGATTGTGGACATGATTAGATTTTAGAATTTAGATCGTGTCCACAATCCACCAAAATTAGTTTTGGTCCTACACTCCCATTCTTAATTTAGATCCCAATCTATGCCCACAGTTCTGCTAACTGTCCCACTTGCAATTTCGATTCCAGATAAAATTTAAGCCGTATTACTCGAGAATAGCTTTCTATAAATGAAAGAATTTTTGGAATCTATAGTATCATAAGTATGTTAATGAAGCAAATAGGAAATGTTAATAGTCTATTTTATTTAAAGAGCTTCTTATTGTGAAGCAATTTTTAGAATCGGTCCAGAAATTCGATTCTTTCAAAGCACAAATACCCAGACGAACTCTGGTAGAAATGCTAGACTTTTTTCAGTAATCTTTACTGTCGCACACACAGCAAACTGCCAGTCTAATTATTGGATAAATGGTCCTTCATGAGATATTCTATTTTTTCGCAAGCAGCCGACAACACTGGTGATAGGGTTGTAAATGTCCATGGACGGCGTTAACTATCTACTCTAGATTCTGGTGGCTCGCGTGCTCGTTTGCTCCTTGAAAATACTATATTCAGAAAACAATTTATCTATTCAATCTTTCTGGAGATCAGTCGGGACAAACTAATAAACAGACACTTATCAACTCATTTTTTAAATTAAGTACTCGTCTTTGCTGAGTTTTTTTAATGTTTAGAGCAATATTGTATCAACTGAACACTGGAAAAAAATCATCCCAATGAAGCACCCTAATATATATAATTTTATTCATAAAAACAGTACTTGCACAAACAGCCTTAAATGTTGATACACAATTTCAAGAAAGTTTTATATAAATTGAAGTGTAAAATATTAATTTTCTGAAATTCATTAATATAAATACATGATTAAACATATGTTTATTATGACTCCATATCTGTCATATTCTCAATACAGTTGTATTCACTTACTTGTATTGAATGACTAATTGAATTAGAAACTACACAAATGCATGTTAATTTTTTATACTCAAATGCAGCAATGGTACCTACTAGGTCTGGCTAGAAAAAAAAGTATAACTTTTAAAAAATCAAAAAGTTTTAAGTTTGAGTGTAGAAAGTTTGTCGATTCACATGAAGCCAAAACGGGTTACAATAGTGTATGAGAATAATTTTATAAATATTACAGGTCGAGAGTGGAGCTCAACTGCTACAAGTGTTCGAATCTAGTGCAGAACATCTTACTAGAGAACAGTTTGATGAATTTTCTGCACCATACGTGCGAGAAATTAGGCAAGAAGTTAAAAGAAAACTAAAGGAAAAAAATATATTTCCAGTGCCAATGGTATATTTCATACAATACATTAGAAATTAATATTAATTATTTATTAGTATATTGTAGTGTTGTTATATTTTATGAATATATTTTGTTTCAGACAATATTTGCTAAAGGTGCAGGTCATTCATTAGACATTCAAGCAAAATTAGGCTATAATGTCATTGGGCTTGATTGGACTATAGATCCAAAAGAAGCTCGAAAAATTGTTGGTGAAGATATTACTTTACAAGGAAATTTAGATCCTCAAGATTTGTACAAATCACCTGTAGGTTTTTAAGAGTATTTTATTACTTCTATTTAAATTTATTTATTTATTCTGGTTTAAAATTCTACAGAGGTGTGACAATCTGTACATAGGATCAGTACAATTAACAGATTAAATTGTACACTTGTATTAATTATAAATACCAATAATACATATACAATGCAAATAGGTGCTATACTGTATTAAACTAAAGGACGTGGGGTGCATGCCAGTTATAAAATAAGTGTAGTTATCTATGAAAAAATCTATTTTATCATTTCACATATGTGATGTAATAAAACAAATACTGCGCTCCACGTTTATAATTTCAAATCTTACAACTATTTTAATGGCTATCAAAAATTCACAATGATAAATTTTTAAAGTAATCTGTAAGAAGTTGAAAATCTTCACATAATTTCACTCTTCGTAAGGCTTAGAGAAATTATTTTATATTTCATAGTTCATTTTGAAAATGTGGTACATTTTATTTCACTTATTAATGTTTTATTAGAATTATTCAGGTTTTTCATATTATTTTGTGGTTTGTTAAAATATTTAATCACCACAATAAGCCCCTTTAGCGCTAATAGATTTGTTTATTTTTGGAAGTATCAACAACCTAGATCTCGTATTTTATTTATTTTCTGCTTGAAGTTCTATATCACGTTGTTTTAGTAATTTGTTTTCCATTTTGACAATAGCAAGTTCATCAATTTCAGAAGTATACATCAGAATTGTTTTTTGTTAGTTTTAGCGATAGATTGTTGCACAATTCACTAGAGATCTTACTTTTCAAACAATTTGAGTGATAATTTTACGCGCGTTCTCATATAACGAATTCAAGTCATAATCAAGTTTAGTTTATTTTCATGCATTTCGGATAAATAAAGTGTTTTACTCTCATGTTAACCCTTTGTATATTTTGTCGAACTCAGCTTCATGATACTAGTTTACACAGATCAAAGAACACTGAATGAATTGTCAACATTATTTGACGTCGCCGAACTTTTGATGTATGATTAACTTGGACAATTTTAAATTTTCAGGAGGAAATCACAAAACTAACCAAAGATATGGTGCAAAGATTTGGCAAACATAGATATATTGCTAATTTAGGACATGGTATCACACCTCAAACTCCATTGGAAAGTATGGCTGCTTTCACTCAGGCTGTTCATGATGCAATCTAATGGTTGTGGAATGTTTAAATATAATAATAATTTTTATTACTTATAAGGGTACGGTTATAAAATAAAATTTCTTTTTGTGGGAATCATTTTATTTATTTTTTATATACATAGACAGAACACTTTTTTACTCAACCAAGAAAAAATATAAACAACTATTCACACTCTAAGTCCACAAACATAACAAGAAAAATGTAACCCCTCAGTCTACTGTGGATAATGGTGCAAAAACAATTTTTGTTTTTACAGTAACTATATTCGCATATTTAAGCATGCATATTCATGAAATAATATTCAAATACCTTTCAAAGCACAAGCACAAAAACATAGCTACTTTATATTTTATAAGGAATTAAGATCATAGTAATGAATAACATATAGTCCTATAAAACACATACAAATTGGAAGTGGATTATAATCCCAAAATGAAAAAAATGGTTTAGTACCATTTTCAAGAAAAATCTAAAGTTTAGCAAAAAGCTACAGAGTTCTTTGGTCACCAGTGATGCGTAACACAGATTACAACACACTAATTTTGTTGATAAAAAAAAGCTACATTACATAATGTAAAGCAAAACTAGACATTTAGATTTTTAAAGTGATGTACAATAAATTGTACAGTACATAAATTTCATTTAAGTGGAATACTATGTATGTGTGCAAGTGGTTAAGCCCTTTTAGACATTGGTGTTTCCTATAAGGGAGTGAGTTCCCAGCGCTATACATATACAACCTATTTTTAAATAAATGTAACCTTATGTTCCGAGTAGTGTTTCATGTACTCTAGAATGCTTGCACACTTACAAAATTGGGTCTGTTACCCAATGTACAGATAACAGGTGAGAAAAATAATAGTTACTCAAATTTGTATGGCTGATTTTTTAATATGTTTTTAAAAATATCAGTCTGAAGTAGAATCCAGTATCGAGACACTTTCTGCTGACCACAACTTTTGACTGACACTTAAAAGCGCAGAGAACAATGAACTCCACTTATATTTAAATGCTTAATTTTTATATATGTTATTCAGACAACTATTACAAAATTATATTTAATTGGCCAGACAAACATCTCAGATGTAAAAAAATAGTCACCTGTTAGTATGAGCAGGAGAGCTTCATGTATGCGTTTTAGAGCAAAATACTTACAACCTTCGATTCAATAACTTTGTATCTTCATTCAAAGATGAATCTTATAATCAAGATCAATGTCTCGCAATCGCCCGTAAGGTCATTAGCAGAGTAGCCGCGCTCGTATTATTGTTGTGATATTTTCGATCTACCCTCATTAACAATGATAATAACTCTGCGAACGGGAATGATAAAAGTGATACGAAATTAGTAAAAGAATTTGAATTGAAGTTAAATCAAATATTAGAAATAAGAGTAAATTAGTTTTTGGAGTTATATGAGTAGTGAAGGTTTTATAGAAGAAGCAAAAAACGTTATTTAAGAAGTGATTCTTCAAAAATCAGCTTCAAGTTGAAGAGAGTTTAATTAGGTCAGAAGAGATACCGAAGTTAAAAAATTTATGTCCAAAAAAGAATTACCCAAACAAATAGCTTTGGCACAATTACTAAAAATGAAAATATTTGTAATATAAGCAAGTTTAAATATAAATCTCCCTTCAAGGTTCTCATTTACTTCGAGGATAAAAATGAAAAATTCAAACAGCTTGAGTATAACTGTCAGAAAACTTTAGAAACTACTGTAACATATGGATTGATACGAAGCATGGATTTAGAATTCACTGAAGAGGAAATTTTAATGGTTATGAAAAGCGAAATAAAGATTTTTTTCGGAATAAAAAGATTGAAACGTTCAGACTTTAATGTGAAACGGGTTAAAAGTGAAAGTGTGAGATTATGTTTTGAAGGTCTAACGTTACCTACATATGTGTCCGCATATGAATGCTAATTCGCCGTTACACAATTATATTTTTTCTGTAACTCAATGTTCCAGATGTAGGAAGTTTGGATATATAATCAAAGTATGCCCAATTAAGAAAATATTGTGCCCTAAAAGCGGAAGTTCGAAACGTATTAATTGAATTTAAAAACATTCAAGTGCCTCAATTGTAAGCGCGAAATCGAACGGACAGAGAAATATTAAAAAAAAAATTAAGTTATATAGGTTGGATATAGGATTTGTTCAGAGTATTCTGAGCAATCCTAATTCTGATACCACCTTGCATTTGTGTGGCTTAGTGGAATATTGCCAGTAAGCTACACAGATGCTAGGATTCAAATCAAAGTAATTAGTTTTTATAATTTTATGTACAAGGTAATTAAGATTTTGTTGGGTGGGACTGACATGTCTTAATAGACAAAAGTCCCTAAATAAATAATAGATTAAAAAATAATAATCACAATAATAATTAACAATGATTAATTTAAGGCCAAAAATTTATCCACTAAATATATTTGGGACATTTTTTTTTTCGTAGCAATGGGTTTTATACAATAAATATTTATTTGTATTTTATTTAGTAACATATTAATTAGATCCTAATCATCCTGGTCATCATCATAACAATTATTTGAACCTTCAAGCCAATTTTGATATTGTAGCTTCAAGTCATTGTCACCATTATCATTGTTATTGTGAATTTGTCATATTTTTAGTTATGTATTCTTTATTTTATTTCTTTTTGCAGAAGAAACTGCCAGTAACCACAATAATGTAATAATAATAATAGTACATATCACTGTCTTTTAGATAAATATAATCTAATAAAACTAAAATACAGGTATCTACAACTTGAAACATGGGTGCTTTATGATTTGTGCCATAATAAATATGATTGTATTTCACTTAACAACCAACTATGTTACAGAGTTCCTAACCAAACACATTGTCATAAACAACATTGGCTATTTGCAACTATTTCATGTCATACTAATGCTGGTAAACATTCACCACTCTATCGCCTGGTTGATTCATACAATAGCTTTGCGCATTGGCAGATTTTGAAAATATATATTAAAAACCTTTAGTTTCAATGATGTAATTGTTATCTAATATTTGTTGTCTCCTCATTTTTCTTTTGTGTGTATCAATTACTTCACTGTTATTTCTTTTATTTTTCTTTTATCTATAAACAGCCACTATCAAGATTTCTTCATATGTACCTATCTGCGATTAAAGGTATTGGTAATATATTAAAGTTGTATTTTTAAATGTATATTAGTTATAAGTACTTTGTGTATTCACTGTTTGTTGATTCGAATAAATAAATAAAAAAAATACATTCGTCACAGACTCAACTCTGTAAGTGCACAAGTGTTCTTAAGTACATGAAACACTACTCAGAACATAAGGTTTCATATATATATATATAAATAGGTTGTGTTTAATGGCTCTGGACTCTGGGACTATAAATTAACGACGCCGTTTGCGTCGCGAATTTTTTCCACAAAGGTGCGTCAATGTGTTTAGCGACGGCGCCGCTAAAAAACGCTAATGTGTAAGTAATCTAATACTTTTTATGGGCTATGTATTTATTTATATAAAAATTGCTTAAGAAATAATATACTTAAATAGTAATCAATAAAAAAAGGTGTATCAAAGCTTTTCTCGTGAAGAAAGGGTGTTTATGGTCTCAATAAACATTTAAATGATGACACTTATGTATCAACAGAATGCATTTCAAATATGGAAAAATAAATAGACTTGAAGGAGTGTCATAGGATTTCTAGTATTTTGGAGCAGATGCTAAATAAATGAATTAGTTTTGATTTTCAATGAGTTTGTTAACACATTAATTAAATAAAAATGATTTCTTTCTTTCTGTCTATCACAAAAAGGGAATATGCAATTTAAAAAAGGTATATTCTTGTATACTGTTCTAAGCTCTATGATCATAGTGACCTTTATTTTATTAGTATTAACAATATTGTATGAAAGATAGAACCATTTTAATATACTTGGATTCCTTATGGAAACACTATAAGACAATTACAAGTAATTTAATTTCAATTTTTGGAACTGTGACCAAAAACCGGTGTGAGTACTTGGAAACTGAAATAACATAAAAAAAATTATGGAACAATATGGAATGCTACTTAAGCTTGTCTAACATGTACTTAATAGGTAAAATTTCTCTTTACGTACTGAAAATTTCAAACATTCATAATTTTCTTTCATGCTGTCTATTAGAGAAAAAAAAACTAAGAGTTGTTATTATTGAACTTTATGTTTACTGCATCTATTCAGTATCCAAGTATTTTATTGTATTTCTTGGGGATTTCCACTAATAAATTCTTTAATAAATTGAAGAGTTGATAAGATAAACCAATTACTAACAGATGTTACCTATGACTTGTAAACTTAACCATAAGAAATATACTATATTTCACTAGTCTATCTAAATACAGTATGAAACATTATATGTTTAGAATGTGGATAGTGGACTTCTTCACTTAGGTAACTTATTAACTATATGAATCAATAGAATAAATTGAAGGGAAGTAAACAGTTTTTTTTTTCTAGCAATTAGCATACTAATTCATAATGACTTCTGTGATAGAGATTTAATTCGGTAGATTGAAATATAATTTTACTTATTTCCATGTTTGTTTACATTGATTTTATTCTTTTTCATGGTTTGACCTCCTTTATAAATATATTTTGTTTTTATTATGTATTTAATGTATAAATATATTTTACAAAAAGTCTATAAAATAGTTTATCACTAAAAAGAAAACGTATGTAATTTTAACATCTACATAGAATAAGTAGTTTTGGAATTCTGACTTGTGCCTGGCATATCTTCATCATGGCTTCCAGCTGACTTCTTAACAAACTGTGGAAAATTAATATATTTATTATTCAAACTTCAGATATAATTTGATGACCTAGACCTAATTTTACAACTAGAATTTCACATGTTAGTGATAGTCATAGATGATTTGATGCTGTCGTAAACATATACAATATTAACATTTTTTTCTTCCAGTACTGTACCCAAGATATACATGACGCTTTTACGCTATAGTCTTGATTATAACTATGATTTCTTTAAATATATGTAAAGAATATCTTATTTTAGAAACTCATTATTATGGGACATCCAAGAAATATCAAAGACAAAATACCTTATCTGCATCTGATTTTAAGTATGTCTATGATAATCAAGATACATGTACATTTTATTTCAGTGCATTTTCATTAAGAGTTACTCTTTGGAATACAGAATAAATGAAACATTGGCTTACTTGAGGATTAACTTGTATCTGTTCATCCATTTCTTGAACATGTTGATGCAATTTAGTACATGCAGCCATTTGTTGTTCAAGAACTGATAAAGTTTCGGGGGATGCATATTTCTCAGGACTGTCCAAAAACACCACCATGCCATCTTTTTGATTTATGTTTGCATAAATTTCACCATCTTCAATCTAGAAAATATAGCATATTATTCAATAATATTAGTCACTCATGATGAAGGGAAGTATGAAACTCGCATCTCTAGGGTCAGTATAATCCAAATATTAGTGGTGAAATTTAAAACAGTGACAAATTCACGACCCATCTTCCACATGTGAATATTTACAGTGTACAATCCCTGGATATCAGTGGTATGGGCTTGTATAATATAATCATGCGACATGAATTATAATTATTATATTAGGGCCTGTGGACACAAGCAACTCTGTGGTCTCTCTGGAGAGATGACATTTGGACGATGTGCTATGGAGTGATGGCAGCCCTCATAAAATTTTGCATTATTATGAAGTGAAAATTAGCATCAAGAAAATTTCATACCATGTTAGAAAAATTGAAAGCATTTCATGCCTCTCTGTCTCTCGAGTATATGGGTTAAACAAGCCCACATAGCTGCTTTGATATCTATTGAAGTGTTAGGCTTATGTTAGATTAGTTAGAATATGTGGCATCTTTGTGGCAATGTAATCTTTTGGATAACTGTTTGAATGAATTTGGATAAATGTTTCTATAATGTAAGTTGGGTGAGTGTGCTACTTCTTAAATATCTCTTATACAATGGATGATCCAAGTATTACTTGTCTCTTCCACTTATGAGTTGTAGGAAATTGTAATGTACATGAATAAAACTCTCATAGATACAAATTAATGTCAGTGTAAACAAAAGTTACGATGATGACAGGATTGTAGTAAAACTGCAGGTAAAATGCAATTAAAATGGTGGGCAAGTGTCACAGTGGAGGAACTAGTCTTTCTTAGATTATGAAAGAGGCCCTTTTAGGAAAACTTGCAAATGGAAACATCAGAATTTAATTTTATGTACAAGTTAAATGATGTCGACTTTCGAGACCCTTATTAGACCGCAGACCAGGAGCTCATGCTCCACAAGGTGAATAGTGAAATAGGAATGGTGAAAACATATTTGGGTACTATGTTTACCAAAGATGGAAGATGTAAGAATGAAATAGAGCATAATTAATATCGAAAATAAAATTGGCATAAATGTTAGCATGAAGAGGGGCAGAATAATGTCAAAAGAAAAAACATTCAGCTATCTCTAACAGTATAGTGGTATCTAGGTTTACCTATAAAAGGAAAAGTTATGGCAGATATATACATAAGACAGCATGTGTGAATGTAAAAAAGCAAGATAAAAAATTAAAATCAAATGAGATATGCCCCATAAAATTATTTATCAGTTTTAAGATGAAATATGATAACCAAACACTTTGTTTTGTTAATCTGAATAGATATAAATATGTTAAGAAATTAATTGAGGTATTCTTAGTGAAATTACCATATTTAGTCTACTTTAATGTTAACAACTGATTCCCAGCGAAACAATCTTTAATAAATGTATATTTAAGAAATAGTTGTTAAATACTTACCTCTAAGTATATCACTTTTAAATGTCTTATGGTACTCATTATAGAAAATATTTTAAAACTATGCATAATTTCTATGAATTCATATTAGCTCACTGTCTTAAAAAAATGTAAAATCTATAGAATATAATAAAGATAATTTACCTTTCATTCATTGTTTCCTGTGAGTTTAAAGAACCTTTTATATATCTCTTAAAAAATGCCATTATGATGCTTATCATTTTCCGATTATTTCACTTGTAAGCAAGTAGCAAGGAAAACAGCAAACGATAGTAACATCGACATTTTAGAAAGATTTCAGAGCAAGACACCAAGAAATATGTTCAATACAGAATTGAATTGATCCTGCATCTTTTCGCAAATATTAATAATCTCCTCATTTTTTAGAATAACTTTACCACAGTAACTATAACAAAAATATATAATTGAATATACTTATAAATAATATAAAATAATATAGACACAATCCTACAAAATGGTCGGCCAGCTGAAATCACTATCGCCGTTCCGGATGATCGTGTACCGCACACTCGGTCTATGCGATGTATTATTTTTAAAGAATTTTTCTAGTCACTTATCTACAAATGTCAGTGATATAAACATTAGTTTCTGATTTCCCACACGTATTCCACTCACCTCTAAACAAACAAGACAAACTAAGGCAAATTATCACGTTAACAATATATAGCACACAATATTACTTGCGGACTTGCAGGTTCTTGACTGCAGGGTCTCATTGTAAAGGCTTAGAGCCGCAGCAAAGTTATTGTTATTAAACACTTCTATATTAATCACCCACAATCTTAGTTTCAAAAACATCAATATCGTAAACGTAACAAAATACGTAAAGTTCGACGACCTTGGAAGTTCGACGACTGCACGCGGACGTGCCTCATGTTTAGCTAGGGAAACACGGCGTCACGTACAATCGTCACCGCGAGACTGGCCGCACTTTGGCTGGCGTAACACACGGTAAACTAGGGGGACGCGGCATGACATATAACTTTCAGCATGGTCGCAAGGTTGGAACATCTTAAATATTTAGAACACGTTCTAAGCTATTTTTCTCAGAAACGGATTCTTCAAAGACTGGTTTCTTTGGCAAAGTTATTCTAAAAAAAGAAGCAGACTATAAATATTTGTAGAAAGATGAAAGATCAATTTCATATGGTATACCCCAAAGCACAAGTAACAAATACATACCTCAACATACAAACAGTTAAATAAAAAAATCTGTTTACATCTCTATGACCAGTGATAAAATAATTCATAGGTAAATATTCTAGTTCTTTTTTTTTTGTGTTTACTTTTATTCATTTAGTATAATTCAGTAAATCCTTTTTTAATTCTTGGCACTGGTGTGTATTTTGCACTCCATATTGGGAAAAATGCTGAAAGTTGTTATCCTTTAATATTAATTTCTATCATGAAATTTATTGTCTTACCATATTTAAAATATAAGCTTCAGCCTCAGCAGGTCCTGGAAGCTGAACTCGAGACGCAACATCACTAAGGGACAATGTTAAAAATGTTTTTGTTAGTCTTTGGATATTCTTCTTATACATCGAACTTAAAACCTAAAAAAAAATATTACAAATAATTATTGATGTATTTATTATTTTTAACAATGGATATAAAAATACTTTTCTTTAACTTTATAATTTTTTGATCATTGTTTTTCAACTGAATAAAATAACCATGACAGCTCATCAACAGTGTCCAGAAAAATAGTGAATAATATAATCTTGTAATTATAGACAAAAGAAGATTAAATTATGTTAATAAATGGATGGATGCTGCTATCCATCGCCATAAGGATCGGGTTAGCTACCTTTTACGACTGCCTTCCGATTATTCGCGAAGGATGAAGGATGCTAATATTCGATCTCGACTTAACATGGATCAACTACAAACGAGTTTGTGACAAGATGTCAAAGCTCAGAACCTTTTTAATCACAGCATAGGTAAACGTTTTCGTTTTTAATAGGAAAGAATACTACATCAACGTCAATGGTGAATATATCCTTGCATGTATTTGCGGGGTCCATGAAATATTGATCAACGCGAGGTTAGTAGTGTTTGATATTTAGTTATGTTTTTTGCCAGTGCTTGCAGCGCTATCTTATCATCTGACAGTACAGAACTCAGTATTTTCAGAACAAGTAAATGTATTTAGTAAATAATTTAGTATTGTGATAGTAGTGAGATTTAGATACTGAATGGCTCAATACTAATGATGTTGAGGTAGAGACATCCAGTATACCTACAGAAAAAACTGATAATATAGGATTACCTGTTATTGAGTCAATTACCGATTGGACTTCAGATCCGTGGACAAAATGATTGTTTGAGGTTTTAATTTTAAAAGAGAGGAAGTTAATATAAAAAAAACTTTTGTAAGTATTATTTAATAATAATTTTTGCAATAAATTAAATAATAAACTATTTAAAAAACAACTATGAATTTTTAGTAAATTGTATTCTACAGGTGGTATATAGACTCAAAAAAAAAGGGGGGTGGGTAATGTATGATGTGACATAATATTTGTGGGGGGGTTGATGTGCATGTGACCACGTGTGACAGGGTGGCGGGCTACATATTGTTAAAAAAAAGTGTGACGTAATATGTGGACGACCCCTAGCCCAAAGATGACAATATGGTGCCAAATATACTGTAATTGTCACGTCTCAATTTTACTGTAACTTAGTTGAAAAATTTTAACATTCAGCATTGTATGCCTATCTGGACACAGAACGATTTTTAACATGATAGCAGAACATCTAACATGGTAAGGGCATCTTTAGAAAACCGAGAGAAGTTTTCAGGACATAAACACCAAATTTTGTATTCAAATAACAGTTGGCCCTAATATTAAATACACAATAACTGTTTTATGTAATACTATTGTTTCATGCAATTTTAGCTGCAGACTGCCTTGTTTTCAATTTAATGGAGCTGGCTATACTCCACACAATTTGCATATGAACTGTGTATGAAAAACATATCCATCTACACGCATAAGTTGTTCGCAGTGTGGATCACGCGTTTAACACCCGAATATAGATCCTTCCACCTTCCGCTGTGCTGCTGATTTGAATACCTTACTTTTCTGAAATGAAACTTCTAATGCCACTTCCAACAAGGTTGCGTTAAACGTTTAACGCTACCACGGAGGGGGTATAAAAGCATTGTTGCGTTAAACGTTCAATGCTCCTAGGGAGGGGCAATAGAAAGAGACAGAGCGAGAGTGAATGCGTGGCACTCGAACGCATGTGCGTAGTATACCTGTTACAGACCAGTGCGAGCGTTAGCAACGAATAGCATCCAATATTCCAACGCAAGAGGGAGAGAGAAAGAAAGATACACAAAGGTAGAAAGTAGGAGAGAGAAAAAGAGTGAGTCAGTAGATGTCGTCTCGCAATTGTTTTTCGCAATTGTAACGTGCGACGAAAAACGCAATTTCTACCCCTTCCTATTTTCATTTCCACATTACAAAGTTTCACTTCTTCTGCGCGGAGGGACTCCACGCACTATTTTTTTTATAAATCCTGTAACTGGGATAAATAAAACAAAAAACAAGAATAAAACTTAAGATGCCTGACTGCTTGTCACTGCAGCTTGCACAATACTATGAAAATACTACGAGTCCAATCATTCGAGCTCGCAGTTCAGGAATCAACCGGGAGCCCCTGGTCATGGGACAAAAAACGGATACATATAAGGCAATGCCGTGCAGCGCGAACGTGAAGCCAACGCCAATTATCTGGGAACAACTCCACAATCGCATTCATGATGTTCACGGATTTTCATGGAAATGGAACGAGTGTAGAGCCTGGTTTTTATTAATTTTAGAAAATTAAAGTTCAGTTACTTTTCATGTTGCTTCATCAGAAATTATACTCATTTAATTTATTCTTAATCTATTTGTGGTTCGCAACATAATCATGAGGAATTACTTTTGATTTACCAATAACATTTCATAAAATGTCAGTTTACAATTGTCATAGACCTTAAAGTGAAATAAGTAGAAAGAAAATAAGTTTTAATTGCTCAGTAAGATAATTCATATTATTTTGAATTTTAAAAATTATTTAAGTATGGTAAAATGATAAATACATCAATTGGTCAAAACTTACTTGGTTAACGAGACCCAAATTTTTGTCTCGTACAAAGACTTCTCTATGTTTTGCAAGAGAGTTTTGTGAAGTAGCTAGTTCGTGGTATGGTGCAGATAATGGTTTTAAAAACCTACTTACGACTTGAGATGTGTACTTTGGCAATGGAATTACCTGAAACATACAAAATAATAAATCTACTTTTTCAAGAAAAACAATAACACTGCAATTTTAAACAGAACTATACCTTGCCATGGAGTATTAAGGATACCAAAATGTACTTCTTATAGGCTTCTAGCATAATATGTGATACTACTACTGCCGGAACAGTGACCACAACTTCAAAGAAATACAATGCTCTTTCATAGTTCTTCATAGCAGTGTAAATCATTCCGCCATAATAGTAATACAATAGAAAATGTTTAGAATCATTGTTACCACCAAGCTGAAAATGAATAATGAGAAAAATACAGCAACATAAATGTTGTAATTTTGAATAAATGTTGGCTTTAGGAATAAAAACATTCACCAACAAAACCAAACATTTTTACAGTCGTATAATTCTTTTATTACTTATAACACCTTACTACAGTGAATTATAAAAATGTCATAATATAAAAATTTACCTCAGAGCCAATACCAGTAACATCAGTATCCAATAATTCTAAAGCAGGCTTCATGCATTTCGACAATAAACAAAGTTGACACAAATCAGCATGGATTGAGGTCAATTGTGACTCAAAAAGTTGTATTTTACAGATAGCTTTCTTCAGAATCACTATGCCTTTTATTGCTTGACCAGTTGATATTAATCGTTCAGTCATAAGGTGACACAAATCAGCAACTGAAAATCAAATGAAAACATGTTAAATGAAATTATATAAGCCCTACTTAAATCCCTTAGATTCGAGTATGGGATATTTTGATTCAATAGTGATGTACATATAAATATAATTATAATAATATGAATATAAAATCCTGGAAGTTTTATAAACTTTTCTATTTTTTTTGGAAAAATGTATGCTAGTAAGTGTTCTTGTTTCTTGTGATTTAGAGTAGATAAATTTAATACAATACAGATAGAAATTATTGGACTTACACAAATCAGGAGCAAAACGAATTTGCTCACCATTGCAATTGGTGATAAATTCATGAATTTTATCAACCATATTAGACAAATCTTCTTCAGCATTCGCCTATTAACAAAAGTTATAATTCATAAAATTTCATAATTAGATGCTTGTTTGCAACATGCATTAACATGCATCGAGTGCCCAACAAGGCAGATTTGTTTATTAATATTTAAAAACTGAATTGTTGAATGCTCATTTGTGCCAATGTGGGTAAGAATTTGATGATATTTATTCTATGACAACTGACAAGAATGTCTATTACTGACTTTCTGTGACTGCTAGTGAAGGGGCTTTGTCACCTTTAGACAAACTCCATTACATAGGTGGTTGTCAAGCGAGGTAGTTGGGGATGTATCTATTAGTAATTTAATATTCATAACAAACTGGCACAAAACACATGTAGAAATTACAATCTGATTATTTGACAGATTAAATAAACAAAATACTAACACTTGCTTATGTATTGTGGTCTGTTTGAAAGTTCAAAACCGTGAAAAATAGAAATAAAGCTCCAAAAATATATGCGATAGCTCATAGGATGATAAAATTGTTAACTAGAAAAATGTATTTTAAAGATTTTACTGCACATAAAAGTTATTATATAAAATTAAGAAAAAAAAAGGTTTTTAGTTTTTCGATTATAACCCAAAAACTGTTAATATTTAAGAAGTTAAAATAAAGATTCTTGAAAAGGACGCAATTACTTTAAAAAGTACCAACGACCACAACTCTACCTCCATTATTTATAATTTTAATATAGTACTGGGCTGCGCACGGCAGTTTGGCAAGGGCGCATTGCCGCTGATGAGAGTGTATCCCAGGATTTTTTTTAATTATTTAATATCAATATTGAAATTCAAACAAATTATGACATCATCATTAAACTTTAAAAAATACAGCACCATTGGAAAAAATATTTCATATCGATTTTTTAGTTTAGTTAAAAACACCTTAGTATTGGTTTTAGAAAAACATTTTTGAATTGAACAGATAGCTTTTTTCTTATATTTAACCATTATTGAAAGATGACTAAATATGAAATAGATAAGTAAAAACAATTGAGTACTTTCATGATAAGTGATAATAATCAATATTTGTATTTTTTTACTAAATAATTTTAAATAATAATAAATTAATAAACAAACCTGCGGATGAGTATATTTTGTTACTAAAACAGCCAATACACCCAAAGAATGTTGTTGCAAATCCAAAGTCTCTAACACTGTGCTAAGATGAGCATTGTTTCACTGCAGCAATTCATTAGACTTATTTATTACTTCACACAATTCCCTGAAGTTACCTGTAATTAAAGCAATATGGTAATCCAAAACAGATAAGAGTGCAATCCACAACTCTGTATTTTATAATTTTATGAATGGATCATTTCAGTGAAACTACAGCTTTAGTTTCTATTGTAATTACTTTGTTATAATTTCTTCTAAGCATAAAAATAATAAGCCATTCATGGAATGGTATGCCTTATTGTGCGTATTTTAATTTTTTTATGTAAATATTAGTTAAATATTAGAAAGTGATACTCCGATTAGAGGGACAGAAAGGCGGGAAGGGAGAGGGTCAGTCCCCCTTACAAATATTAATGTCCCTACTTCAGCAAGTGTATAGTTTTTGAGCAGTGATTTTTCAAAATTTTCAATATCCACTCCTTGTCTCAGTCTCTTCCTTCTTATCCCTTCCCCTACAGGCCATCTTTAAATCTGCAATTATTCCCACTTTGATAGTTTTACCCCCTTTTAGGAGCTATTCTATACATTGGATAAAAGTCAATATGTGATTATAATTACTAAAATAGTTTATAAATCATAAATTGAATATAGTGAGACATCAAATAATTTTTTTAATTATTTACATTGACCAATCACTTTATCAACTATGATCCTGATGTTGTTTCTTCCTTTGATTCCTGCGATTCAAGGGTATGCTTTTGATTATAATTCTGGTCCTGATCTAGATTCAGTTTCTTTTTAAAATATACATCATTCACCTGCAGCTCCACCCGCATGAACATACAATGAATTCTTTGATTTTTTTATATTGATTGATAATATTATCAACCATGATCCCGGTCTTGATTTCGATATCATAACAAGAAAAATTATAATTTTCCACTGAAAACACACAAAATGCCACAAATGTTTTTCTAATGAAACAATTTTACTTACATTCTTGTTCCTGATCCTAGTCCTACTCATAATCACAATTCTGAACTACTATTGAACTTGAATCTCTCTACAACATTGTTGCTACCAATAACCATTAAATAATAATGGTTATTGGTATCGACAATAAATCACATAACTAAAACATAACAAAAATTTATTTACAATCACACTAGCAAAGCCACAACCAAAAGTTAGTACATTTATCAAGTATAACCTATATGGTAATTCTAATGCATAAGCTATATTACTGTACAGTTTCAGATAATTCTGTTCAGGCATTACATCAGGATTGAGTAACATACATACAAACTTTAACATTTATTATATTCACAGAATTAATCATAATTCAGTGTACATAGGTTGAATCTATATTCATAACTTTAAGTTTGGTAGAGATACTATTATCTCTCTACCAAACTTTAAAGTTAAGAAAGTTTCATAGACCTCAAATGCATTTTATTCTACATATTATAAATGCTTGGTTAGGTATTTTAACCTTAGGTTAGGTTAAGATGGTTTTGATAATGATGTGAACAAGCGGGACGAATGTGGAGCTAACATGTAAGTTTCTGTACCTATAGTTTCTACTATGAGTAATAAATAGATTCTGATGTGAATAATTTGATCTGCTAGAATCGGGGTATAAATTCTTAGAAAAAGGATCCACCTCCTCCACCCCAACCTCTTTACAGACTAAATTCCTTGTAGATATAATATCCACAGCGCCGACATTATTCCCGTAGATGGCGATTGGTTAATTAACAAATAAAGATTTAGTTTGACGGGACCGCTACATGAATATTGCTTCCATATAATAAAAGCCCTAAGTCATGAAATGTAGAGAATAAATTTTTATTTTGTAATAACTAATTTGTTCTAATTATTTAAACGTTATGTTGTACACTTAATGAATTGTTAATAACTCTATTCCAGCAAATGTTACTCTTAATAATATATTTAAAATAAAATTGAAAAATATCATTCAACCAGGCGAACAGCTTACCTGATGCCGACATTGTTCTAACATTATTAACAAACTGTTCTAAAGGCGAAGCCATGGCGTAGATAGTCAAGTAACGGTTCAAGTAAAAATTAAAATATTGATTAATACATACAATGAATAGATTTCACTTCACTTTTTAAAATGTATTCATGTACCAACTGAAATCACGACCTACAACACAAAAATTACTCTGTGACATATGACCACACCTGTGTTGCCAAATATAACTAAATGCTATGACTTAAATCGTATTCAAACGACCTTAACTTAATACAGTGTATAATTATGCTTTCCAAATCGTTTACAAAATATAGGATATTTACAAATCTTATAACCTTTATAACAAAATAAAATAAAATCAAGTTCATTTTATCTACATAAAGTGTTATTTTAATTAGAGCATAATGTGAAAAAATATTCAGTCAAATCAATCTAATAAAAACAAAAATTTCAAATCAATTAATGGAAGTGAATGAAAATTTATTGGCAGCACAACGTATTAGGAAAAATTGGCACGTATATCGAAATTTATTTTATTATATATTCCCTAGGTCATCAATTGGGTGATTTATCCTCTTTGAGGCATGAGTTTTTACTTTACTTCCTGTTTATTTATAAATACAATCCCTGTATGTCTATATACCCCTCCCTTGCATTACATCCTTTCCTCATATTCTATTTCCTGTTATTTAAATTTTCTATTACCAAGTAGATGACCATACATACACCTTCAAGGAGTATAGCGCCACCCCTTCACCCCCTCTGGCATGTCAATTTTCTACCCTCCCCCACTTCCTCTTCGGTATACCTTACCTCCACGCAACCTATTACTGTGGTGGGTGGTCTTAGAATTTCAAGTTCAATCGAGCCTTTAGAAATAATGTTTATATATTTTTATTTTTGACTTAATAATTGTTATAACTTCAAATAAAAAGATAAAATTGATATAACACTTTGTAAAAAAAAACAAATATTAATATGTTTAATTTCTCAAATTGAATATAAACTTAATCAACCGTATTGACTATTACACTCCAGCACTTTTATTATTTTATTGTAATAAATAACATGCATGCAATTAAAAATATTTTTTTAATTATGCCATAGAAGTGTACGTACGTACATAAATATACCCAATGTAATTTTAGAATGTGTTTCTGTACCAGTAAACAATTCAACATCAAAATAAACGAAGTTTGATAAATTTAAATGTCCTTAGTTGAAAGCGGATTGAGATCAAAAAACATTGCTTTGCTCCCATATCATTTTCGGTCTAGCAACATAAGTAAAAATATTTCTTACATTCCAAGTAATGATTACGTACACCTAAAACACAATTAGAGTATTCTTCGTAACGAACACTTTTGATAAACAATTTACTTAACACTAAAAAACTGTAAGGCCATTGTGATTATAATGAAAAATAAATCTCTTTTAATAAGAGACTGAATAATTATAATAATAATGTAATACATATTATTTGTTTTTTTTTTTTGTTCCCCTCTTGCGGCGAGGAAGAGGTAAAAAATGTCTATCCTGCACACCCTCGCGCCCGTACGCGTGGGTAGTGAGGGGCTGAAACTCACTCAAAAATTCCTCCTGAAAGTGAAATAATTGGGTCGGCTATGCTATTTAGTCGATCGAGACGAGTCGGATGACAAGTCAGACGACTTTGATAGCTTCACCGAGGCGGCGGACGGCATTCGAGTGCCGACGGCGCGTGACATGCGCTGTGGACGACGCCTGGAGGAGTCGTCTCGGCACAGGATGTCGCAGGAAACCGTCACGGGTCGGTTCCCTCTCCTGCCCGGCCGGAGATGGTTAGCGGCGGCCGGGTGGAGTAAGGAGCTTTTTTTGTTTCCTGCGCGACGAGGAGGTAAAAATGTCTATCCTGCACACCCTCGCGCCCGTACGCGGGGTAGTGTGGGACTGAAACCCATTAAAAATTCCTCCTGAAAGTGAAGTAATTGGGTCGGCTATGCTATTTAGTCGGTCGAGACGAGTCGGATGACAAGTCAGACGACTTTGATAGCTTCACCGAGTGCGGCCGGACGGCACATGCGAGTGCCGACGGCGCGTGACATGCGCTATGGACGACGCCTGGTGGAAGTCGTCTCGGCATAGGATGTCGCAGGAAACCGTCACGGGTCGGTTCCTTCCTCCTGCCCGGCCGGAGGCGGTTAGCGGCGGCCGGGTGGAGTAAGGAGCTTAGGTCGATGACCTGACTAACGGATAGATCTACTCTAAGTCAGTCATGCGTGTCGTTGACGTCATTAAGGCTTTCAACTGCCGCTGTAAGAGCGTCAGGTGGATCGGTAAGTACGTTTCGTGGCCTACGGATAAGGTGGGATGCGGCGGTTGATAGTCAACCGCCGCGCGTAGGAGCGCATTGGGATGTGATCCCGCGATGTCGAAGAATCGCTTCGATGCGTCCTTCATATATTTGGAAATGTGGGAGTTCTAAGTCCCTATGGAGAATTGAATTACGAACACACCAATGTGCATCCGTTGCGGCTCTACAGAATTTATTCTGTATTACCTGTAGTCTATGTAGTGCTTTTGGAGCGGCGTGAGCGAAGACGGGAGACGCGTATGTCATCACCGTCCTAATGCACATTTTGTATATGGTACGTTTATTACGTCTAGATAGTTTACTTTTCTACCGAGCACGCCCCGAGCCTTGCTTTGTAGAAAAGTGCAGTATTCTAACACGCTCGATATGATCTCGGAAGTGTAGATTTTTATCGAGCGTGACTCCTGTATTTGTAGTTCCGTTGCCACGGAATGATCGCATCCAACATTTTAAGATTGGGAGTGTTTTGTCGACAATGAGTCGACTCTAATCTTACCATACTTGAATTGTATGGCTGCTGATTTGTCGGGGTTTACTTCTATCCTCCACTTCCGGAACCATTGACCTAGCTCGTCAATGGCCCTCTGGAGGGGAGGAGGGTGAATCGGGTGCTCCTATTCCTAATTCCGTAAAAGAGCGCGGTATCGTCCGCGAATAACGCGAGTTGGACGCCAGACGACGACGGTCGCGGTATATCGTTTGTGTACGCGGAGTACAGCAGGGGAGAGAGGGTGGAGCCTTGAGGAACTCCTGCTCTGATAAGACGTCTTGTCGAATGAGTGCGCTCATGCCTAAATGTGAAATGTCTGTTTGCTAAATAATTTTGAATAGTGATTATGAGGCGATCTGGTACTTGGAGGAAATATAACTTAAAAATCAGACCTGTGTGCCATACCCTATCGAAGGCCTTGGCTACATCAAAGAAGACAGCTACGGTACTACGTTCGGTTTCAAAGTCCTCCGAGACATACTCTACTAAGCGGAGGATTTGATATGGACAAGAATGGGCTGGGCGAAAGTCGAACTGTTCATCTATGATAAGGCCTTTCCCTAAGAGGTGATCGCTAAGGCGAGTTTTGAGAATTTTCTCGAAAAGTTTGCCCAGACCGCTCAGGAGGCTGATCAGTCTGTAGCTGGCAGGGAGGTCGCGTGGTTTCCCTGGCTTGTGGATGCCTATAACCTCCGCATCCTTCCAGGCGGGAGGAAAATAGCAATTTTTTAGGCACGCATTAAAATCGCGACCAGTAAGCTTAACAACGGTATAGAAAAGCATTTGATTGCTTTATTACTAATACCATCGAAGCCCGGTGCCTTTCTGGTGTTAAGTGATTTCACTAGCGTTTGGACTTCGCTGAGTGAGACGGGAGCAAGATCGTCTTTAGGTTCGAGGGAGGTGTTTTGGAGAACCTCTTCCTCGATGCGACTAATATGAGCGATGTCGTGCGGAGGGGAAGCGTGAGAGCATTGAGTCTCTATAGAGTCGGCAAGGCACTCTGCTATCTCCGCGTCGTCTATGGCCACTGAGTTGTCAGGCTTTTTGAGTAGGGGTATAGAGGTATATCCTTCGGTTTTGAGCGCTTTGGTAACTGCCCAAAACGCTTTGTGGGATGGTTTAATTTCCTCCATGAGGTCGCTCCAACTCTCATTTTGGTATTCCCGAACGCGAGCTTTCACTTCGCGTTGGAGAGCTCACGCTCTGGATCTGTACTCGGGAGTGGGATATGCGCTCGCGCGGCGCAAAGCTGCGTTTTTTGCTCTTATCAATTCGAGAATATCGGGCGGAAACTTCCGGCGATCCGAGGATGCCGGAACCTCCCGCTCGCTCTCCTCGACCACTGTCCTGACGTGGTTGGTAAGAGCACTTATGGCAAAGTCAATCTCGTCTGTAGACGCGATGTCATTGGGAATGCTGTTGAGGTTTGGAGTGTCGATTTTCTCAAGCGCGGTCGATACTCTTTTCCAATTAGTAATTTTAGGGATGGGAATAGGCCTCCCGCCGTCGGGAGGTCCCATTTTTTAATATAACCTGCCGGTGGTCAGACGTGAGACCGTATTGTCCCAATACTATTGAAATTAAGTGCAATTCCTTTAGTGAGTGCGATATCTATCGTCGAGGGTCTATGTGTGACGATATGGGGAAAACATGTCGACGTAGAGGGCGCGATGATTCCGAAGTCTAGTCTGTCCTCGAGTTCGTCGATTTTAATTCCGTTATAATTGTTAGATGGGCAGCCCCATCTTATGTTTTTACAATTGAAATCACCGAAGAGGATGACGGCATCCCCTAAGGCAAAGAGGGCTCTTAGGTCACGCCGGAGAAACCGTTTTGGAAACGGGAGATAGACCAAGACTATGACGAGTATACTATGGCCCGTCATAGCGAGTCTACAACCCGTGGCTTCCATATTTTTAAGTAGAAGAATATTAATAGGGCCGCAATGTAGGGAGCGTCTGTAGTACAGGGCGGTACCCCCCCCTTACTACTGTATGTCCTGTCCGTTCGTAGTTGGACATAGCCTGCGATGCTGCAGGCTTTAGACCTACTCGGTTTAAGATATGTTTCTTGTACGAGAGCGATATCGATGCTGTTCTCCGACATACATTTTTTTAACTCTAAAACGTTCGAAGTTAGACCGCAACCGATGAATGATAATAATCTAATATTTTTTGGTTTGAGGCGCCCAACTGAGTGAGGAAAGCTGCTACACCCGGGTGCAGACATTTATATGGACTCTAATTTAACCACCAGGTGATGGTATCTGACGAAAACCATGAGTTTCTTTTCGACGTTACTGCACGCTCGGAAATCTCGGGCGAATTCCGAAATCTGCGAGCTCTTAACGGCGCGAAGGATGGACATTACCGTTTGGATGTCGTCTCCAAACGATGAGGTGCCCGCGGTCGCGGAAGCGGGGGGCGACACGGGTGGCTCGCGGCGGACAGCCTCTCCGGACGGTCCCGGAGCGGCCCTCGGTGGGAGCGTGGGCTTTTGTTTACCCCACGGGTTGGAGGCGGGGCGAGAGGCGGCAGCCGGGGGGGTTAGTTTGTTTCCCGCAAGATCGGGGTAGTTATTTAGATCCCGAGGCGGAGCTACGGGCCTACTTTTAGGCCTATTAGGATTAAGCCTATTAAGAGAAATAAATTTAGGGGCTTTCGGACATTCCCTATAGTTGGCCGTATGCTGCTGGAGATAATTCACGCAGGAGGGTTTCTCTCCTGACTCACAAGTACGCGGGTCCTCAAACTTTCTACATATTAGGTCGGGGAAAAAGGTTTTTACGCTTCATAAGTAAAAAGATGCAGTAAAAATTATTTGATTGTGTCGTTTGTGTCTGATTAATTTTGATACAATTAAACAGATAACATTAAAAAAATTAAAATTTAAAATGAAAAAGGTGTTCTGCCATTTTTCTACTGTTTTTCTGTCCACCTAAACAAATTAATGTAACGTAGAAATTCGATATATTTTGTAACTTTATTACAAAAAAGGGAGGAATGCGGTATATGCCGCACAAAAATTGTGACGTTTATGGACCAAATACAGTGTCGTTAAGAGTACCACAAAACTGGCTCAATCGTTTTCAGTCCGGTAATTTTGATAATAAAAAATAATCTCGGTCTAGTCGATCTCTATCGGCTAAAATCGATGCAATTTTAAAAAAATTCAAGCCAGATCGATATATTCCTTCTTACGACATAGCTGAAGAGCTGGGGATTAACGACAAAACAGTTTTGACTCATTTTTTAAAAAAAGAGGACATATAAAAAAAACATAATACTTGGGTCCCACACGAGGTCACTAAAAGAAATCTAATAAATCATGTCCTCATTTGCAATTCTCTATTGAAACGCAAGAAACTGAACTGTTTTTATAAGATTGATCGTTGGTGATATAAAATAGAGTACCTGCAACAAGAATGTGATCATGGTCAAAATGCAAGCAAGCTTAACAAATTATAGCGAGACCCGGATTAATACGCAATAAGTTAATGATACTATGTGTATGGTGGAATTGGAAAGGCATTATTCAGTGAGATTTTATCTCCTGGCAAAACCATCAATTCGGATCTCCACTGCCAACAGCTGATGCGACTCAAGCAAAAAATAGAAAAAAGACTGTCAGAATTAATCAACAGCAAGCGTGTGGTTTTTCATTATGATAATGCCAGACTACACACATCTTTAATCACTTAGTCAATGTTGAGAGAGTTTGGTTGGGAAGTGTTAATGCATCCACCATATAGCCCTGACGATGCACTCTCAGATTTTTACCTGTTTCGGTTTCTTCCAAATTTTTAGGTAATGTTAGCTTAACATTAAAAGGGTGCTAAAACTACTTATCGCAGTTTTTTATCAGAAGTCTCAAAATTTCTACAGATCACACATACTGGCTCTATTTCGATTATAATAGTAAAACAAAGATCTAGCCCAGGGTCATGCAGAAGATATCCCCCTCCCAAAAACGTCATACGGTGTAATGTGAGAAATATTTGGTCACACATTGTGTACGATTTGCATTAATGAATATTCATCTTAATTGAATATAAAAAAATCTGCGACGTTAGTATAGCCCCCTTTCATTGGTATTGATATGCAAAATTGTACAGGCATTTTATTTCATTGTTCAGTTTTGTGTGACAATCAAGTTTTTCTATGGTTTGTAGTGTTGCCATCCTAGTAGTTTTACCATAAAAACTGGTGTTTTAGGACCGCTATATAGTGAGCGAAATTAGTTTCTGGTGGCTAGTGAATTTTTTAGTGGATATTTAAATAAAAAATAACTATTGTCTAGTTAAATGTTGTATTCGGTAACGAACCAACGGTAATACCTTGCAATATTAAAATGAAACATTGGAAAATTTGAATCATTTGACTAATACCTGATACATTAATACCTAATTTCGTTAGATGACTCAGATAATGTCACATTATTAATATAATATTTAAATGTAAGAACTGACTATACTTATAAGATAAAGCAATTACTTGGACCCCTTCACATTCATGTCGTATGCACGTTGTACAAATTTTATTGTGTTTTACTAAGAAAATTTTCTTTATCGGAGTTTATGACGTAAGATTCGATTTTTTTAAAAAGCTATTTACTATTATTTTTAACACTGCGTTCAATGGTAGCGGGACCGAGCTGTCTAAAGTACTAGTTTAAGGCACCATTCTCTTCAGAGACGTGGGTTCGAATCTACAGGCTTTCTTTTATTTAACTTTTTAAAAATGTTTTCAATAATTTATAACATTATTACATTAAAAACCGAAATTATTGGTCATATATGTTATTTAATATTATACTTAGATTCCATGTGATTTAATAAAAAATAATTATAATTGCAGAATTTCTTAATTCTATAATTATTTATGCTTTATATTATTATTACTCATTATTAATAATGATAATTATAAATGACAAAGATATATATAAGTTTTCAGTTAGGTAAGAGATGCGTTTATTTTCCCTCTTTGCCTATTGCATATTCCAAGACGAAATATGAAATAGGCAATGAACAAATTATGGAGTAAAATGCAGTCTTGCGTCGGAATTGACACAATGTTTTTTTTTTTCAAATAAAATTACGATTTTGTGGTTTCATTTGACACATTAAAAATCTAGTAGTTTAGGAACTCTAACTAACGGGTATGCGCGCATTTTTTGGCAACACTGAAGGCATAAATCATTTTAGAGATTAGTCTGTAGCTGTTAACTTTAACAAATACAAATAAATATAGGGTTCGTTTCGTACTACTTTGTACACCGGTGTCTTGGATCTTGGGTTATAAAAAGTCAACAACTTTTTCATTAATTTTTGATCTCCCAAGTTCGGTCTAGTTAAAAAATATAGGTATTATTAATGATAAATAAATAAAAATCTTTATACTAAATTATATTTCGGTCTTATTTATTAATAAAAAGTAGTACAGAAAAAATTAAATCTTTAAATTAATCATGTATCACTGTGGAATGCGTCAAATGGAAGAAAGGCATGTAGCCAATCAAGTGGATCTTATGGTGTGGAGTAACAGATTAGATCTACTAGCTTTAAGTAATTTCAAAGGTAAGTGATGTCTTTATGATTCAGTAGCAACAGTATATAAAGCAGTGGTTGAGGGATCAAAAATATTGCTAAAATATGTGTAGTAGACTAGATTATTGAACATTAATATAACACTTTTATGGTATTCCCAAGTTTATGTTTACATTGTCTTGAGGAATGGCGATGAATTGAAAAAAAAAATAAAACACAGACCTCAACAACATTCTAGCAATTTATCTTAATATACATGTTTTATTAGATCGGTACTCTAATTTTATTTCTTGATTCTTATGTATTATTATTCATAATGTAGTGAATGAATATATTATCATGTTTAGGTTCCACCACAACCCATACTCGATAGTTCCCTTGAAAGGCTCCTGCTCACTACTACCTCGATTTGAACTTTACTTACATTTTTTTCAGTAGGAAATTAAATTTCATACAAAAATAAGTTATGTAGGTCAAACCATAGAACAAGTTATGAGATAAATCTAGCTAACATTCAAAGATTTATAAAATCACCGTTTTGTCCTAGATTTCAGTGTTTTTTAATGAAATTATTATTGAAAAATAAAAGAAAAATATAGTACTGATAGAAAATTAATGATTATAACAATAATAATCTTTATTATAATAATAACAATAATTTATTAATATATTTTTTTAACGTTCTATGGTTTGCATACAAGTAAATATTTTTAAAATTATGGGAATTTATAATTAGACTTAATGCGTAATGAATGAGTTTTGCGATGCTTTTGGACAACTTGTAAGAAGTCTAGTCATTGATCTTTGTCATTCATTAGGCAATGCCTCTTGACAGTATCATTTGCAATTCATAAATTGCTAAATATATGAAAACATCTTTGATAAAAAGGATCATTATTCCACGAATTAATATCTTTATCCAAGAAAATGTAGAACAAAAAATTATTTTATATAAATAAAGGTCTAAAATATATAATTAACTAGTAACTTTTTATTCGATAGACCATCTTACACTACATAATTTTAGTAATTACTTGCCAATATATATCATATTGTCATACATTGTATATTTTTCAGCAATAATTTCATGAAGAAGTACTTAAATTGATGTTAAAACAGATCTTTTAAAAAATTTCAATGTTTAATCGGATTTATCTAGAAAACTACTTGCTCTATGATTTTGGCATAATTAAAAGGAAGAAATCGAATTCTCTACAAAAAAGTCTAATACAATTTTGCTTTAAAGTTTGTCAGAAAAATAAAAATATATAGGATTTGAAAAAAGCATTAGCTTTTAGACTTTTTATTGCGAGGCGGTTCATAAAACATAATGTAACTACAGGCACTTTTAAAGAGCAAAGATTCCTCTATAATTTTCTTTAATTGGGTATTGTAAAATGCTGCAAAGTTATCGATAATGGAAGAAAAATACGAATTGAATAAATGGGAAAATTTAAAATTTCAATTTCATTCAATGAATGTATACACATTTATTAGATATATATAATACGTATACATTTTTATATGCTTCAAGCCATCAGTGAATGGAACAAAAAAAACCGGTCATCTCAAATAAAGCACCCTAATATACATACATATTATGTTGGAGAAATATTTTTTCATAGTTTATAAGTAAAAAGTTACTGTAAAATTTCTTTGCTTATGCTGTTTGTATCTGTTTAGTTTTGATTAAATAGATAACATTTAAAAAAAGGAAATAAAAAGTAAAAATGGTGTCCTATGTACACAGGATATCCTATGTACACACAATGGTTTCTATGTACACAGAAAATTCTATTCCTCACATCTTAATTATGCATACGTATTTAGAAAACATGCAAGCAGGAAGAAATTAGCATGTTTTTAGAATGGGTATAAAATTAATAGAGATATAAATATTGTCCCTTAATGAGAGGAGTCGAAGAATGTTTAGGAATAGTCATCTTTATGAATCTTCTCAAAATATTTGACATCGAGTAAAACATAATATAAGTATTATCATCGTATCAAGGACTTAGATAGCCCAGGCAATGCATATCTCGGCTATGGGCAATTTAATCCATTGTTTACAAATATTAGAGTAGGTGAAATAGAATATATTGCATAAATCCCACATTAAGAATAAGTGAGCTGACACATCCCACCATAAAGATAATGTTGCATATAGACCTTAATTAGGAAATCAAATAATTTTTCTATTCTCTAATTAAAATATTTTATTAGTATAAAGGGATTGGAATATGGTAGTATTATGCATTCAGGATTTTATCTATTTTTAAAGTTTTGTCATAATTCAAAGAAGATTTTAGTTAGTAACTTCATGGAAAAAATGCTTTATTATTAGTAGTGGGCGATATAAATCGATATTTCAAAAAATATCGATACATATACGCGATATATCGCTTCAATCCGATATTATCGAATCATCTGGTATCGAATGTAATATCGATATATTTCATCCGATATACCAAATATCGTGTCACATTCCATTAAAAATAAATTCCAGTAAAAATAAAACGATAAACCCCGGATTATTGAAAACTAGCCTTTGCAATAACGAAACGCAGACATGGGATACTCTTCGCGAGGGCAGCACTAGTAGCAAAACTTTTTATAATCTGTCTGTGGTGTCTATGGTCACTTGTTTTGGTCATTGGTTTCGTTTTCAGTGCAATATAACCTATAAATAAACATTTTCTGTTTTATTTAATAGTTTACGAAATATAAATACCGTTAAGTGTGCACAACGATATATACCTCTAAAAACAGATTTTATAAATTGTATAGAAGAAGCAAGCTGTGATATGATAATAATTGTCTGTTTTGTTTATTACAGTTTACGATTCTTACAGTAAGTATAACGTGTTTTAATGAAAGTACTATCAATTGTTAATATTACCTAATAGTATAAAACGTATTTGTATCAAAAAGCATTTGTATCAAATTCTCCAAAATGTACTTTTAATTAACTTGTCAATGGCTATTTTTTTGGTTTTTAAGAGTCTTAGGTAGGGATGGGAAATGGTCGATTTAATTTATTTCGATGGATTTGTTTTTATTCCATTAATTTTTAGGACTTAGCATTTTTCTCATTGAGTTCTTTTTTTTTCAGAAATAAGAAATTCTTTCAATATGCCACCTACTAAAAAGTATTGTTTGGAAATATTACGAAAAATGATGAGAAAACTGCTAGATGCAAGTTATGTCAAAAAATGTTAAAACGGCTGGCAATACCTCTAATGCGATGGCACATATCAAAAATATTCATAAGGCTGTCTACTTGAAGTTTTCAAAAGTAACAATAGTGCTGTTACAAAGATTTAAAATCAGATTTGTCTAACCCAATCCCTAGTACTTCAAAACAAGATAGTATCACGATATCGAATCTACCGTAAACGAACCTCAATTGCCTTCAACTTCAACGTCGTCGCCAATGGATTCTACGTCATCGCCAATGGATAATAGTAGCGAGATAAGTACGAAGAATTCTCAAACTGATAAAAGATGGATTATGACAGGGAATTGCCTTTAAACGCCAGATATCAATTGAAAGTAGTTTTGGAGAAATATATGCGTACACCTCTACTGGTGACAAAACTAAAAGAATTAACAATGCTATAATGTTCATGATCTGTAAAGACAATCAACCTTTTTCGTTAGTTGAAAATGAAGGTTTCAAGAATCTTCTGAAAGTAACGGCACCTCATTATAAGATTCCTAGCAGAACTTCTGTGACACGCTGGTTAGATGAAAAGTACGATGCGTTATCAACAGTTATGAAAACCAAATTATGCTGTGTAGAAGATCTTACCCTAACAAGTGACATTTGGTCAGATCTACAAATGAGAAGTTATCTAGGTGTAACTGCTCATTTTGGCATCGGAATTGAATTTCATTCCGTAACTTTAGGTGTGTACCACTTAGATGAAAGGCATACTTCCGAATACATTGCACAAATGCTCATTAAAACATGTGAAGAGTGGGGATTTAATACTGATAAAGTCACAGCAGTAGTAACTGATAATGCTGCAAATATGGTGAAGGCTGTCGAAATTGCATTTGGTAAAAAAAAGCATATCCCTTGCTTTGCGCATACACTTAATTTAGTAGCTCAGCATATTTTGGAAATTCCAGAATTACAGCATATATTAACGAAAGTAAAAAATGTTGTTACTTTTTTTAAACAAAGTTGTGTAGCAAGTGACGAATTGCGTAAATCTGTTAAAGCTGACACAAAATTGATTCAGGATGTCCCTACACGTTGGAACAGCACGTACTATATGGTTGTACGTTTCCTTGAGTTACGAAATGCTGTAAGCGAAATTTTAATTCGTCATAAAACAGCACCGCCGATGTTAACTGGTATGGAATTGACAATATTAACATCGCTCCTTAGCATACTATGCCCACTAGAAGCAGCGACCAAAGAAATATCTAGCGATAAATATTGCTCAAGTAGCAAAGTCATTCCATTAGTGCACTGCATGATATCAAAACTCAAAAACCTAGTAATTGAAGAACCTTTAATCAAGGAGGTACAAAAACGCATTCTTACCGAAATTAACAAACGAATGGGCGCCATAGAACAGGTATCATCATTAGCTATTGCTACAATATTGGACCCAAGATTTAAAAAACTTCATTTTGAAGATTCTTTGGCGTGCGCAAATGCCGTCAGTAAAATTAAGGAGATGATTAAAAAAAATCAGCAAGATGAATCTACTGTGGAATCTGACTCTGACAATTCAGACAAAATTAGTTTATCATCGGATCTCTGGAGTAATCACCATAAACTGGTCCAGCGGAATTGGAAAACAAACAAAACTAATGAATGTCTTTCAGATGAGATATCGCTTTATTTGAGGGCTCCAGTCAGTAGATTTAACGAAAATCCATTAGAAGTGTGGGCAGACTATAAAATACAGTTCCCAACGTTGTACAATGTGGCATTTAAATATTTAACTATGGTGGCTAGCTCAGTTCCATCTGAACGACTTTTCTCAAAAGCCGCACAGGTTCTAACACAGCAGAGAAGCAGATTGCAAGCCAAAAGGGTAAACAAAATTTTGTTTTTGCAAGGTTTAGAGAAAAAGTACTGGGATTTATAAATCTTTTATATTGGTTTGGTAAAAAATAATAAAAAAACTTCTATTCTATATGCGCAGATGCTAAACATGGCTTTTGGGTCATACGGCCTTGGATTCTTTTTCGTAGATTTATAAATAAAGTTGATTTGTTTCTTCTCTCTAAAGTGTTTTTACTTATAATTAACCTGAACCCTATTTAATATTATAGACTATTTAAATACAAGTAATTACTTACGATATTTTTTAAATATCGATATATTTGTTCGATATATCGCAAAGTATCGATATAACACTACGATATATTATATCGAAAAAAATATCGATATTTTTTTTACATGAACATCCCTATTTATTATTTAATTTCAGGTGAAGTGCAAGTCCATAGATTACATTGGCAAAAAGTGTGGAATTTATCTCCACCTAAAGAAGACAATACAGTTAGTGCAATGGCATGGAGGCCTGATGGAAAGGTTGATTTATAAATTTATATGTATGTATTGTAAATAATTATATAAAATAATTTACTTTAATTTTTTACATCAATTTTTAGGCTCTAGCTATAGGATATAGTTCTGGCTGTGTTTGCATTGTTGAAATAGAAGACAAAGAGGTTTTGGACAAATTTTATTTAGAAGATCCAATTCATATTTCATCTGATGAAAAGGACACAGGCATATCTTGTATAACTTGGGCAGTTATGTTAGGAGATTTGGAGAGTACTTCAGAGTACAATATATATGTACTTAATTTTTTTAATTATTTTAAACACATTTTAATTATTAAAAGAAATTATATTTGTACAAACAATATATTCTTATGTGTATTTTAATTTGTGACAATATTACAGGACGACGCCAGTATATTTTTACCTAACCCTCCACCTCTTAATGCAACTTTCAAAAATAAGAAAAGTGAAGATGATATTCCAGATTTTAAAGAAGCAAAAGATCAAACTCATCTTAATATGTTAGTAATTGGTTATGGAAAAGGGTCTATCCACATAAGTGTTTTTGGGAGGTTTCCCTTTGGAACCATAAACATTTCTCAGTTAATGAATGATGACTATGGAGAATATAGAATCTTTGACATAATTTTGTCAGACGACTTTAGTGTCATGCAGGTTTTTTACCTAGACATTACAAGTAAGAACATAGAAATAGTAACTATTGACACTGCTGTATTGTCAACATACGCTGAAGAATTATTTACAATTGCAAATAAACATAGTCGGATAGTTCACTTGTTGTTACATATAGATCAGACAATGATATCAATAACTGAAGCTTGGGAACATATATTATTGGAAATGGATACAAAAATGTCTGCATATGCAGCATCTGTTCCAGAAGGTGGTGTATCTGCTGATTTTCTCGAATTGCTGATGATGGGTACATATTTTTCTATTTTATACTGATTATTATATTTGAATACGTTTTGTTAAAATGTATATAATCTTTTTGACTTCTTGGTAGGGGTCCCATCTGATGAACTGGAATTATTTCTGTTACATGAGTTATCAGCTAAAGGACTTAAGAAATTTGGTAGTTCGGTGGAATTAAGTTATTCAACAATCCAAAAACTAGTTCTTAAACAATTAAATACTGCAGGGCAAGGTTTAACATACTATTTGTCTGAGCTTAGAGGACTCACACGAATACCTGACAGACATAAGGTTTGTATTTCCATTTCTTAAATGTGGAAAGATATATAAGAAAATATGTATTTTTATTCACCAATTTTCATTTATTAACAGATATTGGGTCTGGAAGAAA
The DNA here is from genome assembly GCA_005406025.1 of Eumeta japonica. Classification (NCBI taxonomy): domain Eukaryota; kingdom Metazoa; phylum Arthropoda; class Insecta; order Lepidoptera; family Psychidae; genus Eumeta; species Eumeta japonica. The sequence goes on from BGZK01000270.1 coordinate 294,253, forward strand.
CTACTGTCACTGAAGCTATCAAGTCAAGCTGTGCATTTTTAAACAAATGTCTGGAGCTGCAACAAGTGATAGATTTGTCAATGAGAAATTATAAAGCATTCTTCAGATGGCTTTTTGTTGCTATACTTCGTTTACTAGATGAGCATACACCTAGTGAAATTGTGAAAATTACACAACAAGAATTGACACATATAGCAGATTTTCTGTACAATTTTCAAAATATCAATACTGAAAATGCAGATGGATCTGCAGATAAACAAGTTAAATTTAACTTAGAAAGACTAGCTCAGTATCTTCAGGATCAAGAATTGACTATACTGCCTGATCTAGATGACAGTCCATGGGAGAAATTCCTCAATGATAATCCATGCTTGTTGAAAGATAGTGAGGTTTTATATTCTCTTTCTGACTTTAAAAAGTATTCTTTAGTTCAGCAGCAAAATCATTTAAAACAAGCTATTCACAAAGTTTTTGATGTTTCTGAAAAAGATATTGGCAAGCATTTTAATATTTCACATAGTGTGAAATGTTTTATTGATTATATTTCAATTAAAGCGGAAAATATAAGAGTTACACAGATATATGATTCATCACAACGCAGTTTTATAATGGCATTTTTACATACACCATCTGGTAGAGATGGGTTGTGGTTTATGTCTGTTAATATTGATTCTAATGAAATTTACAAAATTGCGAAATATTATTTTACTACTGAACTTGTTCAGGAAAGTTCAAATCAAAACATTAGTGAAGAAAATATGACAGTATTAGATTTACAATTTTATTCAACAGAGTTTTTATCTGTCTTGCTACAGCACCCTGGTTCAGATGATAGCACTATATTTGTTCAGCTACCAGTTAAAATTGCTCTGGATAACAGTGAAATGTTTAGTATGAACTCATTCAAATATTATGCCTTTAATGAAAATATACCAAATGTCAATGTTTCTCCTTTGTTAGATCAAGGTATAATTAAAGTAATGGAGAAAATGGAGGGGTCTAAAATAGCAGTGTCAGGGGGTCGTAAAGTCGCTGTTGTTTTATCAAAAAGCTGTAGAAAAGTGAGAGTGTTTGAAATGGAGGTTGATGGTGATGAAGACGATGATGACACGGCCGATAGCACACCACATTCCCACAACATTACACACCAGAATGATACCAGCCACAATGAAGTTGAAACGTCTGTTGATACCATACTTGAAGATGTAACATTTTGAATAAAAGAACGCAATTTTCAAAAAATTTTTGCCTTCTGCTTTTGGTTTAGTACAGGAATTTTCGACCTTAAATTTAGTTAAGCGAAATTTCAAATTAGCAAACCTACTTTTGCTTTATTATTAAAAGGCATTTTCTGTATAAATGAAAAACATACAGATATGGGATCTATAAATTTTCATCCAGTATGGATCTGTTTTTTAAGGGTTTAATAAATCATGTGTGGGTGAGTGGATGAGTGAGGAGTCGCTCTAGGGAGCTATTTGCCAAGCAAGAGGCACCAAAAAAAGTGCCATTCGGCATTCGAAATGGATGTAGATTTCTCATACAAATTTCAATTAATCAATATTAAAAATTTAAGTAGTTATATATATTTTTATTTAATTTTTTTTTAAATTTAATTTTAATACATCACGTTAAGGTTCTTATTAGAACGTATAAGCTTAAGTAAATGTTGAATGCAGTTTTTCTGATGTATTACTAGAGGCTTTACTTAAAATATAGGCTCCATTTTACCATAGGACAATGTCTTATTCCTACTGTTTTCAATTTAATATTGCCCGTAAAGTCTAGAAACTACTATCTGGATTATTGAAAACATCTAAATAAGATTTTTCTACTGTTAAACTTTGCCTGAAGGAATAAATGAACTTCATTTCATTACAATTAGACATAGAAAAGAAAAGTTAAATGATGATAACTTTTCAACTTTGCAACTTATCAAAGGACTAAAAAACATTTATGTAGGACTTTGGAGGCGGTTTTTTTTTAATGATCTGTTTACCGTTTATAGATAATTCTGAATAAATCTTGAAATTTTAAATTACTTGAATATTTTTACGTTTGAGTGGGTGATAAAAATTGAGGTGTATACACGACAAAGAAATGCAGTATTGTAAAAATCTTTTGATTAATTATTAATTAACAACAATGTTCAAGAGAGGTTCTAGTTCAACATCGGTTTGGTATCTGAATCGCGAGCAGCATCGACATTAAGAGTGAAGATCGTTTGAAAATAAAAAAAAAAATGCGCCAATACGTATGTTTTTGTTGTAAGAATGTGGGCGCTTCTGGTATGGAGTCGAAAAGAGGACCGAGATTGGGATTATGGGTGGTAATTGGTCGATATAAAACGCTTAGTATGTCCATACGGTTGGTGACGAAGGAATTATGTATGTTTTGACAGGATCGGACCAGAATCGGAATCAAAAACCGGGGTAGGACTCCATTAAAAAAAATAACAGCATTTGGAGCATAGGTTTACAGAGTGGTCGTCGATTTAAAAATGAATAATTTATTGGATATCCACACGGGCGGTGTCGCTGGCAAAAGCTAGTAATATAAACAATTTTTATCTAAAATTTATTATTAACCCTTTAAGATATGTAGCAACATCTCGTTTAATAATTTTGACCTCCGTCAAAAATAGTTACAGTATTTTATCCGTTATTTAATTGAATAAACAGTTTTGAAAATCATTCAATAGTTATTTCGTGAAAAAGCCATTGAAATATCGTTTTCTAGTATTTTAGAAATTTCAAATGGTCACCATTTCTGAACAGAAATGGTGGCTATTTTTTTTATTAGTAGCAATTGGCCAGTAGTTAGCCAAATTAGCTCATCTTCAAACTCTCAACGTAATTGCCTATATAAAAAGTTTGCCAAGTTTCATAAAATCCCTTGAGAATTGGCGTGTGCTATGGTGATGACAAGCCGCGGCATATATATATATATAAACATGTACCAACCTTTACAGTCACAGAGAACAATATGACAAAATTTCTGCAAAGGTCCGCCATGAAACCAAATACAATTAAATTTCTAAACAAATTAATAAAAACGAAAAATAATTCAGAGCGAAAAATATAAAATAGTTGGCACTTTTTGAAAAGCGCAGATAACGCGCTTCTTAATTTAATTTAAATTCAATAAGGGTTGATGTTTGCAATAGAAGTTAATCTTTGGAAAAGTCGACAATTATTGTTTATTTATCATGAACTGAAATATAATTTATTCGATGTGAAAGCGTCGATCAAAGGATGCCGAAAGAAATTTCCGCTCTATTCGGACCAAGGGCTAAGTCCGGTGTTTAACGGAATCCGCTAGCTTTTGTTAATCACTATAAATAAAAATTAATATTTTGTTCACAATAATTACATTGGATTTCCTTCTTCCATAGTTTTCTGCCATTTGCAGTAATATGCTTTACAATCCTTATATTCACCAAATGGATAAATTAAACCATTTCATTAATTTCGTGGCTTACCTGTATTATTTATAATAATTTGTATAGCCACTACACGTAGTTTTTTTTTAACCCAGTACTTAAGAGCTTGCGTCCGTTTAATGGTAACATGGTATTAGTTAAAATCTGAAAAAGGTAAACATATGTAAATTCGATAATTTACTATTGTAGTTACATAAAAAAATGCTTGTTTATTAACCAAATAACTTTATACAAAGCTTTTGTGCACTTCTTCATTACATTCTGCATGATTTTTGCATTCGATTTTAGAGATTTAGTTACCAATGAAACCCTATTCTGTAGGTGAGTATAGACAGACCAATCTCCATCTTCTATAAATTTTAAATACTGGAAGTCATGCAAAGATTCGCTTTCCTGAAAACCGTGGACTATAATTTCAGTCCTCCATAGCAGTTGAAAGGCCAGAATTATTACGAACACAATTATATGGTTTTAGAGTATTATTCCCAGCAGTATTAACACAACACAGTAAGTACACAGCAGTATTCGTTTTTAACTCAAGTGGAGACATTTTTTATTCTCTTACCATTAATATCGATGTGAAAAAATAAGAAAGTTAAAGTAGCTATTACATGTTGTTCAGAATATATAAAAACGATTATGGCACCGATTATTCCTGAGATTGCGTTGTAGTTGTGCCCTTAAGATCTTTTAGACCAACTGCTATCAAAATATACCGTCAAAATAGGGATTCAATTTTTTATTTAGTGGCCTTGAGTTAAAACTAGCTTTCTCTTTTTGTCCAACTTTGATCATTTTTTACGATAAGTCTTGCTGTCATATCTATCCGAGTTTCTTCTCAATTTTATAAACTAATGGCTGTGAGATAGTCCTATATTGAATATGTGAGAAGATTGTGTATAACTGCCAGAACCAAGTGTCTCCCAAACAAAAAAATATATTGTTTGTTTTTCAGGTATAGTATTGTCTACAAACACCTCATCACAAATTAAGCACTTAAAAATTAACTTGGAATGGAATCTGTTTCTAATTTCTTTTACAAAGCTAAATTTTGCTTGCGTACAAATCAAACTATGCGGACCAAGTTTGATGGCCCATGTAGTTACATGATATATATTTACAATTCAATTATTTGTAAGATTATGAAATGGATTAGTTTTATCAAATTCAAAAGTTAGCATGAATATTTCCACATTAGATCTGCCTGTGGCTACAATAAATTTTCTTTACTTTTGGCTGGATTAACTGTACTGTATGGTCTTGAATGTCTGTATTCTAGTTTAGTAAAAAAAAGAGTATTTCACTTGTATAAAAATCATCATGCGTGACGCTATAACAATTATTACAAATAAAACATTATGTAAGAAAATAAAAATAAAATACTTAGTAAATAAGTCTCCAAATACAGTAATGGTACTCTTCTATGTGGTTTCAAATTTTGGAGGTTTCCTAAAAACGCATTATAATGGTCGTTGTCGCTTCATCTGTGGATTTCTTGCTGCTTTGCTTTCATGGACGACTGTTTAAGAAAATATTTACATACTAATAAATCTATTATCTATTCGGAAAACATATTTATCTCCAATCGAATTTTAAACAAACGTTGTAAACATAAGGTTCATAATACATAATTAAGCTTCATAAAATGGCATGTAATACATGTATGAACTAACCTCATTTCAACGCTGTGACGACGCTTCATCATTGCTTTGCTTGTTACTATCCGGCTTAGGACCACAATACTCATGTTTTCCATATCAGCGTTTCGTAGTTATTAAATTTCAAAACTTAAAAAATAAGTACAGTCAATGCAGGAGTCGCAAAATAAAAAAAAAATGTCTGGTGGGAAACGGTGTAGAAAACGGGGTATAGATTCACAGATAATATGTAATAAAATGTATTAATGAAAGTTATGTAAATAAATACTCAGGTCTATTTAGGCACCAATGTCGGTTTATAAGTAGCAAAGGACGGAAATTCGTGCTATCTTTGTCAAATTTTCACGATCAGTAAAGTCCAAAGCGATAACGCCACGTCAAATAATGCGGAAACTGTTATAAATGCGTACATCTCTCACACCTGTACAATTATTAAGCCGTCACATCAGTCGTTTCTTTCCCTCTGTACGCGCCCAGATGACTTGAGGAATCTCAGTGCGGGAACTCCCCTTCTGACGCCTCGTCTTAAGTGTACAGGCGCTCACGCCGCGATCGTCTAGTGACACTGTTGTTTTGGATTTTCTCTCTATAAAATAACTTCCACTTCCGCATGTTATTTTGTATACGGTATGGAATCGATGATGCATCTTTCCGCAAATATTCATAATCTCTTTCCTTTTTAAAAAAACTTTGCCAAAGAAATCATAGTCATTGAAGTATCTGTTTCTGAGAAAAGTAACAGAAAATGTACATAAAAAAATCGCAACCCTGTGAAAAAACACGTGCGTGATGCCGCGCCTCCTGCCCCTCAGTTTTACGATGCGACTTGCAGTCGATCGCGTGACCTAGACGCCTGCGGTGTGCGAACGCATGCGTGCGCTTGCTTGTCGTTGAACTTACACGAAGTTCAACAAGTAGGTATTTTGTTAGTATAAGTGTTACTGTAACGACGATTCTGGCTATCGCCGCGTAAGCCTGCATTTCGAATTTTCCTTCACAAATAGCTTTGAAGAAGGATTTCTTGCAGTGTGGTGGGAAAATTGATGGACATCGTTTTCAAGCGATCAAAACATCTTTATTACAGCCGAGTTTCATATGTGGCGGTCGGAGTACAACTGCGACGGTTCCACAAATCTCACTGCAATTTATAAATGGCGCATCCGCTTGCACATGAGTTGCATACATTTTAATTGAGGAGGTGTGGCCATGCACTTTACATTTTTTACACATGAGCAGTCGTCGTCGTCGCGGGTCTTCTACACCCTGCTACGGGTGTGAGCCTTGGCTCGTACCCGGGCTTCTCGCGAAGGACACTGCCCTCACGGGTCTCGATAAGGCGACTGACAGTCTGCCATTTGGGTGACTTGCGGGCGCCGACAGGCATGCGCGGTTGATGTGATCGCGCGCCGTCAGGCGCCCTTTGCGGTTGTGTCTATTCAGGATACATCTTCTTCTTTTTCTTCTTCACTTCTTCTAATCCGGAATTCATTTGTGTTCGTGGGTGCTTTGTGATGGTTTCATTCGCAGGTGCGGCTGCCGAGCCACCCGCGAGCGCGCGCGCGTCATCGCGCATGCGCACAACCAGCAGGTGGAGGAGGCACCCGGCATGAGGAGCGGTAATCGACGATTGGGCGGGTGCAGACCCGGCCGCGCACGTCGCCTGCCGCCCAGCTACGGCTAGCATCGCGCACAGCGGTCCGCTCCATACGACTCAAGTCGCTCACGCAGCCGACCGCCGCCCGTCCGACGTCAATGGACCGCTGACCGCAGGTTAAGACAGCACGCATCGGTGATCCGGTCCGCGTAGATCTAACCGAGCGCGCCGCCAACCGCTGATCAGGCTATCCACGCATCCAACAGCAGCAGTCATAGCAACACGCATCAGCGAACCACTGCCTCCATACCTCTCGCTTCGTCTCGGTGTCCTTCATGTTATTCGGTGTTCACGTACACGATGGGTGAATTCGGCTTCCTAGGGCTCTAGGCCCTCGTTAGGGTGGTCAGTCCAGTCGGCGAGGAGCATCTCGAAGCGTCGGTTTGCAATTTACAGAAATAGTTCCCCACGACGTCCGGGCAGGCGCCTCACCGTCCGCAGCGTGATAGGGGCACAGCGTCGGCCACATTCAGCGTCCGTAGAGCGCGAAGGGCAGCCGTACCATTGTGTTTCACACGTCCGTGGCGGCCGCGGTGCCGTGTGGCCTACATTTTAATAATTAAAGATGCGGCGACTTTGGCTTTAGTGCAATGTAGTTCCGGGAAACTCAAAAATTGAGGATAGTAGCAATACGCAGGTCGGTCCGGGCGGCGGCGCGCGTGTTCGGCAGCACTGACGCACGCAGGGCGGCCTGCGTTACCCCCCGTGGGCATCGGGCGCAACCTTGACGTCATTATTAATTGCCGGAGGTGTTCGCGATATCGATCGCACTCGCGGGAGACGAGATTGTCCAGAGCGTCGGGACTACACGTCCGTCCGCTAAGAGTATCTGTCACCGTATGCACGCATAAATCTTTCGCCTTTTACACATGAGAGCCACATGAGCTCGGAACACCGATTCGCGGCCGTACCGTAATGACCGCCGCGGTTCTAGGCTTCTGATTGGTCCCTCCCGTTAAAGCACAATTTCGTATGCAACTCATGTGCACATCACGTTTAATTCGTATTTTTGAATTAAATACGACATATCAAGATATTAATTAACAACACAAAATACAAATATTAAACACACAAAAACATATGACAATAGGCAAAATATACAGTTTCTTACGACTAATCGCTATCCGGCTAATAAAACAAAACAATTCAAATAATTTAATAAAAACACACATAATAATTCTTAACCCAAGTCCGTTCGTATAAAACAAAATAATATATTAATCGTCCAATTTAAACACTAATAGCGTGGTTGTCGGTAACAGTTGCGTTTATTATATTGAAGTTGTTGAAACTAAGATTACGTTTGATTAATGTTGAAGTGTTCAATAACAATGCCTTTCACTGCTGTAGAATAAGCACACATGATTTATTGTTGGGGAGTTTGCAGAGGTACCATTGTTGCGGCTCTAAGACTATATAGTGAAATTTACCATGACAGTTATCTGCGAAGTCCTTGACAGAATCTGCGAGTTCGCAAGTTAAATTGCGTGCTATGTATCGTTTACGTGATGATTTGCCTTGTCTGATGGGAGGCCAATGGAACATATGTGGAAAATCAGAGATTAATGTAGTAATACTTTCGGCGATCTTTACATTACTAACAATATCAAGTGTCATTTATAGATAAATGATTGAACGCCGCCACATGTCAACGGGTGGTGCATATTTTTTGTTATTTATAAATATATTTTAATTGACATATTTTCGTTATATTTACTTTGGCAAAGTTTTAAGCTATTGCATAGCTTTTATCGCGGGCTTCGAGCGCGGCGACCGAATCAAGAAATTCCATAACGAAAATAAAACCTAACACCCACCCCTCCGCCTACCATGTAGCTCGGCCGAGCGTTCGCTTAAAGTGTATGTATATGGTACGACTGTACGAAGCTCGCACGGACCGAGACGAGCTGCCCCGAAATCGGACGAATACGTAAGCAGCTGTTTGTGTAAAGTATATAGGTAGGTATCTATCATATCTTTATAATGCCATACTCACCGCATGTGCCTCGTAAGTATACATGTAGGTATATATATATATATGTATACATAGGTGTATCTATGTACAACAGTGAATAGCAGTTGCTGGTGAATAGCTATACGCGTAAAATTTGTGTATAAAAACATGAATAAACAAAGAGCATTTATTAATGAAGAAAGTGACGAAAACTTGATTTAATATCAAAGAAAAAAAATACTGCATAAATAAATAAATAATAATCATTGCATAAGTTGATAAAAAAATGCTATGCAATAGCTTTACCACGGCAGTCCCCAAGTGCCACACGTTTTTTTTTTTTAATAAAGGAGATTATAAATATTTGCGAAAAGATGCATTATCGATTTCATTCTCTATATGACAAACAAAATCGTGACAAGGAGACCAGTGCTGTAAATAACTCACAAATTACTCTTTTTAGATTTTTTGCTTATACTTTATTTTCAAGTAATGAAAGGACAAAAATAAAAAAGTATATGATTATAATCAATCAAATGTGGTGTAATCAATCAATGGTTTTACTAATACATAAATTAACCTTAGGTTTGATTCCAGAAACATCATATTATCGTGACAAAAAATTAGAAAAGCAGTTAACCCTATAAGCCAACCCTGAAACTTCTCGCTATTTTCGAGGCCGAAACACTAAAATACATAAGATTTGATGCGATTTTTTGAGTAAAAAATTTCGAGAATGCGAATTTCAATCGACAGAATTTTAGATTTTTTTAAAATAAGTTTTTTTTTTATTTTTGTTTTGATATCTCTTGAACAAATCAATCGATTTTGACTGTACTATCAACAATCAAAGCAGCTTTATAAGTTCTATAAAAGAATTCAGAACATTCATTTAATTAGGTACAATATTTTGGAATATTTTGAAAAAGTCTTTGCGATTTTAATTTTTTTATTTTTTTTTTTTTTCGTTCACGATATCTCACGAACAAATCAATCGATTTTGATCGGCCCGGTGGTAATCGACGCGGCTTCTTATATTCTATAAAAGCACTCAGAACAAGTTTTTAATTATATATCAAATTTCCGAGAATTTTGAAAAAAATCACTTTTTGCGATTTTTTCGTTCACGATATCTCGCAAACGAATCAACCGATTTTGACCGGCCCGGCGGCGACCGACATAGTTTTGTAATATTAAGAGCTGATTAGTACGCTCGATAAAAATCTACACTTCCGAGATCATATCGAGCGTGTTAGAAATACTGCACTTTTCTACAAAGCAAGGCTCGGGGCCGTGCTCGGTAGAAAAAGTAAACTATCTAGACGTAATAAACGTACCATATACAAAATGTGCATTAGGACGGTGATGACATACGCGTCTCCCGTCTTCTCACGCCGCCCGGAAGCACTACATAGACTACAGGTAATACAGAATAAATTCTGTAGAGCCGCAACGGATTCACATTGGTGTGTCGTAATTCAATTCTCCATAGGGACTTAGAACTCTCCACTATATCCAAATATATGAAGGACGCATCGAAGCGATTCTTCGACATCGCGGGATCACATCCCAATGCGCTTTCGCGCGGCGGTTGACTATCAACCGCCGCATCCCACCCACCTATCCGTAGGCCACGAAACGTACTTACCGATCCACCTGACGCTCTTACAGCGGCAGTTGAAAGCCTTAATGACGTCAACGACACTCATGACTGACTTAGAGTAGGCCTATCCGTTAGTCAGGTCATCGACCTAAGCTCCCTTACTCCACCCGGCCGCCGCTAACCGCCTCCGGCCAGGCAGGAGGGAAGGGAACCGACCCGTGACGGTTTCCTGCGACATCCTATGCCGAGACGACTTCCTCCAGGCGTCGCCCATAGCGCATGTCACGCGCCGTCGGCACTCGCATGTGCCGTCCGGCTGCACTCGGTGAAGCTATCAAAGTCGTCTGACTTGTCATCCGACTCGTCTCGACCGACTAAATAGCATAGCCGACCCAATTACTTCACTTTCAGGAGGAATTTTTTAGTGAGTTTCAGTCCCACACTACCCACGCGTACGGGCGCGAGGGTGTGCAGGATAGACATTTTTTACCTCCTCCTCGTCGCAAGTGGGAAACAAAAAAAAAAGAGCTGATTAGTTTTTGTAATCGATCGGTAAAGCCGTTTGAAAGTTGTTCCAAAAAAACACTTAAAAAAAATAGGTTAACCCTGTAGGCCAACTCTGAAACATCCCACTATTTTCGAGTTCAAAACACCCGAAAATATACGGGATTTGACGCGATTTTTTGAGTAAAAAAACGGCTTGTTTCGATTTCTTTCGACAACGATTTCTCACAAACGAATCAACCGATTTTGACCCGGTTTGCGGCAATCGACGTGTTTTTAATAGGTTAAGAGAGCTAATTTGATTTTGGAATTGATCGGTCAAGCCATTTTAAAGTTACTATAAAAAAAACCTCTTTTAAAAATTTTTTTTCTTAGTTTTTTGGAAAAAATTCAAAATCTACCGGTCCAAATCGACCCAAACTTTCAGGAAATCTAAGTTTGGTGAAACTCTTTGGAACGCCGTTTAGTGGGCTCGATTCGGTCAAGCCGTTTAAAAGTTATAAGAGGCTTACATACATCCACACATACACACACACACACATCCACACAGACATACGGACATCATCTCAGGGATGATCAGGGAAGCTTCCTAGACCCTCAGAACGTCGAGATCTGATGAAAACTCGATTTTTGCAAAATGGGGTGAAACCAATAATTTCCCCGAAAATTTTCAATTTTTTTTAGCGGGAAGTTAAAAATCTTTTTTTTATTTTCTTGGAATCTATCGATCCAAATCGGTTCAAATTTTCAGGAAATCTAAGTTTAATTGAACTCTTTGGAATGCCAGTGTTTGGTTTCAATCGGTCAAGTCGTTTAAAAGTTATAAGAGATTTACATACATTGTGGATTTTATAAGGTTTACACACATGCACACACACACACGTACGTATAGAAAATAGATACTATCGTAAAATCGTCAGGGGAGCTTCCTAGGATTTCAAAACATCAAGATCTCGTGAAAATTCGATTTTTGAAAAACAGAGTAAAAAAACCAGTAATTTCTCGAATTTCGAAAATTTTCAATTTTCTTAGCGGCAAGTTAGAAAGCCATTTTATTCAATGCAAATCATCAATATTCATAATGCCAAGGTCGGATGTATCCGACAATAGTGATGGACAGTTGCTTTACATTTTTTTGTTATAATTTTATTGCTCCAACAGCTTTAAGTTTGCCGGGGAATTGATTTAGAAATTTTCGATTCGAAACTCGATTATACAGTATTTTATAAATTAATTCTATATAATTTTTTTTTTATAGCATAGTTGAGGCATAAAAGAGCAGGCGAGCCATCAGAGAGATGATCACCGTCACCCAGTATACACGCAATCCCAATGCGTTGCCGGCCTCTTGGGTAGGAATAAAATATGTTGGAGAAATGAGTTGACTGATGGAGAGAAGTGGGGCGATGAATACGGTAGTGTGTTGGAAAAGGGAATGGGGTGATGGAGGGGATGAGGGAACCTCCGGAACTTACTCTTACTGGATGAAAAGCAACAGCGGAAGTTTTTACAGTACAACGCACGAAACTCTGCCACTTTAAATTTTCTGCGAATGATGCAATGCGTAGATTCAACGCTCCCCAACCCTGCCTTCTTCACCCAGCGTCTCTATGTAAAGCCTTTACGACACTTTCGTGACTAATTTGCCAGCGGCTGAGTTTCGTGCGTTGTATTATAACTTCATGTGTGTATTCTGCATGATTGTAGTATTTCATTGGTCGAGTGGGCCTATTTTCGTATTGTAGCCAAGTTGACTACAGTATTGCTCTACCAGATATTATATTTTATAAATTACTGTTATCGATTTTTAATAAATACCATTACAGTAAAAGAGATTTAAAATTAATGGTTTACAATATACGAACTGAAAATAAATTCGCAAGTCACTATGAAATTGTAACGTATTTAAACTCATCACTAGATATATGCAATTCGTCTTTACTTTGAAAGCCAATGTCGGAAAAATCCGATCGCTTACGAAGTCATGTTTATATTATTATAGACATGATTCCATCAAATTTTATTAGTACGCTCGGAGCCCTTCTCGGAAATATCCGACCGCTAGATACACCATTCGACAAGTGTTGTTCCTTTGATACTCTTTATCAAGAAAATTAAAAAGAAGTGTATGTATATAAAACATTAGGAGTTTTTTTTTTAAATGTTCCAATATATTTTCTTTTCTCTGCAATGTCTAATTATTAACATATTTTGTTTATTTTATATTTGAATAGTTATATTTACGATATTTTTATATTTCTAAGTTTTATTAAATTCCTTTTAGTTACCTATGTAATAAGTGCGGTGTTCTGTTTTCTTATTACGTTATTCATTTTTATATTATGTACTGATTATTAGAAAACGTAGGAGGACGTCTCGGTAGGCACGGTACTTGAGAAACATCGAAATTGATGGTTACTGAAAGAATTAACAAACAAAGAAATGAATAAATAAATATGGCATAAAAATAAAAACATAGTTCTGTTATCAAATACATTTTCACTATTCTTATCAGAATAACATAACATACAGAATTTAATACAAGACACACGGAAAATAAACGAATTATATGATAGACGTACCTCGCGCACACAAGGCAAGAGAGAATGGAGGCGGACAGAGAGCATGATAACGTAAGAGAGCGTCATGCTGTTTCTTGTTACCCTATTGAAAATATCCAATAGATTCCAATAAAAAATCATTGTATTGGAACCTAATGTACTTTGGCGCTGCAAGTCCATATCAATACCCATAAAAACTTTCGAAGAAAAGAAACGGAAAGTTTAATGGAACTTATATGTCTACAGAGTTCACTGGATTTACATATAGAATACATTATTTTTTCTGATTGTGGAATTGTCATTTAAATGCATTAAAAACATTTACTATTTCGTATTCGGAAATCCACATTGGTTTTTATTTCCAAATGGATTTACGATAAGAACAGATACAAACCTACAGGTAAAATGCAGATAGGATCCATACAAATACAAATAACATTACAATCCCATTAAGTCCAATAAAGAAACGTCATTATGATGGACTTACATATAGATTCTTAATTTAACTCTATCTGGAAACTTTTTCTTCCAGATACATTACATATAAGCCATTACAGATTATATTGTTGTGTATGGGACTGTATTGGATGTTCTCAAAAAGGGTAAGGTCATCGACGAAGCGCGCCAATATGTTTCAATATAAAATACTAGTTTGTAAAATTCAGTGTCAACAAAAATATTAATCAAATTACGCAACATTTTATTAAAACTTAAATAATTCTTAAGTTTAATTAGAAATGGTAACGAAATTTGATATGAACCGCCCAAAAAAATAGATTTTCGAACAAAATAATATTTGTGAACTAATACCACTTATTGTTATGTAGAAAATTCTTAATTTTGACGTCCCATATACGAGAAGTTTCGTATACCTAAGGCGTTTTCCTTATACGAATTTATAGATTAAGCAAATATTTTAAGATTTACGAAAGATCAGGTCGGTGTATGAAACACACCAGGATGAAGGAGAGTTATTTATTTTATGTGGTGATAACGACAGGAAATATTATCAAGAAATACCGGATAACATGATCGCGGCAGATGTGTAACCTGTGTTATGGTTTGTAAACGGTTACTTTTTCAACAATAAAATAAAAATCCACAATATTTATTTTATCATACGTCATTAGCTTTTTTCTTATCAAAACGATGATGGCTGTAAGAGCGCATATTCTGAATGCAGACGATTGTCAAAAGGTTAAAGAGGACTAAAAAATAATAAATAGAAAAATAATATATAGTAATAATTAAAAAAAATTGGTTGTCTGTAAAGTCGGTTTACGAGCGATAATTTTACGTGATAACGGCATAAGAAAACATTGATGAAAAATTGCACATTTTTATGAATTGAATTATTATCACTTGCCGCAATTGTTGTTGTAATAAACAATGGAAACCGCATTAACTTTTCACTTCACTTTATAAAGTTGACAAAACAGTTCACGTGTAGGTTGTGTGCGGCCGCTGTCTCTCTTCTACTCGGACGCATCGGCCGATGGAGTGGAAGAGAGATCGCTCGTACCGCGCTCTCGCTCGCACGCTCGGTTCAGGCGGAACGCGACAATGAGTCATGCTTTTTCGTGCGTGCAGCCGCTGTTCATCGATTTATAAGACGTTATCACGTCAAAAAACTCAGCTACGTAAAAGTGAACTAAAATTATAGAAATTAGATGATATGAAAAATCATCCAATTAAAGATGACAAATATTCAGTCAGAGGCATCAAATACATGTTTCTTGCTGCGACTTCTGTTATATATATGTACACCTCCAACAGCAAATATCTATCATATTTTAATGGATGATTATTGTCTTATTTGCTTCTTTTTAATTTATTTTTACATGTATGTAACAAAGATTTCCTGCATTTCTTGCAAAGAATAAATTAACATACCTAAGTGCTAAACAGGGAAAATGTTTGTTTATTGAATAAAAATATATTAATTAAAATAGCCTTGCTATAATCAATAATATAAAACAAACTTGTTTATGTAGAAATAATTAAGTCAATAAATTGTAGTTTTATTTTTTATATTAAGAAAATTTTTTACTACTTAAGAACATATCTTTCAAAAATGAACTACAAATATAAGTATATATTTTTTTTAGATATTAAACTTGCCATTATTTACTGATCAATATTATTTCCACAATCAACAGTAAAAACTCAAACTTGTTATGTGAAAATAATTTATTCTACAAAACATATTTTCATTGTCTTTATTTCTATTTAATAGCTTACCAAGTAGGTATTTCTTTGTAATTAGTTATATAATTTGGAAGTAATTCTATGTAAAATACTGAAGCACAAATATAAATAAAACCATTTCTCAATATTAAATTTGTCTTCATTCCCTAAGAAATAAGTAAGAAGAAAATAAATAAGACTTTTTTTAAATCAAGACTAAAGATGAAATAACTCTTTACTCAGTTCAAAATTTTATTCATAAATAAAAAATATGTCTCTAAACGTCTGCAATAAACTTATCAAATACAATATTATATGTTATTATTAACTACTAAGATTCTATTTAAAATTTTTAGAAAAGTTATATTTATTTCCAAAAATAAAGGCAACAGAAGTTTCACTGTTACCCGTCAATAGTTACTGTATGATGGTTCAACGATAAATTAATAATATAATAGTGTACCTATTTTGAATTCAAAAATGCACATAATTATGTATGTTAATAGTAATATTAAGTGTAACTGAAATGTAGGCAATTAACATTAGTTTGTTGATGATGCTATGTAAAAAAAGAAAATATATCACAAAATATCCATAATACAAATATATAATAGTAATTAACTTCATTATGTATAATACTTTTTAAATTTACTAAATACTAACTGAAAAGACTAGATAAGAAAGAACAGCCGAGCAAACATTACATGTTTGCATATCTGCTCTTTCTGGAATAACGTGAATGATATAATTAATGAATTCTTTTAATTTGAATATTTTCAAAGACTGAATTAAAATCAGTATCCAAGCCTTGATTATCAATTCCATATAAGAGGATATCAGAAGTCGCTTTGCTTGGGCCTGGGACCGGATCATTGACTGATGTGGTAGTACGATTATAAACCTCATCACCATCCTCATCGTTTACTTCATCCACTGCAAACATAGTTACAATTTTATTTTATTTAGTAATAATGTAATTTGTTTAAATAGTATTAAGTTTAGGAACAGCATATAAAAATAATGGTACAGATAATACAATTAAATCTTAAAATTGAAACTATAATACATAATCTATTTCATTTAATGCATTTAATATTTAATAGTTTAAGAAAAAAGAAATGGGAACAAAGGAACAAACAAAGTCAAAACGGAAATAAATCTATGACTTACACATCAAACAAAAGTATAAACCGGTAAATACACATTTCCACTTTCTTTGACATGTATCAAATATCAAATTAAATACAAAATAAAAATCTTGTATATTGTAACTGGATTTTTAATGTTAATGTAATACGAATTATTTTTGTATACTGTACCATAAACCTCATATCTAAAATCTTAAAATAGTATAAAGCAGTCACTATTCTTTCTGTTTGTGTGCTTAGCGTTTTTAAACTGTGCAAGTATTTGTCTCTGGAAGACATATGAGTATAATACATTTAATTAAAAATAGTGGAGTAATGTTTTGTAATTTGTGACAAAACATTTTTAGGGTGCTTACATGGCCAATTAAACTGTAAGAGATACATCAAGTTGATGTACTACAGAATTGTGTGTTAGAAGTGGGTTATATAGCAGTATCAGAATTGAGAGCTTGATAGCAACTGAATCAGAAATGAGCGAGTCCAGGACTGACATGGAACATGGGATTAGGATTGGAACTGAAAGCGACACCTGGTCTAGGCTTGACACCATAAGTTGGAATAAGATTGGAACCGAGAATTGGATCAGGCTAGATTTGGAACTATGAGTAGGAACACAATCGGGATTAGATAATCCTAGCTTTGGACTGGCTTTGTAATTGAGAACAAAGGTCAGAATTGAAACTGAGAGTGAAAATACAGAATCAGAATCGAGATTAAAAAAAGATTTTGCCAAGATCTGAACCAAAATAGCACCAAGATTAGTATGGTATGGACTTGAAAATTAATTACTTTGGTGCTGAAGTTGACTAAAGTTCTATTATTATATGTCAATAAAAGAAAAATTGCTCATGTATTCTTGAAATTAGAATGTAAAAAAAGTCGAGAATTTCACATCAAATTTGCCTTCTGTTTTGCATTGCCTATCAGGCACCCTCATACTATGTCATTACTTATTTCAAATCTTAATAAAAAAAAGTCTTACTCTCATATGGTAAGTAGATAATTGGAATATTTTGTTTATATCTATAACATCAAGTAATTACAACTGTTTTATTACATGTAGGCATAAGTTTAAGTTAGTTATGATAAGACAATCATAACTAACTTAAAGTTAGTTTGTTATAATTTGATAACTGTGTTGAACCCACTGTCATATTATCAAAATTTGCAATTGATCAACATTTGTCTATAAAATATTGATAACTAATAACCTATATATTGAAAATATGGCATGAGAAACATGTAATATAGGTGTAGATAGTCAATTCTATTTGATTGATAAAATTAGTTTTGTGGTTACATTATTTACATAACTATACATGATTAATCATTATATGGAAAAAAAGTGTTGTAAAACGTTCTATTGATTAACCTTGTGGGAGAATGATTAGTAAGTGAGAGTCTAAGTTCTTTTAATATTATGTATATTTTTTTATTATGTATTTAATAACCTGGAACAATTTTGCGTCCTTCATATTTCCTCCAGTTTTTTCTCAGTTTATAATATACTAGAGCACAGATAATTATTACAAGTATTGATGAAATTACAGCTACAAGTTTGATAGCATCACCACTTGTAAATGAATCTTTCACAACCATTTGAACTCCACCAATATCAATCCCAGATCCATTAACTCTCTTAGACACACATTTATAAAGGCCGGCTTCTTGGGGCGAGACATTCTGTAAATTTGTTTTATAGTAATTTTATAGCTGTTATAAACAAGAAAAATTTCATTACCTATTTATTTACAATATATATATCATAAATAGTTTGTATCAAATTGCCACTGTCTTACTTTTATGTGTAGTCTCCCAGATAGAACTTGGTATTTATACTTTTTATCATCATATTCATTTCCTGGACCGATCACTTTATTGTCATCAAAAAGCCAAAACATAAAATTGTTATTGTAGTCATTACTATTACATTCCAATTCTGCATTACTTCCCGCAGACACTTCTGTTACTGATAAATGTTTGATTTTTGTTAAATCTTGTATAGAAGGCATCATAAAAATAGATATTTTCTTCTGGTGGAATTGTTATATCATCACAAGATACTTCACTCTATCACTGACGTGAACAAACATAGCCGTGACACTGAACATGTGCCAAATTTAAAATTATCTTATGCATGTCATGTGACAAGCTTCTTAATGAATACAGATGTTTAATCACTTGAAATGCTTTCATTATCTAATAAATAAAAAAACTACAACAGTAATAATAAAGTTTAATATCTGCTACTACCACTTGAATGTTTTATTAAATGCAGAAAAACTTCAACACATATAACTGGTAATAGCATCCAAATAGGAGTCATTACAACATATATGGGTAAATTTACTTTAGCATATTCAAGTTTAATACATATGATTATCTGTGATGCCATTTTCAGTCCAATGGCTGCTATGTACCATACATTTTTATTTATTGTACTACGAAACCTATCAATACCATTTTTACAATGAGATATCATATGAAACAAAACATATATTAACAATATACTATCATAAACCCACATAGGTATAAATACTATAAACCAATTCCAATGTGTTCTTGATTCTAATCGTAGACATAATAATATGAGAAACACCAAAAATATGAACCAGGTAAACAGTGCTCTATGAAGGATCGCCATTTCTGTTTAATTGACACGATTATTTATACAATGTCGAATATGATCATACTTGCAGTTCATTAATTTATTTTTTTATAATTGTCGAACATGGAAAAATAAGTTGTTTATAGTCAAATCCACAGATTACATATAATATATTCAACGGGGGTTAAATTATCAAACGTCTGTCAAATATTACATACACTCAGTAACGTCAACGTCTATGTTTGTTGATACACATTAATTTAATAGGTACATATATTCTTGTCAACTTCTCTAGATGACCGAATTCTTTTTAATGCTAGAGATATGGGTACAAGTTCATAAATTAGACTGGTCTAATTCTTCATAAAATTATACATTTTCATTAAAGTTAAAATGAATTACTGAATGATTATGACATTTTTTTTGTCAAAAATCTTAAGGTTCAGTCGTAGGATCAAATTTTCAAATTGAATTTTGAACATTTCACGATAACTGTTAAGGTTAATATTTTAATTAAAGAATATCATTATAAGCTTGAACTCCCTTAGTGAACTGAATGCATCTGAAAATAGTAACTATTAGGTTAATAAAGTCATTTAGGCCAAATTTACATCCATTTTTCGTTAAAAATTTTAGCTTTACGAGTTGAATAAGAGTTCTGAGGTGTGTAAATCTTATTTATTATCATGATGAAATTTCCACTGCTATTCACAATTTTGTTTTTGTGAATTGTCTTTGCGACAGGTTTACAATGTTTGTGTACTATTTGAAATCAGTTTAAAGCATTTTTTTATCAAGTACTTATCTGAAGCATTATTTGATCCTGACACATTTATAGTTTTGAAATTCATATTTCAAAAAACATCTTGAGTAAAAAGTTAAAAAATGCTTTTATTAAGTTACACAACATTTACATCATTTAACTTATTTGATTATTATATATGATATTAGAAAAAATAATGTACATACACTTTTGTTTATATACGACAATATTATATAAATTGCTTATCGTTCAGCAGTAATAGTGATAATTATCGTTACTTCTTATTTGTATTTATTAGGGTGGTCGTTAAAATTTTTTTTTCCAGCGTCCTAAAAAATCTTTCCTTTTGACAAAAACTACGATAAAAATGTTTTTTTTTTTGTTTTGAACAAAAAAAAAACACCTGCTGCCAGTCAAATTAAGTTCACTTTTCGATTAAATTATAATTCTTTTAAAAATTTATCATACTATTTAAATTTAAATAAAAAATCATGAAAACAGGCCTGTAAGAAATTAAATTCTCCATAAAAAAGTTTCTTTCGATTTTTTATGAAGTTCACATCCATCAAGATAATTTTATTAATAAACTAATAAACTCTATTCAATCATTACTTTTAGCATTAAAAGCTTTATTCCTTCTGAAATATGACCAATTCCCTTAAAATATCATTAATTTTAGATATTTTTTTGATATTTTGTAGAGAATTTAATTTTCTATAAGCTCGTTTTCATGATTTTTTGTCTAAATTTAAATAATGTGACAAATTAAAAAAAAAAACTATAAATTTATCGAAAAGTGAACTTAAACTGGCTGGCAGTACGTGTTCTTTTTGTTTAAAACCAAACATTTCAATTTATTTTACAAAATTTTTAGTTAGGATGAGCATTGTATTAACACATCTAGATTAGCCGCGCACGGGACGGTAGAAAGTGATATTAAAATTGCGCGCTGAAAAGGTTAAGAATCGATTTTACACAGTGGCGGCGCTAGGCGTCGGCGACGTCGGCGACCGCCGACGGCCTCGCGCCTGAAGGGGCCTCGCAAACAAAAAAGTTTTGCCTACAAGTTATTAAAAAGAGGCCTCGCAAAAAGTTTTGCCTACAAGTTATTAAAAAGAGACCTCGCAAACCTGATGTCGCCGACGTCCACGAGTGGTGTAGCGCCGCCACTGATTTTACACAAGGTTCCCAGTATAAAAAAATTGTGAGGAGTGAAATTCAATGCGAGCGTTACCTCAAAAGCGTTACGTTTTTTAAGAATCGATTTTTTAACACCGTGTTCAATGGTAAAGTTGTTGAACGTTTAAGACGCTGGTTTAAGACACAAGTCTCTTTGCAGTCGTAGGTTCAAATCCTACCGTTGCTAGTTTTTTTTCATTTAACCTAATATAAATGTTTTCAACAATTTATAACATTATTTTTTACAACCAAAAACAAGAATTATTATCAAATATAATAGTGTCCCTATTTTTATGTAAATTCAAGGTAAAAATAAAGTACAAAAAAATATCGATGATAATTTTGGTAAAGTACATCATTAGACATTTGTATTAACATGAAATAACATGAGAAAAGTATACAATGTAAGGATAATAATATAATCAACAAGCAACCTTAGGAGCATGCTTATTAATTATATTGTAATATCTTCTTGTCTTTTTACAGACGTCATAAGAAAAACAAGTCCAAGTAGAAAGGAGACTGTGTATCTCGTTCGATAAGTTTGAATTAACTTTCACGATGCTTACAGTTAATAAGCATGACAGCGTTATCCTACTTCCAAAATTCATGCCAAAGATATATAACTTCTTATATACGTACATAAGAACACGTATGCTTATTTGGATGCTTTTTTGCTTAATAGTAGAAGCATGTATGTGTAGGTGTTCTGTGGCAGAACCATAGATTACTATTACTATAGGCTGTGATAGTAACCACTAACCATTTCTATAGCTGTTCGAATGCCGGTGCATGTGTAAAGATATCCTCAAATGTAATATTTGCATTTCTATATCAATTCATAATACTGATTTATTTTCAACATGTACGAGTTAGATATTTACAGACATTAGTATCTTTTCACTAGTTTTCGACTTTATAGAGGCATTTTGTAATAAATTTTCAGTTTATCTTGTACTTTCAGATCTTTCAGTTTTCATTTTTCATTAATCCCAATACTGGAAATGCAAGAAGTATAATACTTTTTTCATCTGACGTGGACCTGCCAAGGGAATGTGAATCAACTTATCGATATATATGCTACATTAATACAATTATAAACTATAATAATAATACAATTTGACTACAATGCAAAACCTGTGATTTACTAAAGGATAATAAAAAATGTTAATTCAGACAATTCTTATTTTGACTGCCATAAAATTTTTCTTTTTTCCTTTGTAGTAAGTATTCTAATTTTGTTTGGCAGGAATTTTTGCTTTTATAAAAAAAGTTCAGATTAGTAAGTACTTCTGTATGTACACAAATTACCAATTAAAACAGTTTCTGTAATTACTTACCATTTCAGTCATTCAACGGATTTTGAGGTACATCGGAATTGGCTGGCTATAACCTATAATCTTACGAAAGATCAGTGGTACTATGATAATACATCAGAATGGACGTTAGATTATCCACCGCTCTTTGCTTGGCTAGAATATGTTCTATCACATATTGCCAAATTTTTTGATCCTAAAATGTTAGAAATAAATAATTTAAACTATAAATCTGAAATGACAATACTTTTTCAGCGATTGAGTGTTGTTGTGTTGGATATTGTGTATTTCATAGGAATAAAAAGATGTGCTTCTTTAGTCCTGAATGGGAAATTGATGGTTTTGTTATTAGCCAGTAATCCGGGATTGTTAATGGTGGACCATATACATTTCCAGTATAATGGATTTCTCTATGGAATTCTTCTAATATCAATTTCTAACATGATAATGGTTTGTGGATATACTATATGATGAGTACCCGATATTTACATGTATCTATTAAATTTAAACCATAAATGACTTTAGTGTTATGTTTTTACAGGGAAATTACATAAAATCTGCTTTCTGGTTTGCTATATTGTTAAACTTAAAACATATATTTTTGTATGTTGCCCCTGCATATATTATTTACTTGTTGAGGGCCTATTGTTTTACTGTCGCATCAAAAGATGGAGTTCACATAGCATGGTATTCGTTTTCCATTACTAATTTACTGAAGGTGTCTGCCATAGTATTGTTTGTTTTTGGCATTTCCTTTGGACCATTTATAATGCATCTACCACAGGTAAATATGTTGTGCCATAAAAATATGGTTACTTATGTTCGTTTATTTTGTATCAATTTTATTTCCAATTTTGAAATTTTTGTGCGAGTGATTAAACTGTAAAAAGTTTTTTTCTTTCAGATTATGTCTAGATTATTTCCATTTAAAAGAGGTCTTTGCCATGCTTATTGGGCACCAAACTTCTGGGCTTTGTATAATTTTTTGGATAAATTAATCCAAGCTTTCTGTAAGTGATTTATCATGATTCAATGTACATTTTTTGATTACATGTTGATATAATGTTCTTTATTAAAAACATTTCACAGTTATTAAAGCAGGGTTCGTAGTAAATAAAGTTGAGGCTTCCATGACAAGTGGATTGGTACAAGAGTACGACCATGTGGTGCTCCCATCTATTAAACCATCTGTTACATTTGTTTTAACTTTTGTAACTATGTTACCAGCATTAGCACATATGTGGTACCTAGGAGCTGATAGAAAATATAGGGGTGTTAATTTTATCAGGTATTTTTTCAACTACCTAATAATAAAACATGTTTTTTAATTTTGAATTAAACTTGTTTGTAATTTGTACATTGGAGAAAAACAAAAAAAAGGATTGTTCAATTTTCTCGTTTTTATTTTTCTAAACATTAGTTCATATTAAAATATCTTATATACTACACATACTTATAATAAATAATATTGTACTATAAGCTATTTATTTAGTTTAATAGAAGGAAAAATTGTTAATGAAATTACCATTTCAGGTGTTTAATATTATGTGCTACATGTTCTTTTATGTTTGGATGGCATGTTCACGAGAAAGCGATTTTATTAATTTTAATACCTTTGAGGTAATTGTTTTGAACCCATTGTATAATTTTATATGGATACATTAATATAGTAAATACTTAGATGGTGCTTTTTTTTTTAATAGCAAAGGAACACTACATTTCTGTAAAAGCAAATCTCAGAACACATTCAAACTCAATTAAATTTGTGCAGTTCTTGTGAAACTACAATACATAAAACTGTTACCATTTGTGCAACAAAAATGTTATTGAAGTCATTATATCAATAAATCACTCATGAAATTGGTAGTTAATAAAAAAAATGGTTTTTTCAAATAATTATAAAAATCTCATTGTATTGCATTATTTCTTAACATAGTTTTTTCAGAAATTCATATAATTAAATTTAAAAAATGAAAACAGTTATTAATAAGTCACTGACTGAGGTCAATGATTTTTTTTTTATTTTATAAATCTGTCATGTTGTAGTCCCTTACCCGGTAATTTTTCTGTATGATATTTTATTCTAATCATAAAATGAAGGGAGGCCCAGAAAGTTATTTTTTGTTTTAATTTTTTTTAGGATTTCAACAAAATAAATAACTTTTATTTATTTTGATAAGATGATTTCTACCTTTTCTTTTAGTAATCTTTGAAATATAGCTAATATAATTTCAATGAAATTAATTTGTAAAAATATTATTTTGTCAATAATATTTGAATAAAAATCACATAGTGTGTGAACTTTTTAAGGAAATTTTAAGATCATGGAGTTATTTTTTTCTATTTATAAATTCACTTCTATTTACTAGAACAATATGCAGAGATCATATATTTCATGGTATGAACTTTACATACCTCTCGATTCTCTAATGTCTATGAATACTTGATTACTCAGTTTCAGGTGTTTAGGATTTTGTCTTTTAATATGTTACCAATTTGATCTACATAAAGTTTTCTAGGGCTTAACTTATTCATCTATTGCACCATCTAGGTATTTTAAATCCAAAGTATGAATGTTTGAAATTGCTGTTATAGTAATATTGATTATTAATTGTTCCAGTTTTATGTCTGTACTTGGAGATGTCGATGCGAAGCTGTTCCTATTAATGTCCGTTGTTGGTCACTACTCATTGTTTCCATTACTATATCCAAAGAATCTTTTAATGATAAAGATATTTATGTTGATGACGCACACTGCTATAGCCTTCACCAATATCCCAAAGCTATATGAGAATCCTAAAATGAAGACTAAAAGACGACATTTCTTCTGTTTTCCGATGAACTTTATTGAGTGTCTTTACTTGTATGGATTAGTACTTTTATGCTTTTATGAAAATGTTTTACACTTTGCATGGGGTATAGATAAGACGTTACAATTTTTACCGTTAATGTTAACATCAGTGTATTGTGCTATTGGTGTTACATATTTTTGGATTTCTTATTATTACTATTTTATGACTTTTAATTTGAGTGTGACATCAAATGAAAGTACTATAAAGAAATCTTCATAACATGATTAATTTATTTTGATGAAGTCTGATATTATAATTGTGTAAAATTTTGTTTCTGAATGTAAATAAAATGAAATTATGACTGTTTTAGTCATTTTTTAAAATATTAATCTGTCACATTTTCCTTTGTATTTGTAATAAAGAAATATAATGTTGCCTCAATAATTTTTTCATTAAATCAATGCACACAATAATAATAGAGGGATCAAATTTGTATTACATATGTTTTTGAAATTCTTACTGGAATTAATATTACTATAGATACAGATAAAAAATGACCAATTTTGGTAATTTTTGTTTGTCTGTCTGCTTGACTGTCTGTATACGCATCGCACAAAAACTTAGTCCGATTTCCTTGAATTTGGGATGACATAATCTTGTAGGTAACATGTATAATTTATTCTGGAAAGGTATAATATTCTCATAAGATAATCAAAAGATGAATTACAGACAGATCAACTTGAAATTCGATGTACTTGTGACTTATTTACTGAGATAACATATACAATTTAATTCAGAAAAATGTAAGGTCCCCATAGGATGGTCAAAAATCTACTTAGAACCAGTAGTAAAAAGTAATTTTCTTTTATGTATAAAACCACTATGAATGTATCATATATCAAATGAAAAATATATCATTCAATTTGTTTTACAGATGGCTAGCATACCTAGCTATTCCAATTAGTTCACACTTTTGAGACCTGTAGTTTGCACCATGAGCTTTTTTAATAGCATTGTATATGTATGTCTATAGGAGTGTGAGAGAAAAGGAGAGAAATTGAAATTGGGCATAGGATTGAGACCGGCATTGGCAATAGGATTAGGATGTAAATCGAAGTACTAACAATAATCTTTTTCGAGGCAGGTGGAGTCATGGGAAAAGCTTATCTATCACAAATAAAGAAAATACAAAAGGTGCAGAAAAAAATAAATGTTCAAAATAATTCATTTTGCAAAATAGAATCAAGTTTGGAAAATTTGGACGATAAGTCTTAGGGTCTATGGGCTAATAAAAATAATGACATTTAAGGTCGGGGGGAAAAGTTTTTTCGTATTTCGTATACAAATTCGAGATAATTTTTCATTATATTTTATTTACATTTAATTAAAATATTTACATGTCATTTTCTTCAACAACTTGTTCAAAATTTTTATAGGTAGTACAATTTCATTGCTGTTCCAGAAATTTTGGGAGTTCTGATCAAAAAACTGCGCCTATATTTTTGACAGTCTTGTATTCGATGTTAACCTAATACTACCTAAAGAATTCTAAAGACACCGAACCAGGTGAAAATCTGAAGGTGCAAGGTCAGGGCTATATGGTGGATGCGTTAACATTTCTCAACCAAAATCTTCATATTTGCTGAGTGGCTAAAGATATGTGTGGTCTGGCGTTATTATGATGAAAAATCATACCCATTCTGTTAATCAATTCCGGCTGTTTTTGCTCTACTTCTTGCTTGATTCGAATTAATTACAATCTTTCGATTCCAATTCTGGCTCCGATCTAGATTTCGTTTCTTTACGAAATCTTACGTTTATAAGTCGTTTCTTTACGAAATCTACATAATTCACCCGCGACTCCGGGCGCGTGGACGTATAACGAATTCTTTCATTTTTCGTATTGCTCGATGACGTTATCAACCACGATCCCATCTCGTTCCCGTTCTCGATTCCATACTAAAAAAACCCACATTCTTATTCCAAAATCATACGTATTGCTGTGTCATAAATAATCATAAATATTGGAACGAAGTTCCTTACGGAGGGCTTGGAGGAGATAGGGATTTTGCTGCGCGACCGAACTGAAAAAAAATGTGATAGTAAAACCGTAAGAAAAAGTCCGTGGAATAAAACCGTTAAATGAGACGTGCGCAGGCGTGACAGTCGTATATTTTAGATATGTCGTTATTTTACTGCGCGTTTATTGGCGCAGGTGACGCGAGCTCGGCGAACGGCGAGCGCTGATTGGTGGATCACACCGAGCACGGCTGGCATGAGGCCGCGCGACTTGTTTACGACTTCGCGCGATTACCGAGAATCGGTCAGTTATTTTCCATTAACAAATATATGTCGGTAAAATATACAAAATAAATCATAATAATCGTAAATTTTTTCGAAAATAGAATTAACAATAAGAACAGAAAATGAAGATGATTGAAGAACAGATAGTAAGGAGGAAATGTCATAATTCCACTACAAAGATCACCAAACAATTTAAGTAGCATCTTATAATAAAACATATTCCTGTCATAACACTTAAAGTACATTATATTTTTTTTTTGCAAATTGTGTCGATTCTACATTAGCCGAAGGAACTTCGTTCCTACTCGGTGTCCCACGACACCACATTGATTTTTTTTGTTATCAATCAATTTCACGTAAGTTCTTAATCTTCATCCCGGTCCTTCACGCGATTTCAATACCGAAGACATATAGAACTTGAACCTCTCTTGAATATTGTTGTTTCCAATAACCAATTTACACAAGCAAAGAATTCGTTCTACGATTACGCAAACAAATTCGCGAAAGTTAATATGTTTGTAAATTATAGTCATATATACAGAATAACATAATATGTTATTCTGATGTATAAAGTATGTCACTGTAGTTTCAGCTAATTCTGTTCAGCCGTTAAGGCGTGATTGAGTAACAAACACCCTAATACACAATCTTTAACATTTATAATATTAATTATTAATAGAAAATCAAAGTCCACAAATTAACATGAAAGTAAAAAATCTTAGTACATACATATTTAACTACATGTTTTTTTTTTTTTTGTGAGTGTATTTTATATGAAATATAAGATAGTCATCTTATTCATAAATCCGAAATATTTTTTCTGTAAAAATTAGAACTTAAATATAAAAAAAAGTTTAAGAATAGCAAAAGAAAACGGTGCCATTAAAGTCACATAAAAAATGTAAAATTATAGGTTTGTTAACCAACGTCAAAAATAAGAAAATATATACAAATAATAAAAATGAACTAACTGGTATATCTACGTATTATTTGTAAGCGCTAGTTACTTAATTTTTGATTTGATAATGCATTCTGAACTGTACATAAGAAATAATTTTTGAATTTCACAAGTATTATGATTTTAATTTTTTGACAGCATATAGTGTATGACGTGCCCAAGTTAGTCTCAAAAAAATAATACAAATATAAAAAATACATGTACCAGATTTTTCAAAAGGAATAAATCCAATAAATATTTTTTTTATACCTCATGAAAAATAAAACCATGAATATATTTCACATATTTCTAATCTCTTACGAATGTACCAAAAATATGTCTTTGTAAATTTTTGATAGGTTTTAAAATATTTGCAGGAAGAACGTGGGAATATAATAAATCAGTGGACAGATTTGATATCTCTATTAGTCAAAGGTAAACAAATAAATAGAGATCGTTTTCCAAACTTTGTTGCTGCTTTGTACCGTACCTAGTAAGGGATAAGCTGTCAAATGTCCAAACTAGCGCCACCGTCAACGGTCCATCAGTTTCCCGCGCTTTTTTGCGCAGTGCGACGGGACGCAGAGTTAAAAATTAATAGTAAAATAACTAAATAATTTTATTTTTTTTGAAACGAAATTAATATTTTTGGAACATTATTTTAATGTTGATTGTGGATTTATTTCTATTATAAAATCAAAGAGCATGACGAAATAAATTTGTACGAAATCGACCTGTTTAATTTACCCTTAACCGTCGCATGATCAAATGAAGCTATGAAACAATGCACAAAATTGAGATTTACATGTATTAATATTATCATAGCCTTAGCTAGTACTTGAAGCGTGTCGTTGCCGCTAATAGACATGTTGCTCCACAAGTACACCTGTAGGCAAACTTGAATAACTTGACAATTATAGACCATTAACATAATTAAAATAATATTCAGTAATTTACATGTTTATTTTAGCCTCAGCAGTTAATTATAATTTACATACTTACTATATTTTGTGTTTTAACATCAATTGCCGAAGTAATTGTTTTCATAATTTAAAATGTTAATAAAATTTGATTCGTCATAGCCAAGAAAACATGTATGTTTATATTTAAATATATGTCTTGCCTATTTCTACAGATCGACGTTTGTATCTAATACTGTAAATGTTTTGCTTCTCTTTAACTGAGTAAGAAAATAACCAACAAGTGTACGAGCATGTATCAGCCTGGCGGCTTGTTTTATCTGTTCCACCATGGATCGGCGGGCCGGAGAACGTCAATATAGAAACTAAATTAGCGCACAGACTTGTGCTCAGTGACCCAGTGACTTGATAGTGCGTCTGCGCGCGTTCACTCGAAAATTTGTAGTGATACACAATTCGCGTAGTCTGTTTTCCATTTTTTTGAAATGAAGACGTTTTCGAACTACAGTTGTAAGTGTTTAAAATATTAAGTTACAATGATGTTTTAGTTTTAGTACTATAATTTTTATTTACGTTTTTATGTCATGATTAGTATTAACCTTATTAAAATTAAGAATTTAGAGTTAGCTTATTGATTCTTTAGGATAATAAAAGCGTGTTAAATATGGCCAATGAATGTTACAAAATTGAAATAAAGATTCAAATTTTGTTCACAAAGGTGTACAAATGAAAAAAAAATCATTTATTCAATTAAAAGTGAACTGGCAAACAAGAGGCATTTCTACAAAATCAAAGACTAATCTCGGAGATTTCTCTATAGCGGCACAATAAAAGGCACGAACGAGGGGCATTTCCAATAATCAAACAATAAAGGTGGCAGTGGTCAGAAATATTAGTCCTATCTTAAAGTTGTAGAAAACGCAGTGAAATACAATAATAAAAACTGACCAAGTGCGAGTTAGACTCGCACATAATCGTTCCGTACCACCACACAATATTGTATATTACATTACTTTTTAAAAAAAGTTAAAGAGGCGGAAACCCGCGCATTCACATTTTTCTGAGTCACTTTTTCTCATCAAAAAGAGCAGTTATACTAATATAAAAAAAAATGTTGAACATAACAATCTATTCTCAAGGGTTATTGTATTGAAAACACGATTCACGTAACTTTTCGCGATAGAATAAAATTGCAAAGATGGCCCAAAAATCTTTCCGATCAGTTTTATATGAAAAACCAGACGGTAAATGAAATCAGAACAAGTTCCAAAAAGTATATTTAACAAAGAACTAGAAGATTATTGTTTTCTTTTATTTGTCAGTATTTTCTTAATAAAGAACAAAAAGCTGAAATGGCGCTAACAGCCTTTTTATTCCGAGTAAATAAATGGGGTAGCCTCGCCCCGCACCATCGTTTTAGCGTCGCTCAGTGTTCTATTGACGCTTGACGTGAGAGTTATGTCGTTTGCTGTTCGGTTCGACATTTACGGAAGAAAATATTTTGGAATGAAGGAATAAACAAAATAAACTGTAGGATAGTAGTTGTCCTTATGTACATTATAAACAAGGTGTATGTATGTGTAATGTACATCAAATAAAAGCAAGTGCAAACAGGACTCGCAATCGGAGGATTACGTAAAAAAGAAATTGAAAATGTTTTTTAAATATTTAATTGAATTTTTGGAAATATTAGAGTTTTATAGTAGGAAATTAAAATATGTTCCCCGTACATTAATCTATATTATGGGATATACTCCAGCTGCAAAGAGCAGTTTGTGATTGCAAAAAATAAATAATGATACAACAACAATTTTTTCCTTTACTAATACTGCTTGCTTCTTGCCAAATTTCATGAATTTGCGAGTATCAAAATATGCTTTTAAGAACCGAAGACATATTCGATATGATCGTATTTGATATTAATTTTAACTTAATATCTTTATGTATTCCTTAGACAAAGGTTCTTAATAGACCGACAAACGCATAGACGGACAATAATGTGATCCTATAGAGGTTTCTTTTGAGGTACAAAACCCTAAAAAAGTAATGAATAGTTAGTGAAGTAGAATAACAGTCCTTATAACTTGTCCTCCATGCAAGCTACACTGATCCTAATTACTCGTGTAGAGGGAATATATTTCTTTTGACAATATTTTTGTCTAATAAATATTTTTTTCAATATAAAATTCATTAAACAGCTGTGGCTTGTATGTTAATTATTGCGTAGTATATGCAAAATATTTATTTTATCGGATTTGTTTTATTATTCCATAGTGGGAAAAATTTTGATGTGTTGATAATTTAGACTATAAACTGTAATTTTTTTTCAGACCTATTCCAACCGAACTTATAAATATGAATTTAGTAAACTTACTATTTTAGTCTTCCAATACTATTCAGCCATATATAGACCAGATAGAAAATAAATAATGAAAACCAAAAGTCTACACCAGAAAGTGAAGATAAAAGGTGCATTTTGGAAATAAATATTTATTAGATAATTACTGCTAGACTATTTTAATGTCCTAGTAACGGCTCAGCGACTTTGTAGTACCTACGTTAAATACTACTGTTTATGAAGTATGAGAGAAAACTGTTGCTGCTGTTATAGCAGTAGCAACGGAAAGAGAATGCTAAACGACGATTAAGAAAGGTAGATTCAAAACCGGCATAGCCATGATTAGTGTCTACGTAGATGGATGGGGGGTTGAAAGAGTGTTATAGATTGAATTACACTGCACGTTCCGGAGCAACAACTATTATTGGACAAGAATCCAATATTTTTTTTTATAGAATCTTTTTTTTTAGCATAATTATGCGTGATTGAAATCACAAGAATAATTGGAGGATAATTTCAATCTCACTGCATATCTAGTGATTGTTGTGTTCATATTGATCCAAATTACGGGGATTTACACGCAATAATTGGATACGTAGTTCTCCTATCATTATAAAACATACTTAATTTTTTTTATTAGGTCAATCAATTTGTTACGTAGAAGGTGATCGCATAATAGTCGCTTGTGGTTCACCTTCTAATAAACAAGTTTTATCGTAAATAATTGCATATACTGTACATAAAGGATGCCCTTGTTTGTAAAATAATGTAAAATTTAATATTGGAGTGCGCTCTGCCAGCGGACAGCGGCGCGACGCACGTGTATTTCGTTATGGTCTGCCTGGAAGGACAATTGCGTGGAGCGGGGCGAAATCGCGATTTCTGCTGAGAGCATTCCGGCTTTTAAATCTAATCAGTATTCCAGCTTTACCAACCAGTAATCGTGTTTTTAAAACAATATAATCATTAAGAATAGATTGTTGTGTTCAATATATTTTTTTTATATTATAATAAGTGCTTTTTTAATGAGTAAAAGTGACTTAAAAAACGTGAACGCGCGGGTTTCCACCTTTTAAAATAAGAATTGATTTGAATATCTTTTGTTTTCTAAATATTGAAGTTTTTCGTTTACAGTCTGTCGTAGGGCATTGTTAAAATGGAAAAAAATAAATTGCGCGCGGTTATATTAAGTCGGTACTAGAAAATTTTAAATACAGAACGAGTTAATCAACACTTACAGGATGCTGTAGGTGCAAATTCTTCATCGTATTCTGCAGTTATCCGTTGGTACGTCGAATTTGAACGTGGAGGAACATACATCAAATATGACCCTAGCTCGGGTAGCCAAACAATGGTAGGTAGTGAGAGAAGATATGATAAAAAAGTTGAATAAATTAAGATTTCGATTGGTAGTGTGTATAGAATTTTGCACTAACATTTGGGGATGAAAAAAAGTATCCGTGCATTGCAAAACAAACTAGAATGAACATTTCTCGAGCGTCTTTCGAACTGTTACAATAAGATCCCGATAGTTCTCATCGATTTATCACCATGGATGAAACGTGGCTTCATAATTACAATCCAAAAACAAACTTACTCATCTCCGACTCTTAACAAATTTAAGGCAAGTAATTCTGCCGTAAAGATCATGGATTTTCTGGGCTAATAAAGGGATGATCATGATAAAATATATTCACCGTGGAGCTACTGTTACAGGCACTTTAGATGCAGAAGAAATAAAAAAAAAAATGGCTAATCAAAATTCGATAGAAACGCGAGGCTTATTAGCAGAATCAGGTCCCCCATTGCTATTCGAGATGTTGGCTTGGAAATATTTTAGGATTCTACATATCAATCCGACCTTGTCCCTCGTGATTTCTATCTGTTTGCAAGGTCGAAGGAGTATCTGAAAGGATGGAGATTCGAAGATGAAGCAGTAGGCGCTATAATACAGGAATTTTTAGGTGTTCAGGATGAAGAGGTTTTTAAGAGAAGACTTTTAAGGTTAGGAAAAAGATGTACCAAGTACATATTATATTAAAAGACGACTATGTAGTAAAATAAAAAAAAAAATTAACAAAAGTCATTGACAACATACTCATTTTCACTTTTTAATGAAGGTTCGTATTCTAGAGATATATACTAATCGCTTGGATCTAGAGTTGCAATAAGTGACTTAATCATATATATGGAACACCTGAACAAACAAAAATTTTAAAAAAGGCCTCAGGTGTTGGCGTCAGCCTTCTAAATATATGTTATCGATTGCCAGTGCAACCGAAAATAGCATATGTTATTGCCATACAATATACGCTTACATCTTTCATAAGATTAACTTTATTCTTGCATAAATTAAATTTGTAAATCAATGAATTTGATGATTCAATGTAAGTCTGATTCGAGGTATTTAAAGGCACGCCCAAAATATAAACAATATCTACAGTTGACTTTTCATTACCATATATGTACGAATTTCGATTGGTAGCAATGCGCGAAAGGGCTAGTTGTCCATGGAGAAGTATTCAACATTAAGATCTAAGTCCGTAACGTTGAATGTCTAGCCTTTAATTTTTCGATTGCCATTGAAAATGACAATTTAATTGAAAACTACAGTTGTTTAAATCGGAACGGAAGGTCCGTCGGTATTAACGGAATCCAGGGAATTAACACAGTTTCTCCAGTTTCAAATCCGGTCAGTATTGTGCACTTTATTGTGAAAGTTTTTAAAGATTTTACTTGCAGACGTGTACTGTTGCACCCGAATTGTAGATGGATTAAGGTAACGCAATAACAGGACCCCCTACTTTAAAAACCAATTTACGTGAGGGTAATCGAAAAGACTGTAAGCATTTGAGAAATTCTGTGC
Source organism: Eumeta japonica (assembly GCA_005406025.1). Classification (NCBI taxonomy): domain Eukaryota; kingdom Metazoa; phylum Arthropoda; class Insecta; order Lepidoptera; family Psychidae; genus Eumeta; species Eumeta japonica. The sequence continues at coordinate 328,987 of BGZK01000270.1, forward strand.
TAGCATAATATTGACTGAGTAATATGGTTGCATCAGTGTATTAATTTTCGAGAGAATTGAGTTGTTTATTAAAATAGATAAATCTAATTGATCATTATGTAGGTTACAGAATAAGCTGTCTTCTTGAACCGAGCATAAAGGTTGTCGACCAATTAATTCTTAAAGAACATTTACTGAAAAGGTTTTCATTGTTTAGATTTAGTGCCTCTACCATTATTTACACTTAAACTCACTTTTAATAAAAGTCACTTTTAAAATTAATTTTGCGTTCCATGTCTTCCTTTAAAAGGTTTTATGTCTTAAAAATAATTAAAAGTAGAAAATGGAACGCAAATTTAACTTTGTCTAGGAGCCAGTTGATTAGGAATGTTTTTCGTTCCTGTCAATTGATGTTTATAGCATATCGTCTACTTTTTTAACCACCGCTAAGAAAATTGAATATTTTCAAAAGTCGGGAAGTTATTGGTTTTACCCTGTTTTTCAAAAATCGAATTTTCGTCAGATCTCGACGTTTTGAGGTCACAGGAAGGCACCATGACAATTTTTCAATGGTGTCTATATTTATGTGCGTGTGGATGTGTGGATGTATGTAAAACTTTCATAACTTTTGAACGGCTTGACCGATTGGAGCCAAATAAGTGGCGTTCTAAAGTATTTTACTAAACTTAAATTTTCTATAAATTTGAACTAATTCGGATGGGTAGATTTTGAGAAATCTCAAAAATATAAATTATGATTACTGTTTTTTTCGAATAACTTTTAAATGGTTTTCCCGATAGATTCCAATAAACTCTCGACATCACAAAACAATGTCGATCGCCGCCAGTCCGGTCAAAATCGGTTGATTCCTTCGTGAGATATCGTTAACGAAAATATTTGAAAAAAATTGATTTATTTATATTAGTCCGAAATTTTATGTCTAATCATTTAAAGTTAGCGGGAAGTTGCAGAGATGGCCTTTACGGTCAACCCTATTACTAATGTTTTTTATCGATGTTTAGGCAATATACATGTAACAGTTTAAATTGAGCGTAGTAGGTTTTTCTTGTGTATTCGGCGTTAGTTGATTCAAGATTCATTGTATTTGTAGGCATTGGCAATTCAAAATTTGTAATATATTTAACCGAAAGTTGTTGTACTACTTTATTCAATTCTAATAACACTTTGTTAAAAATATATTGATTATATTAAAAATTATTTCAAAAAATCAGTAATTCATACATGAAACTGTTTTACGTAAACATGCTCTAATAACCGGATCAACTTGATTACTCAAGTCAATCAATAAAAATTACTATTGATATCATATCTGTCTTTTCACTGACAAAGCATGAAATGATATTTATTGTTTATAAGCCGTAACAAGATCGATGTAACTTCGATATTCTTTGCAAGCATATTCGAGAAGCAAACGAGCAAGCGAGCCATCTGAGAACAGTTGAGTATCACCGCCCATGGGTACTCGCAAACCTAATAGAGTTATCAGTGCGTTGCCGACTTTTTGAGAGGGTATCGAATGGAAGGCGATCGGCGTGATGAAGGCGGGGCGGAAGGTGTGGGCCATCAGAATATTATTTTTACAAAATAATTATATTTAAATAGCGATAATATCTTTTTGTTTCGTTTCGTCATAATGAAATTAATTAGTTACTGTTTTCACTAGAATGACAGCAGTTTGATTACTTCTATTTTGACCTACACTTATTGTCATTTCGTGGAAAAATTATCTAATATAACATCTGGTAGCTATACGATCGACTAATAAGGATTTTACAGTCGTGCGGATGTCATTGTACCTTCTGTCAGCTAAATCAATTTGAATGAAATAAATGATTATTTTCGCTGTGTACTTCTTAATGGACATAGAAAATAGATCTATCTATATTCTTAATTCTTAATTCATTGTAATAAAAATTATTAAGTATTATAGCTTGCATAACATATAAATTTGTTTTCCGAAAAAACTAGATTCATCATTTCAGTATATATAGGTTTTTTGAAACTTAATAAAATATCATTGAATTTGTGATTCTATAAAAACCAAATGGTCTTGCTTATCCATCCTGACCTCTATGTTTTTTAAATATTTTGGGTAAGTCTACTTTTTATTAAATTACTTATTTGCAATTAATTTGTGCTATATTTATCAATTTCCAACGATAATTATTGTGTCTTATCCCGATAATTTTGATGTTCGATTCTATGCGTTCCCTATGGACCTGAGTTTGATAAGCGGCACTCCTCATAACACAGAAAAACAAAATTGACCTTTTTTTTGTTGCATGAGATTTTTCTACTGTTGTCTACTAATTTGAGTGCGCTGATTTCGAATCTACCTTCAGATTCTTGTAGAAACTCTGGTTAGTGCGATACAGGTGCCGTCTTGAATTGGCATGAGTAGTCGATAATTTCTACCGGTGTAACCAAATTATTTTCTGTATAAATGTCATTATGCTTTCCTCAAGGAAGTCGTGTTTAAACAATCTGATTGTTTTTGTGTTATTTGTGGAGAATACATATTCAAAAAATTCTGTTTGAATATGTCAGACTTCGTGGAAAAAGCATACTTGGACTACTTTGAGTTTCCATAGCAGATGAATGTTAAGCCTTAGATACCTAGTTTGGTATGTAAAAATTGTGTCGAGTCTTTGCGATAATGGGCAAATAAAAAAAAAACCCTCTTTTAAGTATACATCTCCAATGATCTGGCGTGAACCATCCAATCATTATGATGACTGTTATTTCTGTGTTACGAAAATCATAGGAATAAATAATAAAAATTGCTCGAAGTGGGCATATACCAACTTAAAATCTGCTATTACATCAACAATGTGATAGATCGAGAAATGAGCATGGGAAGAGTTTGTTTGATTAGTGCGAAATTTTTTGGGAAATAGAAAGTCTGATGGCTTCATTCAGCATATTGAACAGTTGCTGATACATTTCCAGCACTTTGGTTGCAACATGAGTATTAAGCTTCTACTACCTTCACAGCTATCTAGACTATTTTCCTGACAATCTCGGTGACCTAAACGTGAGACAAGGGGAGCGCTTTCATCAGGATATTCGCACCATGGAGGAAAGATGTTAAGGATACTGCAATGTAGATATGATGGCTGATTACTGTCGGAGCATTCAAAGTAGTACTCCTAACACACCTCATACGAGAAAATCATATAAAAGAAAATTTACTTTAGATTAAATACATTTTATTAACTTTTATAACTGAAATTATGTGCATTTTTATTGAAACATCCTGTCAATTCATAGGGGCAAAACTAAAGCTGTTACATAAAATCTGCATATGGAATTAACGTGGAAAAATAATTCAGATTCATGTAAAAAAATTCATGTGACGGACACGCTGTTTTCCTGTGTAATCTTTCGATTTCTTCCACAGCGTACGCTATGGTAGTTTGTATTTCCCTTACCGTACACTTCGCATGTAGCTAATAAGTCCTGTTATTAATAAATTACTGTGGATCATACGAAATTTATTATGTGATCTAAATGTTGAACTTTGTCATCTTACTTATAATACATATTTTCAAAACTATTAATTTGAGTCTGTGAATCTGGTTTTAGACTTATAGTACTAAAAAAAATATATTAAATATAATTGACAGTATTCAGATAGTCTGTGCGGATTGAACCTATTATTAGACCAGATATATTAGTGAACTTCAAAGGAAAGCGGGTGTGTTCACCCGTGCTGTAACTGTTTTATGTGGGAGGCGAGGGCGGTCTGCTTTGAGCAGAGGGACGTTGCAGGTGAACGATCGACGGCGTTTATTAAATTGGCAAAGAAAATTTCCCTATATGCCTAATATTATTGCTTAGTCTTATAATCATAACACTAGCTTTTGTCTGCATGCGGTTGCGATCGGATAGGTAAAGATTTTTTTTCATAGAAGTGTAGATATCATATCATATCCCAATCCGATAATAAGTTTGCTCCCGTTTTCGCCCTTATTCATAATATCGATCTCGGCATTAATCACGTTCCTGTTAGCGATTTAAGCTGTAATGTTAGACCGTTTAGTTTCATAGGAATAGGAAGTGAGATATGGTAATTTTGACTACAATGCCATTCCGCTATTAACTACAATATCTATATCTGTAGAGGCACTTTTAAGGTTTTTGCTTCTACTTCTTTTGCTTTTCCTTCCTATCATTTCTACCACATTGATTGATTATTCTACATTGTTTCGTATTTTCTTTTTCTATGGATTCTTTTTATACTGTTTTATATTCCCTTTGCATTTTTTTATATTTATTTTGTAAGTGATTCAACCGCTTCTATCTACTCTAACTTTTAAGTTATTTTATTCTTATTTTTCCAGAAGTTTTACTACTTTTATTGTCCGAATTGTCTCTTTCTTCCTATATTTACTTCTCTCTTATTGCTCCTTCTATAGCTTATCTTTTTCACTTTTTCATAGTTATCAAATTTTAACGACTTCAGAATCTACGTCTCTACTTTCTTCAGTTCTGTTGCTTTGTCTATTTTCACTTGCAGTTTTATATGCACTTTTAGGCCACAACTACGTTTGCATTAGTTTCATAATCATAATCACGATCCTCCCTTTCTTTGAACAGCATAATAAGAGAGTTCAAGCTATCTTCTTGAATCGATTGAATTAAACTTTTTCGAAGTCAAAGTATTATTATTTAGTTATGAATCAAAAAAGTATCGAAATTGATCCAGCAAGTTTTTTTCGCGATGCGCGCCCAAATAGAGAAACTAACAAATAAAACGTTAATAAATGTTGTTTCAACTTATACTTTATTTTGAACATCGATCTAAGACATATTATTTTTCAAAAGCGTTCAACATTGTACAAATTAAAGTTCTAAAATTTCTATTAATTTTACAATTGTATCTAATAAGATCTTTGTTTATATTGTAAAACGCACATCAAAAGCATAGTAATTTTTGCAATGAATTATAAGAAAACAATAATCAGTCGAACTGCAATAATTTTAACCTATAATTATATCATTAATTATTAACTTTTTATTTAGGAAATAAAAAAAGTGTTTATTCACATTAAAATGATTATTTAAATAAATAACTGTAAATTATGGTGATGTTTTGCAAACACGACATAGTTTTCTCCAAAGTTAAAATATGCTTATCAAGTTGTATGATAAAGATGAACTTTCAATCTAAATATAATAGTAAGTTAAATAAAATTATTTGCAGCCAGTTATTTATGAATCTTTAATTACGAAGAAGTTTTCCAAACTGTTGGAAATAAAAAAAAAGTTTTATGTTTTAACAGTATCTTATTACAAAATGTAGTAGATACTGCAAAGTCTATGTGTGTGCATAATTATTTCAACATTCACATAAACGTAATAGCTTTCCAACACTTCGTCATGCAAGCCATAACTGCTCAAACCGTTCTGCAAATAAATCAAAATGTCTATTCCACATTTACATATTTTAATAACGAGCTTTTTAATTTAAACCATGATTAATGCGATTAATCAATGTCTCCCGCTTTAAATTCCGAGTGAGTTCAAATTATTCTTGCGGGCGAGTCCCATATCCCGGCGCGGCCGATCCGTGACCTCTGCACCCTCGTCACGTGGCTCCTGAGTTTTGCGAGCCTCCTGAACCCATAAATTTTAACGTGTACTAAGTACTAAACGTAAGATACGTTCCCAGTAGGCTCACACACATGTCAACCCGAGCAAAGTGCTCGGGTTACATTCCAAATAAGTTAGTCGTAAAATCTTATTGTACATTCGTATACATTTCCATAGAATTAGTCAAGGCGAAAGAATTAAAGTGGATAACCTCTCAGAATAGTCTCTTAGAAAGTTCGTTGTGTAAAGTATATGCTACGTCCATTTGCAGGTTTAGATGAAGCTATTGAAATAAAACTTATATAGAATCGTTGTGATTTCAAACCGAATGCAACGGAAAAAACGACAAAAGAAACGCTTACAAAAATGTGTAGCATGAAGCCGGGAAAGTATGAGACAGAAATATACATACTATATCCTTTTTGTGCCATGCTTCGTAGCATCCCCACTCTCGTCTTCTAAGCAGCATAATCACCTGTAATTAGTGAGCCAGGGCGAGAAAGCAAATGTCGGTGTGCATGTATATTGCACACTGTTTAATACTTGCTTGTATTTGAGCATTTAACGTGTATTAGTATATGTGAAAAGTACGTGAGCTAATACTACTGTACACTGTATGCGGCTGCGTATTACAGCTTTTTAGTAAGAAGTCAGCATGGTGTGTTATTATTTAACAGTGTTTGTGAGTATTCTTATATCTTGTTGTGCTAAATAAAAAAAATTATAAAATGCCGAAAACTAATGCCGAAATGTGTCGTCAATATCGACGCAAAAAAAAATGAAAATAAAATTAAAAATAAATAACATGTTAAATAAAATATCTTTTAAATATATCAAAATACTTTCATTTTTACCCTTTAAGGCTCTCATATCTTTTCAAACAACTAGCGTTCCAAAGTGTTTCACTAAACTTAGATTTCCTATAAATTTGAATCGGTTCAGACCGGTAGATTTTGAAAAATCTCAAAAATAAAATTTTTAAAAACTCTTTTTCGAATCACTTTTAAACAGCTTTACAGATCAATTTCAAAAACTAATCAGCTCTTGACATCAAAAAACCGCGTAGATCGCCGCCGGTCCGGTGAAAACCGGTTGATTCGTCCGTAAGGTATCGTTAACGAATTTTTGAAAAAATTGATTTTTTTAAGGCACTCCGAAATTTTACATCTGATCGAATGTATGTTGTGAGTTCTTTTAGAAAACTTAAAAACCTGCGCGATCGCCGCCGGTCCAGCTAAAGTCGGTTTAGTCGTTCGTGAGCATGGTTAACAAGAACATTTGAAAATTTTTTAAATTTCTCCGAAATTTTATGTTTGATCATTTAAAGTTAGCGGGAAGTTGCAGAAATAGCCTTTAGGGTCAATCTTTTTAATTTTTAATGAAATTCATATATTTAAAATTAGCATTAAATAACATTAAATAAATTCATAGTTTTCGTGCTCTATACAATCTCAAAGGACATTGAAAACTAATCTGTATGCTTTATTTATTTACTTTATGTAACAATGAGTTTTGTCAGTTTAATTTCGTTAAAATTGGTTGTCCAATGACAACCAATTTTAATAAGTTCTATTTCTAACTGAACAATTTCAGTTAGAAATAGACATACAAACAGAGGCATGAAGATAAATAGACAGTAGCTTACATATAACAAAATTATGTGTTCTATTAGTACAGTGAAGTTCATTAAAATTAGTTTAGCTATTGTTGAGCCATGAAAAAGATACAAACGAACAGACAAAAAAAGCAAACAAAAAGTAAGCCTATGTCCGTTCCCTGGTGTCAAACTATGTCCATGTTATCATCAAAATTATTACAGCGGCTTAGGAAAACCTAACAAATAGACAGACAGACAGACACTTTCATATTTATAATGTTGGTATGGATAACAGCACGTCACAGATGGTCGAAACGCCATGACAACGTTCGCCCGGAATCATATAACTCAAAAACTTATCGGCATAAAAAAACAGATAGGCCTCTAGATAATGAACTCCTACACACTCATAAATCTAAGAATTTAACCTTACACGGAGCCCTTATAATACGCCAAAAGCGACTGTATTTAGATGTTTTGCATTCCTCTAACCCTAAAACAGTTGAAAGTATCGCCATGCTACATTATTGCTGACAAGACTGCCACCTTTATGGAAGCGATTGAATAGTCATTTTCAAAGAAAGTAATGTGAATGACGTCTAAGAATACAGCTGCGTACTACCGTTGCGTTCACGGTGCGGAGTGCTAATTTCGACGTTCAATCAAAAAGAAGACAGACTTAATAGTTTTTAAGTTTTAAAAAAAATACAAATTACTTTTTGGGGTTTATCTATTTACCATTTTTACAATTACTCAGGCCAGAATACAATTTTGTCGCACAATCTTACAGAGGTCGATACGCATTTTATGAGCTCTCACTCATATTTTATTTCGCAGTTTTGCTAATATTTCACTTTTTCAATATGTTAACCAACCACGGCATGCACTTCAGAAACTAAGATATACGGCAACTTAGGCTAATTTTGTAAACTCGTAAACTTCACATCGGCGGTTGCGCTAATCGAAGGGTGGAAAAAGAATGGAAGATGATAGAAGTCCAACGTTCAACGCTTTGTCGACCCAACATGCCTTTAAACTGAATTAAAACATTGCATATGCATGTTTATTATGATATATTTAATACTGACATTGATTATTTAACATTACATTAGAATTTGATGACCATTATCATCATATATTTTTATGTAAATTGATAAATTATATTCTTTTATTGGTTATACAATAATGTATAAGTAAAATAATCTACATGAAACGTCCAAAACGTTTCAATAAAATTGGCAAATATCTCGTAATTAGAATCAAGTAATCGATTCCTATTATATAATGGCGTTTTCTTGCAGATTCAGAGTTCCGACTTAATTGCAATTCAGTTCAATTTTTTAGAGACGCCATTAGCATATTACAAATACCAAAGTGCTTTGATTTGAAGACGGCTTACTTTGTAACCGGCTAAGTCAAAACTCCTATTATTCTAATATTCCTAGTTAACAATATATAGAATATGATATAATTTCGAATTTTGTGTTTGAATAAACAATAGCATGAAAATGGTTTATTATAACACATAATCTTTCAAGGGTTATGTTTTCGGTGTTTATCTCGCAGTTATTCGGCGCGATCGGGAGATGAAAATTAGTTGTGTCTAATGTTTGTGTTGTTTGGTACGTCGCTGAGTAGGTGTACGTAATAAGATTTGCTCTTGAAGAGACACGTTCACGTATTTACAGTGAATAAAGTGAAGGCGCGCCGATCGCGTTATGAATATTCATGGGGGCGCGAGGGCCGGGCCGGGACGGCTACGCGGCTCGGCGGCTGATTATACGCAGATTTGTCGCGGCGGCGCCCGGGACGAGCCCCGTTACACTTAACTTCCCACAAATTGTTGCCGTATTAACGAAGATGTTCCTCGTAAGTGAGCGTATGCGGTCTCGATCTGATGCATATCGGGTGGTTACCGTTATAACACTAAGTCGATACAGATCACTATTAAACTAATGAATGCGTTGTAAGCTGTCGTATCAGGTTCTACTTTTACTAAACGATCTTTTGCTAATATATTTCTCCGATCTTTGTATATAAATTTCGTTGTGTTTTTTTTTTTAATACTATTTCGTCCTTATATTTTCTGTTATCTTGTTATTGTTCACGGACTAGATATTCTAGAACAAAAATTTTATCCGTATTCATTCTTTACATCTTTCTTGTATTACAATTATCGATCAGGCTTCGACGTCTAGAGGTTCAGTAGCAAAATATTATATATCGTCAGCATTGGGATATGGCGTTTACGTCTAGATTTATATCAAGACAAAGACATAAGGGAGAAGGTTATAAACTCAGCTCGCCATTATATAACTAAGCATTTATTATGGCGAGCTGAGTTTGATATGAGTAAGTAAAGATATAAGAATTCGTTAAACATTCCACGAAGGAAGTGGAAGATTGAAGTGGTGTTATTATTTTAAACGAGTTTTTTCACTAAGCCGACATAGCCACTCGATGGTCTATGGCTCTCAATTCTAAAGCCTCATTACATAATAGATATAAAAAGTTAAATTTAATTTTTATAGTATGGCACAGTATAATACATATGTTTAAGGCGATTCATTTAATAAATATGTGTAGTGCCTTAAACATAACTATTATAATATGCAGGTTCAAAGCACACTGAAGCACACAATTGAATAAGCAGATAAATAAATCTCCAAAAAATTATTGTTCCAAAAAGAAAATAAAATTGATCGTACCACTTTCGGAAAAAAGTCGCTATAATATTGAGTAGAAAATCATAAAGTTAAAAGCTCATAAGTTGGCGGTAGGATATATATAAAAAAATGAAAAAACCAAAGATAATTATTGGGTATGATGTTCTATTTAATAAAACTCAATAATTTTAATGCTTCTGTTAATATTGCTTTAACGAATAAAAATTTAACTAAAGAAAAACCCTTGAGAGCGTATTTATCTATTCAGTATTAGCAACTTTTTAAAAATATCGTCCTTTTTCGTGGTAGGCATCTAAGAAATGCTACTTATCATTTCCAATAAAAAGTACTTCGTATGCTATAGTAAAAATATAAGACGACGCGAGAAATTTTAGGTTTTTCAAATGAAAATTGATATGTTTTCTTAATTTCCGTTTACGTAGAGGCCTCTGTACACGTATCTCGTTTATGGTAGAAATTCGCCTTTTAACAAACTCATATGCATTTGATAAGTGTGTTGCTTTTACACACACACGCTTTTATTAGTTTAACCTGTATGTATGTAACGGAATCATTGAGCCTAATTTTCACCGATTTCCTGATGTCTGATTAACTGGAAAATTTGCATACGTGTCAAGGACCAATGACAGTACAATAATTTTATATTTTATATTTTGAAAAACAAAATTAAGAAAAAATTTTGATTTCTGAAATTTTGAATAATTTTAAAGTAAAAGATTACAAAAAAAAACTTGCGTGCGTTACAACTATAAGCTGTATAGCGCAAAATTAACTATTTCGAGCGCTAAATTTACACTCAATTTTCAATTCACCCAATTCATAATAAGGTGAAAAACATGATGTCATCAACCTCAGGTTAACCTCATATAGCTATGGCATCGTCGAATGACGAATGCTGCCATTGACTCAAGATCGGCATCCACCGTACACAAAATGCAAGGTTGTACGGTAGACTATGCAGTTATTTATCTGGGCTCTCGGTTATTTGCTGTCGGACAAGCTTATGTTGTTCTAAGTCGCGGAAGGTCACTAAATGGAATTCAAATAGAAGAATTTAATTGCTCAAAGTTAACAAGGCAAGTTAGCAGTGTAACAGTGGTGAGTTAGATGAAATAGAAAGGTTACGTAGACATGAATGATGTGAACTTAAATTCATTGCCACACGTAAGATATTCTAAAATAAAGGTTCTTGGTTATAAATACTATTCATATAGTTTTACGCCTTAAAATTTAGAAAATAAATTATATTTAAAAAAAAAATTAAAAAAAACACGCTTTATTAACAAGCCGAACTAAAAATTAGAAAATAGTTATTACTTATGAAGAGTTTGTATTATAGCAATAGAAAGTCCAACAATCAATCACGATTAATTAACTAGAAATAAAGTTAGAGTGAAATTTAAGTTTTATAAAATAATTCAACTCCTACAGACAAATTAACAAACTTTAATTTCTAACAATATTAGTATTAACGAATGAAAACTTAATGATTCTTTTGTTTTAAAATTAAAAGACTACAGATTAAATAACCGATTTACATAACCTGTTGATCATAAAAAACTAATAATACTGTCATTTATCTATTTGTATGTTCCGACTACGTACAGATTTTTGTCAACATCGGTTAAACCTTTTTTGAGTTATAAAAAAGAAGCAGACAGAGAGACAACCAGACAGGCAGATAGTAGTCTGTCATTTGCGCAATAATATGTTCTGACTGTATATCAATTTTCGTCAAGATCAGTTAAACGTTGTTAAAGCTGTAAAAGGACAAGCAAGCAAATAGACAGACAGAAAGCAGGGTATAATTTCCGGAATCACATGTTCTAACCGTATACCAACTTTCATTAAGATCGGTCAAACCTTTTTAAATTGTACAGGCAGAGAGACAAATATACTGATAAGCAGATGTGTACTCACTGTAGATCAGTTTTTAATAAGATTAGTGACATCATTCTTGAGTTACAAAAGGACATACAGACAGACAGAAAGACTGAAACGAATTTTAAAAATGGAAAAATTAGGATTAGTTAATGATAAAACTAAATATGTACCATAAATTTTTAATAAAAAAAATGAATGTACAAACAGACGCTGTAGATTTATATAGTAATATTGATACAAATTAGATTTAAGTAAGACGTCCTTATATCGCAAAATTCATCTTATAAATTGTTATCGGACAGGTAACGAATGAGAACAGCGAGGAAAGGCAATTTTCCATAAAAAAATACACAGTAAAATTAATCGATAAGCTATAAGCAAAACTTAGTCAAATGAAATTCCAGGAACATAATTAAATTTTGGTGGTGGTTACCGATGGCGAAGAATGAATATAATATATTTAACTTTTGTTAATTAAAACAGAAAATCTGTCGTAATCAAATGGAGCCACTCGCGTTTGCACACGAACAAGTCTAGTTGTTCGAAATAGAGTCGATCGCTCATCCGATCGGAAGTTTGAAAATAAAAGTGAAATGGCATGGAAGTAATTGTTCATCGAAGTTCGCGATTCAGCAGTCTTTATTACCCAGTCGAGCGGTTCGACCGGCGCGGCCGCCTCTACCTGTGGCCGGAACTTCTGTCTTCGTTTTTATTTTATTCACCGCAAGTATCTAATTGATTTGGATGATTTCTCTATTCTGATAAATATCAGGTGGTTAATAATGATCATTGTTGTTCATAAGCATAGATTTCATATTAATAATTGTTTTATTGTAATAAATTAATATTTATTAGTTTGCTGTTTAGGGTATTATAACCCCTTATAACTGTCACGTTCATATGTTCGTTGGCGTAGATAAGGAGGAAGGGCGAGGATGAACAATGTCAACTCTATAAAAATGACAGTAATGAAAAAATATTTACTATTTAATCGCTTTTAATGAGAGTGAATGAATTGTAACTGCCGTTAGTTCACCTGGAGCTGCCCTTTCTAGACAAAATCATAATTAAAATGATCACATTCATAAATGTACATCAAACATTCCATCTGCCAACTGCCTCATTGGTGAGGCCGAAGGGCTCACAGAAATGACGTGTCTAAGAACTAGGCATAGGAATCACCCATCATTACGATCTTAAATGGTCATCGGTCTGGCGTACCTTCCGCACCATACGGTGTCCTATCCGAGGAGTTACGAGAGGAGTTCTCTTGACTTCCTAGCCGAAATATCTGCTCATGAGGCACTCGTAGGAGAGGCACGCGCCGACGCCATTTCCTTGCCTACCGGCCGCGTTAAATGAAGTTGTCAAAGCCGGACTAACGACAACGTTATCAACAGTCCTTTTAAGTTTAGTTATAAGAATAAATACGTATTGATAGATAAACGAAAAATTAAAAAGAGCGTGTGCACAGAGTACGTCTGTCAAAAATGAAACTTCTTTGGCAACATTAATAAAAATCAGTAAGATTGTCCATAAATAATCGGAGATACCAATCAAAGACTAAAATTAGAGATAAAAATTGATGAAATGTCAAAAATTAAAAATTGTAGGTATTCAAAGGATTGAGGCATAATATTGAAAATATTTCTATAAAGATTTTAAATTTAAAATTACGATGAAATTTTGCATAATGCAGTAATTAATAAATGAATACTAATGAAAAATATATATTATACAAATAAGTTAATATTCTTTTCGGGCAAAAAAATTAAAATATATATACTTTTTATATTTAAAATCATTATGTAAAAGTTATAATAAGAATTATAAATGTTGGTTAGGTCTTTGTACACATTATTAAGAAATTTGGTAAAACCAAATGTGCATGCCTTAAGCGCTCGTGACATACGTATGTTATTTAAATTAGAGGTTAATGATAATGTGTGAGCTTTTCACCAAAAATCTTTTTTTGAAGCTCTTCAAAACTTTCTCGAAGTCAGTAATTATTATTATTATGCAATAATTGTTGTTAATATAAGCGTATTACTAATTACATTAAAAATAACTTTGGAATTATTTAAAACGTTTGAAAGTAATTAAAAATAAATGAAAAAAAAGACAAATTTTAGGACAGATTTGGACCCGGGCACCCTGCGTGCGCGACTTAAAGCTAAACTGTTGAACTAAATCGTACAGTTGATCCTCGGGCGAAAATAGTTGTTTTATTTTTATATTACTACCGCCATCTGTTGGCAATTACAAAAACATAAAACATTCATTTCAATCTCCATTTCAGATATTTAAGGGAAATAAAAACATGAATAACTGCGAGTTAAAAAATTAATTACAGCTAATCGGTATTATATCAAGCTATGATTTTCAATACAGTTATTCTCAATTCATTAGTGATGAGATTGAAAAAGAAATTAAGTTTAAAAGTTAAATATTTTTTTAGTTATCGTGATTACACCGGATTTTCAGGCGACAGTAGAAACATACCTACGCTCGTGTTTATGGCATGCAATATACGTTTTACGTTCAACATAATTCCGGAGCCCCGTAAAAAGAATACTCTACAGCAATAGAGTACAGCATGCTTACTATTTTCGTCTCTTTCTTTCTGGCGATCTATCCGATTGCTCTCTCTGTCTTTTAAAATCTAAAATCGTGACGGCCTCATTATCCCGCTAATATTATTATCATACCGTGAAGGTATTGTCGTGACGCGACCTTGAAATTTCACTCTCAACGCGCTCAAAGAAGTTTCACTTCAAAAAGATAAATGTAGAATAAGAGCATCGTGAAAAATATTTATCACAACAATTGACAAAAATACTGTATGTATAGACGGTGCCTATACATATTATTATAAAAAAATATATTAAAATATGAACGTTCAAATTATTGACATAAGGTACTATTGGATTGTGTTGTCAATTGCACAGTAGCGCTGTATTCTATATTAGTTTTATAAAAAAAATTATAGTATAAATGTTTTATAATTTTGTTCCATATCAATAGGATTTAACTTTAGTGTTATTTTTATTTTACTAGAAAAATATTTCAAAAAGTAAAAACTTATGGGAAGCAAAATATATTTCAAAAGGAGTCATGCCTATTTTTCTTACTAATGAAAGTCATTTATGGCCAGCTGTTTACGTTTCTAAGTTCAAATTGCACCTGAGCATCTCCTATTTTTATATAATAAGGCAAACAAATTCTAAATCTATTCGACAATTGGATTCTAATTAAGGGGCGTGTATTGTCACGTGGTGAATTCCGTAAACGCCAAATTTCCCTTATACAGATACACACTCACACAACTACAGATAGTTCCATCTATTGACCACCGCACGTCTATGAAGTTTTACGTTTTATGTTGACTAGCAACTCTGAAAAAATTGTGTCTTCCGATCACAGACGGAGATGCTAGTGCTATTATTGTTATATAAACAAAACGGTGAAGTTTATGTTGCGGAAATAATAAGAGGAACAACTAATGAAAGTGCCTCAATGTATATATTTTGGCGATTATAGTAAAAATATCTTAGCAATAGTAATTATCGGATTCCCATTGCAGAAAGGAAATTATGTTAGGTCGGGAAAAAAGGTTTTTCGTGTATTATATGTACAAATTTAAGATAATTTTTCATCATATTTTATTTACATTTAGTCATTATATATATATGCCATTTTGTTTAAGAACTTGTTGCTATTTTGTAGGTAGCGAAATTACGGAACTTCTAATCAAAAAACTGCCACAAGTAATTATCTCTTCATGAAAGTCATCTCTTTATGTTAACCTAACACTACCCAAACAATTCTGAAAAAACCGAAACAGGTGAAAATCTGAGAGTGCATCGTCAGGGCTATGTGGTGGATGCATTAACACTTCCCAACCAAACTCTCTCAATATTTGCTGAGTGGCTAAACATGTTTGTGGGCTGGCGTTATCATGGTGAAAAATTTTCCTTTCTTTTGATAGATTCCGGTTGTTTTCTCTCTACTTCTTGTTTGAATCTCATCAGTTGGTGCCAGTAAAGATCCGAATTGATGGTTTTGCCCGGTGGTAAAAGCTCATAATGAATAATGCCCTTCCAGTCCCACCGTACACATGTCATAAACTTTTACGAGTTAATCGGGTTTCGCAATAATCTATGGAGGTTGTTTGCCTTTTGACATTTTTCATTAACAGTAATGAATGTTTTCAAAAACGGTTTGGTTTCATTACGTTTCAATAGAGGATCGCAAATGAGTAAACGATTCATTAGCTTTTTTTTCAGTGAGCTTGTGTAGAACGCAAGTATTCAGCTTTTTTTTAATGGCTCAAAACTGTTTTGTGTTCAATCCCCAGCTCTTCAGCTATGTCGTAGGAACAAATTGCCGATTTTGTACTACTTTTTCCAAAATGGCATCGATTTTATTGCAAATGAAAGTCGCACCGTAAGTGACTCAGCCGTTCCGAAGATATACCGGACAAAAAGTCAAACAGACAGACAAAAACATGAAAAGGATTATTTTCTTTCATGTCAACCTTCTCCTAATAATTAGAGGTCGACTGGAAACTCATGAAACTTAGGCGAATTGAAATTTTAGCATGGTAATACTCGTATATTAGGAATTCCTGTATAATAATAATAATAATAATAAGTCTCTCATCCTGAACTGCTTTCTTCTTTCTTTGTATTGTGGTTGTCTCTTTTGTTATAAAATATCTCTGAGTTCAGTGTGCTTCTTGGCAAAGGCCTCCTCTAACAATTTCCATTGTACTCGGTCTCTAGCAACCCTTCTCCATTTTGGGCCTGCCGTCAGTTTCAGTTCATCTTCCCACCTCTTGCTTTGTCTTCCTCTGTTCCTTCTCCCTTCTCTAGGGTACCAGTCTGTTATGATGTTGCTCCATTTCTCTTGTGTACCGCGCAGCAGGTGCCCAGTCCATCTCCACTTCAAACTATCTATTCTAATAAGTACGTCTGTGACTTTTGTCTTACTTCTTATGACGGTGTTTTGTATCTTATCTTCTTTCTTAATACCTATCATACTTCGTTCCATAGCTCTTTGGCAGTGTTCCAGCATATTTCTATGATGTTTCGTAAGAGCCCAGGTTTCACACCCATATGTAATACATGGGAGAACGCAGGTATTGAAGACCTTCCTTTTGATACCAATACTAAGATCTATGGATTTCATGATCTCTTTCAGTGACCAATATCTTTTCCATCCGTTAGCTATTCGTCTTTTGATTTCTTTTGTAGTTGTGTCTGTATGTGAGATGATTTGTTCTAAATAGACAAATTCCTCAGCAAAATTCCTGTATTAGACACTAGATATTTTTTAAAATAAATATTTGATGTTTTTCGGATTATTCCCTTTATCTTTCTTCATGCCAAAATTCAAGTGACTATTTCTAGTGATAGACATACAGACAGACCATAAAATGATGATAAATATAAAGGGTTCGCTTTTTTGATTTAGTGGTATAAGAAAGTCATAATATTAAATATAAAAAAATAAACATTTATTAAACTTCATTCATTGTCAGATGACATAGATTCTAACTATTCGATATTTATAGTATCTTGTTCCAAAACTTCTGCAGAACACGTGCTGGATGAATTAGATGACTCTCCTACATTAATAATCAATCTATCCTGTATCTATTTCTATTATAACATCCTGCTTATAATTTTTTTTCAATGGATGTACATGTCTTTAGCACTTATGCCAATGTTCTTCTAAAATTTGTGAGAATGCCCCTTCAGTTAATTCTTTTATGGCACTTGAAGGTTTATTTACTTTTTTGTCAGCATTTTTTTGCTTTATAATACCCCATATCATTTCGATTAGATTCAGCTGGCAGTGGTATTGCGGTAAACGTAATACTTAGTATCCATGAGCTTTGAGCAATTCATCTATTTCGTATTGAGGACTACCTTTGTTTTGTTTTACCTTTTCCAATAATTAACACTTCCTCCAGCTATTCTCATAAGGAATGTTGTTATTATTGAGCCCAGTCTTTATATCTGGTATACAGCTGGCTTGAGTCGGTAGCTTATTCAACTGCACAGAATAATAACTAGCATTACCCTTGACTATAATGCATGGTTCCTGCAATTTTGAAATCAACTTTTCAGTTATCCACTTTTTAAAGTTACTGCTATTCAGATCGTGATGGTAATCTGCAGATAAGCTTTTGGACCGATAGATCAGGCAACAGTTGGGGACAAATCCACGCTCTCCACCTGCATGGATTAGAATCCATCGCGCTCCAGGTGATATGGGTTTAGAAGAGCCTGGTGAATTTTTAGGCTGCCAGAACTTGCCTACGCCACATGATGGATGAATATGTATTTCATCGAGATACACAACACATTTCTTGGTACCAGTTCCGGCATCTTCATTTTGTTTAATTTTATCTAAATAGTCGTACCTTGCCATGATAATGTCGTGTCTTTCTGTTGAAAGAATCTTCTGCAATTGGCATTTCATATACTCGAATGCAATTTTTTTCAACATGCATTTCAATGACTCCTTTTTGTCAGTAAAACCTATATTTTCACGAAGAACATGAAACATTTTTTTTAAGGTAGGAACTTTTTTCCTTACAAGATAAAATTCATTAATTTTATTCCTTATGACTTCGAGATTGAAGTCATCAATTTTAATTTTCTTTTTCCCCCCTTTTCTACCTTTTTCAGAAGTAATAAATACCTCATTATTGGACGAAGTCAACTATTCGTCTGACTGTGGCATATGACACACCTAAAATAAGAATTCTTGTCAGAATGCTCTAGGTATTCCTAGAATCTATAAAGATATCTTTATATTACTTCTTAATATTTCTTTATTTAAAGCATTCATTATATGGAAATGATATCCTGTTAATTGAGTACATAGCCAAAAAATGTGACCAATTAAAATGTTTCGGAAATTGAAACAATACTTTTTTCTGTTAAGGACACCTTTTTGTGAATGATTCATAAATGACATTAATTCTGCAACAAGCAGGTATTTTTAAAAATTATAGATGTTTTCAGTGAATGACTTTAAACGAATTCGTTTAGGTACTTTAAATTGAATTTATTACCACACTCATTGAAAATATCAAAATCATTTGGCTGTGCTTACCGGTGAGCATCTCAACACGCTTTATTATCGAGCTTTGCGAGTCTGACTAGTTTTTTTCTTCAAACAGGTTTTTAAATACTTTCTAAACAATTGTTCTTGCTTGACTTCGCAAAGGTTTTTTAGACATTTTCAGAAATTTTATTGAAAATCAAAGATATAAAATAAAGCTGCACGAACAAACGATGAGTTTGACATTTGACAAAGCGCAGTTGGCATGTGAAAATGTAGTTTTTTTGTTTTTTTGACATTTTCATGAGATTTCGGTTGACCTTTATAACACAACAAAAAAAGAAATCAGGCTAATCGATTCAGCCATTTTCAAGCGACACACAAGCGGAATTGTGTTTTTATTTATATAGATAAATCGAAATACGTATTTACATAAGAAATCTATCCATTTTTTGAATAAAATATTTTTATGTAAACAATTGAATGATGACCCTAATGCGTGCAGCGGAAAGATATACGTTCATGATTTGACGGTTCAAATATACTAGACTCGCAAAACTCGCGAAATATTGTAAAATAATGACATATACACACATATATGTTATGGAGTTTTGCACGACACAACTTCACCCTCTCGCAACCAGCGGCACACTGACGCACGTCAAACGAAATGGTGCTGCGTAATATGGAATTGACTGAAGTCCTTTAAACACTACAGCATAGATTATATTAATAAGTTGCCAAAGATATAATTTTGATCAAAATTTTTTTTGGTTTTCGTGTGTGAAAATTTTGATACGAAAAGAAAGATATAATTGAACTGTTTTCGATACTTATATGTAAAAAGCGCAACGTGGCTTCATAATGCATGTCATTTTTATTAGTTTTAGTGAAAAATATTAGTAGTGAAACACTTTGATTTATTCTAACTATTGCAAACACGAAATCTCTTTTTAGGCATATCAGTGAACTTCAAATAAATTAAAACTAAGGAAAATTTAAGCTAATACGTTTTTGTCAAGTTGTAGAACACCCATTTCAGAACAAATTTTAAAATTCGGTCTTTGCATTAATTTATCACAGAGTACGTAATATTGCCAAATGCGAATGTCGTTTTATGCAGTTTTAGCTACTTTATTTAAAGGCTTTTTTAACACGCTTTTATAAGCTTGGGTTGTATCTATGTATGTATGTAACGGAATCTTTGAGCTTAATTTTCACCAATTTCAAGAAGTCTGATTAATTTGAAACTTTGCATACGTATCAAGGACCAATGACAATGCAATAATTTGATAACAGCTTCCCATTATCCTTATCAGGACCGCCAGGATTAATATAAGCTTCAGTTGTATGTATGTATGTAACGGAATATTTGAGCTTAATTTTCACCAATTTCAAAAAGTCCGATTAATTTGAAACTTTGCATACGTATCAAGGACCAATGACAATGCAATAATTTGATAACAGCTTCCCATTATCCTTATCAGGACCGCCAGGATTAATATAAGCTTCAGTTGTATGTATGTATGTAACGGAATATTTGAGCTTAATTTTCACCAATTTCAAAAAGTCCGATTAATTTGAAACTTTTCATACGTATCAAGGACCAATGACAATGCAATAATTTGATAACAGCTTCCCATTATCCTTATCAGGACCGCCAGGATTAATATAAGCTTCAGTTGTATGTATGTATGTAACGGAATATTTGAGCTTAATTTTCACCAATTTCAAAAAGTCCGATTAATTTGAAACTTTGCGTACGTATCAAGGAGCAATGATAATACAGTAATCTGATAAGTTTATCCTCTTATTCTGATCAGGATCGCCAGGATCGAATAATTTCGTCACGTATCGTTTGCATGAGACCAAGTGGCTTATTACTGTTACTAAATTCTATTACTGTTTTGTAATAGAATTTAGTAATAGGGGCGCTTTGTGCCACATTTTTCGTATATAGAGCATCCCACGCTTTTTATACAATAATACTAGTATTTTTCGTCATTGTTCATTATTTTTGAGTTCACATTAAGGATTATTTTTCACTTTTTTATTTTAATGTGCTTTAAAAGCGTGTTTTTTAGGTTTTTTAAACTATATTCATTTTTAGAATTATGAACAACCTATCACCTCCCATGGGCTTTCCAACCTTCCGGTTATACAGACCGAGTCGTAGAAGCGCTGCGAGACACCGAGTCCTACGACTCTTTTTCTGTAAAGTACAAGCCCTATTAAAGGAGAGTTGTCACTAGGGACAAATAAATAAAGAATAACTTGTAAGAATTATGAAGAAATTATTTTTTTTATAAAGCTCTACTTACGCACACAAACACACACACACACACAATCATATATCACGCGACTTATACATAATATGTATTTTATATTAAGTATCAACGTTGTGTATCTTTAAGATAGATGTCAGAATTTTACAATTTCACGTTATTCCAGCGCCTTATGAAGCGTCCTTACCTGTTCTCCAAATAGTAATTACCAAAAAAATTGATATAAATCAATGTATTTTCGTGCGTTCAGTAAAATCTATAAAAAATATACAAATATTTATCGCCGAAATTAATTTTGAGGTAAAATGACAAACTTTTCATTTTACGTCATAAAAGCCTTCTGTCAGATCCCTAAAAGTATTTCACCATGTGGATTCTGTTAATCAATTTCCAAAAGTAGTCTGGCAATTAATTAAGTTTGGGAATGCTTACGCATTATCCGGTAAGTAATGAAATGGCTCCGCCTGAAAAGACTGCGTCTAATCTCGTGTTATCTTGAAGCTTTCATCGTGTTGTTTCAGGTTTTGTGTATTTTACGAGTGAAATTTTACGCCCTTTTTACGACTCTTTTTGAAATTTAATTATGCGTCAACTACCTAGGAAGGGTTCTGTAAAGTAATGAAATTTCTATATATTTTGAGGCAAAGTGCAAAGTTATGTATAAGTATATAAATGTTGTAAATATAATCCGGAAAAAATAAATTAAATGAAGATAAAGCTTGTTGGTGTTTTAATTTTGATGTTTATGATTAAGCACTTATATGTTAAGTCAAAAACATTTTTTGGAGATAGTCGTTAAAATAAATGTTGTATTTTTAAGGTAGTCCTACTCTAATATTAAAAGTTATTGGAAAAATTTTGTTTCATGAACTTAAAAAACAATATTATGTTTTTCGGAAAATAGAGTAATTGTAAAACAGCTACTGAAAAAAAAAATTGCTTACTTGTGATAGGACTAAGTTAATACTTTTGTAAGTAAATAAACAATACGTAAACTATTTTTTTGAGTAATTTTACGAAATATCTCTTGTAAAATAAAAAAAAATTACCTAATTATTACCATTATTTATTACTCTTCATTTATATATATTTCTGTTTTCTAATTTGCCTTCCGAACGAGTGGAAAAGAGTAAATTAATTAAAAAATATGACATATTATTTTATAATAATATATAAGTGTTATTTTATAACTTTTGAAATAAAGATATTTTCAATTTGTCTAACGTACTGATTCTCGTCACATTTTATGTAAAAACAAATGGCGCTTATTATATACGACTGTTGCACCGTGGTGGATAGTACGTACATTATAAAAGCAATAAAAACATTATTAGTTAAATGTTTTTGAACCTATGTTTTAAAATAAGCGAAAAATAACTTATTTTAAAGGGCCTATAAAGACCTCTTTCAAAGAGTAGCGCGTTAGTGGCGATAATGCGTCGTAAATTTCGGACCGATAATGTGTGTATTGACATTTTAAAAACACTTAACCCACTTGCTAAGTGTTTTTAAAATGTCAGTACACACACTGTTAATTCTAAAAACAATTTGATGCCTAGCTGGAAGCTGCTAAGTAATTTTGTCTTCCAGTACTTCCACTCAATTTATTTTTCAAAAAAATGAAAAGAATTCGCTAAAACTTAATGTCTATGAGATTAATATGAAATGTTATAATACATTTTTTATGTATTTGGATTGTATATAGTATGAACTTAAAGTAAATTGATAAAACTGTATATATTGACTGCCTGATTGTCGCAGTCGGTAGAGGTCCTAACTGCTGCGCTGGGGGCGTGGATACATTTCCCACGCAAAATAAACATTTATTTGATTAAAAGTTAGCGTTTGTTTTGAGTCTGGATATTTCTATGTATTATGTGTATATATGTATTGTAAAAGCTATGAGACGGCTTTCATACAAACATCGAGCAAGCCAAAGCTTAAGCATGCTTTGGCTTGCTCGATGTTTGCATGTTGGGATCCGATGATGCTGTGTAAGTCCGGAGATATTATTAGGTTTTTATTACTACATGTATAGATGCTAAATTTCATATATTCTGGATAATACTTACGCTGTATATTCATAGGAAAAAGTTTTCTAACAATCAGGGTAGAAAAAATTATTTAACCATTCTTGCCCTGGCACAAAATGATTTTATCCATTGTCGCTGTATGTTTAAAAATTTTCGCATTAATTCGTTATCTTTTTTGCCTTATCGGCTCGAGTTTTCACAGTTCGCTGTTTACAGTTTCTATTGTGATGCCTTACATTTAACGTGTCGGTTAAAAATGAATTAGGCGCGGGCATTAACTAGAGCAACACACTTATTGCAAAAGCGCGCAGCGAGCACGTAGCACAGTTTATGCCCGCGGAATACCGCTTTACGGCTTCAGAGTAGATTGAACATCGTTTCCGACGAAGTATTATACGGACGGCGTCGAACCCGGCACGTGCCGGCGTGGAAACGCGCCGCTCACTGCTGTACAACAACGTAACGATGTTTCGTGTACTGCCAAGACATTTAGAGTGGAGATAAATGTACTTAGATATACTTTATGTACTATAATGGCATTTCGCATTTAACTTTCCGAAGTGTAATATTGAAATGACTGTTATATGGCGCATTGCATTGGTAGGCTGATTAGATTTCATTCTAGGTTTTACGTGATAATTTTATGCTGTGACACCGCCGCAAATTACACTTAAAAAATTTGTTTAAAATAGATATAGTGAATACAGGCCGTTAATTTCACAAGACACACCGACGTGGAATCATAGACGAAGACGCTACAACGTATGAAAAGGAAAGACAGGTTAATTATATTTTTAATAATTTTACATCCTTAATATTATTATGAACTATAAAAAAAAGTTCAAAATCATGATAATCAGAAATGGTCCTAGATTAAAAATATGATCTCGTGTACATGTCTCTTTATCTCTCTCTGAATAATAAATCATAATTTCGGAGATGTTGAATCAGGTTTTAATCCTCCCACTGCTGTGACATGCCCTTCCACAATCTTCAATCTTCAGAATTTCGGAAAGAATTGCCTTCAATGATTTGGTCACAATCTTAATTTAATCATCAAAACATAAAATTTCAACGGGTACCACATAGTATCTTTGGGAACACATATTTAAGCAATTACGTATTGGAAAAAAATATACTTTTCAAGTTCTACTTCTTTTGGGGCGTTATGAAAAAATGATGAAAGTATATATTCTATAGTATAAAGTTCCCGCTAGTGGTTTAGCAATTTGATAGCTGTTACGGACAGCCGCGCAATTAATGTAAATTTAAAAATTGTATTGTGTCTTATACGGACTTAAAAGTGTTTTATATTTGTGTGTGTTCTATGTATTTTATTAAAGAGTTTTTTTTTATAGTTTTTTAATTACCCGGGTAGGGACTAGTTTTTAGGAGAAATATTTGTTTGTTGTTTGGTTTTAGAATTTTGTATTGATTAATTGCATATTTGAAATGTAATGTGCGTGTGAGTTGCATACGAAATCGTGCTTTGGTGGGGAGGACCAATGATAGGCCTTAAAAAGCGGCCGTCATTACGGCACGGCCGCTAATCGGTGTCTCGGGCGCTAGTGGCGCCAATGCATCAGGGCCGGCAGACTGCTCATGGAGGATGCCGAGCGCCAGGGATATGAGGTGCTGGGCCCTGATACACCCACGCACGTGCCTACGGACATCCGACACCGGCCTGACGTGCTTGACATAGTGATAGGCCACAAAATCAGGAGGTCGATGCACGTAGAGGTCATGTACGGAATGGACACGCAACACTTGCCCATCCTCGTGACGGTCGGGTCCGGCACCTCCACCCGCCACCGGTATCTACGAGACAACGCGGATTGGAAACTATTCGAGTCGTCCTTAGAAACACTGCACCTGGTTCCTCCTTTGAGACCGCCGCCGACGTCGAGGCGTCTGCCAACCACTGGTGAAAAGATAAAGAGGCACAGGCCAGGCCACGACTCTTTGCCAATTTCGACGTCCCGTCGCGGCGACCTGCCCTAAACATCAAAGGAAGCTGCGGCTCAAGCGCAGGCTGCATGCTTATGGACCCGCACACGCTGCCCGAAGCTGAAAAAGAGCTGAACGGCCTTTCGAGAAGCATATCGGAAGCAGTTAGAGACTACCGTGGCGCAAATTGGGAAGCGACCATTGACCGCGCCGGTGAGAGCACTAAAACCTCAATCAGCTCTGCCGCCAACTCACCAGAGCCGCAGCTCCCAAATGTCCGATCACCGATCGTTGGGGTCCGGCGCTATGACGCCAAACAAGAGCGGAGGTGATAGCCGAACATCTGGCTGAGCACTTACCCTGAATCCACCCGCCACCTCCCTGAACCTGCAGGAACATCATGCACAGGTGAGGTACCGTGTGGAGGAGTTCATGGCCACCGCCCTCCCCGCCCCGGGAGACCTGTTCATCACCCCAGCCGCATTACACAAGATCGTCATACGCCTCCCCAAAAGAAGGCCCTGGGACCGGACGGCGTGTCCACGGCCGCGCTAAGGCATCTCCCAGAAGGGCAATAGTGGCCATGAACAGAGTGTTCAACGGAATACCCGCACTGGTCACTTCCGGAGGAGTGGAAAGGGGAAAATCATAACGATACCCAAGGCGGGAAAAGACCCGCGCAAGCCAGAGAACGTTCGGCCTATCACACTGTTATCACACGTGGCAAAGACGTTTGAACGGCCCTGCTCACCAAACTGCGCCTCTTTCTGACTCCGCGCCAGGAGCAGTACGGGTTTCGCGAAGGACATTCCACCACATTGCAGCTCATAAGGGTACTGCACTACCTCGCTCCGAAAGGAATTGCGATAGATATACAGTAGCAGTATTCTTAGACATGGAAAAGGCTTTCGACAGGGTGTGGCACGACGGCCCCATATATGCTTATTAGACACCCTCATTGCCACCTGCTCACACAAAGTTGTCGCCAACTTCTTGCAACGCCGTAGCTTCTGCGTCGCTGTCGACGACGTACCATCCGCCTCACGCCCGATAGAAGCAGGAGTACCGCAGGCAGCTGCCTCTCCCGAACTGTACGCGGTATATACAGATGACATACCCACGCTGCATGGTCATCTCGAGGACTGGGAGGACGACGTGATGCTGGCGCTGTACGCCGATGACAGCGCGTATTTTGCATCGTCGCGAAGGGCCGACCTAGCCGCGAAGAGGATCCAGCGCGTACTTGATCGGCTACCCGAATGGCTGGATAAATGGAGGATGGCCGTCAATGTCAGTAAGACGGCCGCTCTATTAACCGGGAGCCAAAGCAACATGCCCGATCAACTGCGCCTGAGAGGTCAGGCGGTCGAGTGGAATACACGAGTGCGATATCTGGGCGTGCATATCGACCGCTCACTGCGAATGACACCACAAACAGACCACGTCATCCAGACGAGTCGGGCTGCGCGCGCCAAACTGCGGCCGATACTCGCCTCTAGACTCGCGGCGATAGCTGAAATCGCCGTTACAATAGCAATAAGAAGTTAATGTGTATTTGTAAGGACCTAGTTGTCTGTGCATTGGTATTATATTTCCTGTACTTTTTTAAAATTTGTCCTTAGGTCACCATTTAGGTGTTTTCAAAATTTCAAAATCTGGCCCCTCTCTCGCTCATCTCCTTGTAATTGTTATATATATATTTATATTTTCCCTAGATTACCAATTAGGTGACATCTCCTTTTGTGGGGTAGATTTTTCACTTCCGAAGGATATACCTCTCTCACTTCCTCTGCTCTGACGATTTCTTATCCTCTCACACTTTCCCTCTGTGATACATACGCAACCTATCTCGAAGATGGGTGGTCTAGAATTTATAAATTAGGTTCGTTTGAATCGGCATTAGAAGAGAAAATTTTTAATTAAAAAAAAAATAAATGTTAATTTTTAAATATTTCAATTTTAAACTTTATCAACCGTATTGACTATCCCACTCCAGTCCTTTTACTATTTTCTTTTAATTAATTAGGCCTAAGAAGTATAACTTCTCAGCGCGTGCGTACACACACTGTTTTTTTTACATATCTATAAATTTGATTGAATGAGTAGCAACAACACAACGTTTCATTGTTCATTGGATTCAAAGTAACCCTTTAAAAAAGATAGAATTGTTGACAGCCATGGACGTTACAGTGTCGTCGATCTCTTTACATTTTTGCTTTCTTTAGACGCCCTCGCTTTTAGCGTAGAGAAATGAGCGTTCGCTGCATATTTTTTCCAAATTTCCTGTGTTGCCATTACCAGTCACAAACAAAACTTTAAATTACGTTACACAGGAACGTCAAAATTAAAACAGCATTGACATTAGTGTCTCGGTATAGAATATTCTCTTTAAAATACAAAAAATCGAGAAATTGAATCACAGAAGGAGCACAGAATTGCATACAACTTTGTTCATGGCGTGTAAATGAATTATAATCTATTTTCTTTTGGACGAACACACGTTTTATGTAGCATATCAAAAACGACATAAATTAAGCGTGGGTGTGGCGTATTAATTCGTGGGCCAAAAGAGCGTGCGCCTCGTCTTATACTAATTTACATTTGCTGTGTCTAGACAGCTTCATTAAGTCTTTATTTATGCATTTTCTCTAGGAATAAAACGTTATTAGAAGTTTGAAAAGTGTTGTTGATTTATTTGCAATTACTATTGAGAAAACTGTACTATCTTAAATGCTCGTTATTTCGCTAGATAAAATGCAGTTATATTGAACGGAAAAGTGCCATAAATAAAGAAGATTTATTAGCCGATCTTGGAATACATTTCTTGTTATAAATGTATTTAAGTTATTTTTGAATGAAGTCCAAGGGTTATATTGACTGCAGATTCAAAAATTCTTTTATATTGGAGAAGTTACAATAGTATTCATTCTCGTGAATGATACAACGCATCGTTAGAAATACACTACGAAGACCTATTATTGTACTTAACAGTTCTAAGCCAGCTTGTTTAGGCTTTTACGAATCACTTATACGGCAACCGAAAAATATAATTTACATACGAGCTTGATCAGATTATATATTGCATTAAAAATATGCTAATGCTCTACTTATTAAGAAGGTTTTCCATATATATTTCATTGTGACGACATATCTACGATATAATTCTGCACCAAGACTAATCTACTAAATCCTCATTTATTATATGCAATGCAGTATATTGTTAACCTAACTTTTTTAGCTCGCTATGACTTATTTTAGTTGTACCTACAAATTATCGTCCCTTAACTTTTAACCACTCTAATCCTACTGATTTTATTAGTACCAAAAAGAATTGAAATATCGTGTCTAATTTTTACATATATTAAATATTTAAAAATATATATTTCTGCTATTACCAGAGGTTGAAAAAAAGTTATTCTCTCATCCTTTTCAAATATTTGCCTGGTTATTTGAACGACAGTGCCTAAGTCAAGACCGTGATGTGCACATTCCAATTCAGAGCGGGACATCAATCAGAGACCATAGTGAAATTAAAATTCATTTAAAAAGATTGATCTATTCCGATCAAGATAAAAGATGAAGCAATTTATGTTAATCGATCTTGCCTTTTATGGGCAAAACAACGGAATCATTGTTTTGTTTAACCATTTAAAAAATGTTAAAGAAATAACATTGAAATATTATAATATACGGCCAGAAAACGGCTAGTGTGGTCATATTCTATTAAAATAAGAATTAAAATGCATTGTTTGATTTATAGTAAAACGAAACTATCAATAAGCACTCTATTTTAATCACAAAGCTCAGGAACGAAATGGCTTACAATACATTCGAATATATCAATGTACGCGCGATACAACTTTAGCGTCTAACGTTGACGGCACGTTAATCAAGATTCCTGGAGCTTAATCAGACAGGTGATTTTCCCTCAGGATCGAACATTTCCACTAGCGACGAATTCAGTGGTTCACACACTTACTGCTGATGTAAAGAAGCGTCCATACACATTCTGAAACTATTCGTGTATTCGTATGTTGAAAACTGTATGTTATTTGTCTAAAGCGATTTTCCATTTTACGACTTTGATAATAAACTCTATTACTAAAATGATTATTATGGATGTGAAAATTTTCTAATACCACTATAAAACACGGATCTGATGCTATTTTATTAATAAATGAGATATTAGTGTTTGATAATGCTATTGTATTTTTGGGAGTTACTTTAGGTAACAGATTTAAGTGGCATCCGTATATTATCTAGTTCTGCTATTACTCTGTTAAGAAATTTATCGAACAACTAAACCATCAGATTGGTTTATTTTGTCTGTTTCTATAGCCTGACGGCATATCAAATCTTGCACTGGGGACATTCTATGGGTATTTATAGAATTTTTGTGCTGTAAAAGCAGGCCGTACGGGCGACGTACAACGGAGGTCCTGGAGGTCTTGGAACTAAATTTAAGTAAATTAGAATCTTAAATGCTTAAGTGGTTTTAAGCGCGCTGTTAAATAAGGTGGCTGAATATAAATAAAAAACCTTTATATAAATTTAAAATCCTTATTAAGCAAATAATTGACAAAAAATGGCTATTTATTAAATTTACGAATATTTATAGAAAAAATATTCACGGATATAATTGACTTAACATCGTTTAGGTTTCTTCATAAAATAGTAATTGTTGTTGTTAATTAAATTAGAAATTAATTAGTTTAGAAAATTTGAAATAAATTAAATTAGAAAGGGCCACTCTTGTGTCTCTTGCTAGTCATTCTTGCTTTTGAGCGACAGGCATGATAATAAATTTTTAAAATATTGTGACGTATTATATTGTAACATGTAAAATAAAGATAATTTTAATTTGAAATAATTTCATGTATTGTCTTTAAGTGAAACTAGAAAGATACATTTGTGTCCAATGTTGAACTAGATTTTAGGGTTGTTGGAAAATCTGCAACTGAACTGGTTGACGAATACGTCTATCTGGAATTGTTCGATTTATCCCTAAAGATAGAAAGTTGTAACAAAGAATTGCACTGGGCTAGCGAACGATGAGAATACTTTGTAGCCGTCAAAATCAAATATACGGCGGAAAAGTAAAGATTAGTCGCTATAATATAGTCGAAATTGCGTTTCATGCGAAGGGTAATTTAATTTTTATAACTCTTTTGAACCCAGGATTATCAAAGAAAGTTGGGGTTCGCAAACTAATTTCTTACGGTTTATTAAACCAAGTTAGGATTAGGGTGGGCAATGAATATGTTGTGTCAATAGAGAAATTTAGGAGGTCGGCAGCTGTACTCCAACTGGATGTTACTTGGTGCGTGTCGGTTATGCATCACGCCATACTCCATTGGCAGGATACTCCCTACCCACCGATACTGCTTCAGGCGTAGATAACATTGATCAAAATTTTGATCTTTATCAGTCTCAATTCTAAACCTGACTCTCAATACATAGCCA
This sequence comes from Eumeta japonica, assembly GCA_005406025.1. Lineage (NCBI taxonomy): Eukaryota > Metazoa > Arthropoda > Insecta > Lepidoptera > Psychidae > Eumeta > Eumeta japonica. Next base: position 359,555 of record BGZK01000270.1, read on the forward strand.
ATTACAATTTTGATCTTATACTTGATTTTAATTCTTTTTGCTCTCATTGTCGTTCTCCATAGTCTTCTCAATCTTCATCTTCTGCTCCTGCACACTTTTTTCCAAAAAACAATAATTCTTTAAAAAATATTTATACGCATTGCACTTTAGCAAATGGTGTAATAGTTTTATGTAGTTTATGTTTCAGGTACATAATTTCATCAAAATCAATTATGACACGGCCGAGTTATAAGATGACAAATAAATAAAGAGACAGATAAAGTTAGCTTCTATTTTATACAAATTTATGTGCCACTATGTCAAACTTCATTAAAATGAGTTTATCCATTACAAAGTTATAAAAAGACATAAAATACCGACTAACAAACAAAAAGTAGCTTATGTCTTTTCTCAAAGTTAAGATTACGTCCATACCAAGCGGTTTAACTGTAAAAATGTAACTAACTGTCAAATAGATAGAGGTACTATTGCATTATTTAAAATATTCATATGAATTTAATAAAAACACATTATCATAGGAGGTATGTCATTCAAAAATAACGACGAAGTTGTTTTCATTTTATAATTGCAATGGAATAGTTATCAGGATTCAGTAGAGTTTTCTTAGTGGTAGTTATAGAATTACAGAATGCTAGAATATGATTTCAAAAAACTGCATGCTATGAAATTGTATAATATGGTTTTATGAAAATCAATCTATTTATAATAGCAAGCACGTGAATTTCTGTGCATGTATAACAAAAAGTAAAAAGACGGACACGCACATTGGCGTATTTTGGTTATAGTACAAAGTAGGTTCACGCAAACAGCAATAGTGCAAAGTTGATTCTATTGGTAGATGTTATAGTAAATATGTGATGGCATTACAAAAAGTATATTGTTACTTTCTCCGAAAAAATAAAACAATATAAAATAAGTTGTTGTTATTGTTTCCCAATCTTAAAAATGTAGATATTCTATGTTTTACTAATAAAGAATTAGAATATTATTCACAAATATATTTATAGTTGTATTTGCGGACGCCGTTTTTATTCTACATTAAAGTGACTCATAATTTAGAGTAAAGTAATAATATTTAAATAATGATACGCACCGTATCAATTAATAACGGAGTATCAGTACTACAGTAACTAATGAATACGCAGCAGGTTGTGTGAACGCGGCGCCTTCAGGTGAACGTACAACTGAGACAGCCTCAATCAATTTGGACCGAAACCCCTTTGGAATTCACATCTAAACGTAACTTTCTGGCAAGCCGGCGTTTATTGCTTTTATTATATATTCGATTTATTTATATACTGGTCCAATATTTAACATCTTTGACAGCAACTCGCATCTACGTCTTAGAATATCTAATTATTTTCACAGTCTTCCACCATTTCTTTGTTATTTAATTAACGAAGAAATAAATAGACCAAGTCATTAGTAGTAAGACGCCCTTAATAAAATATATATTAAACGTAATTTTTTCCTGCACCTTAACCTATACATGGAGAATTCAAAAATTTTACTGTATTACAAAGAAATATAGTCTAAGTTATTATTTTTTTTACACAATAACATGTGTTATATACAAAGTTGAAAAGCGTTTATGCAAAGTTTCATGAGTTTCAACCGATTTCCAAGTGATATTTTCAGACCGTATCAGATACATCCACAGAAGGTTTAATGAATCTATCTATCTTTTAACTTATTTTTTTATTACTATTTCAGCGAATATAAAATAGTTAAAAATTTACACGGTATCAACTCGGAAGTATGAGAAGGGTGACCTACAAGCATGACTGATACACTCACTACAAAGTCCCTTGTTTTGAGCGCCGAGTTGCGCGGGCGCCTTGTCGTGGTGAATAGAGTAGCCAATGTAGGTCGGTATTTGATCGCTTATTGCTCGTAGCAGCAAAGATTTGCTGTAAATATTTGATAATATAGAATTCAGATCGATAATTCTTTGATTTCGTTATGGTAGAGATACCATGTAACACGTCAAAGAAAAAAAAGCTTGGAATCAAAATTTTGCAAGCATTTTTCATTTGCTTTACTTAGTTGTTTCATAGTAAGTTCAAAGTGTCTATCTAAAATTCGGGTTGTTTCATTCTAAGACAGCCTAATAGTCAACTGACGATTCGTTTCTCAATCACATCAATCATAAACATTCTTCCGAGTGTTAAACCCATTATCCTTAGCCATAACTTACTTGTTAGCATGCCAAGACGAGTGTACCTTAAATTTTGTTGTCGTGTTAAGCTACTATCATAATCGAACCAGCCTCCGAGCTTTCGTTAAACAAACAATCCAGCATGAAAAAATCCTCCTTATACAGAGACAACCGTGTAAAATTTCATGCGGACTTCACTATGGATCTGCGGTAAATGCCGAATTTCTTCGCATGTAACTCACTCTTCTGTTGAATAAATTTTTTCACGGCCGGCACGTTCTCTGTTGTAACGGTTGTTAAAGGGTGGTTATTTCTTCTTCCATCTGTCAAAACTACTCGCTTACATTCCTTGAATCTGCGGTAAGCAGTCGCTTTGGAAGGGCTTTTGTTTTTGAACGCTATGCGCAGTATTTCAGATGATTCTTCTGGTTTTAATCGCCATTGAAATCATAAAAAATTTGACGCAAAAGTTTTCGTTTTAAGTCTATTGTTTAGTTTCACAATTTTTTTAAATTTTGCTCTTAAAAAATATAGAGGGAATTTAAATTTGATGTCCATATTTTTTCTCCTAAGTAATCGACTTTCATTATTTAGCTAAAATTTGTGAGTATTTTTAGGCTGAACTGCTTTTGGTAAAATAGTTTGTGTGACTTGATATAATAATACATGCCAATGTTTTAATATTAATTATTTCAGTACAAAATTTTGCAATTCAAGTTATAGTAATGTAATTTTTATAAACAGTTATGATTTTTTTAATCCGTATAGTTTTTTCTTTCCCAATCGGTAGTAACATTTAGTTTAAATTTACAGGAAATTCACAAAAAAAAATCTATATATGGAGTCGCGGGACATCCGGTGGAATCGAAATTTTGTACATTATTTGACAAATACTAATTACGAATTTTGGTTAAGGTATTTTCTATTTGTCATGTACGATTTTTGTTGGCCAGGTTTTGTTGCCGCAACCCGACTTAGGAAATTTTGTTTAAAAAAAAAATAAATTATGTGGTCACTCGTTAATTGCGTAAATATCAAACTTAAGCTGTATAAATAATTAAGTAAGCTAAAAAGTTATCTCAAACGTATAATATAGGTTTCTTAGGGGTCGTTGCACAATGCACAATTTAGTTGTTTTTTAATTACATTTCTAACAAAATGGAAGTCGAAGGCCAGGTTGATATGATCTACACGTACTTCTAAAAAGCTTTTGACCGTCTCAAGGATCAGATCTTAGTGTCTCTCAAGGATCAGGAGAGATTCTTATTAAACGCTGATAATAAAAAAGTTTTCATTAAAATTTAATTAATTTCTGATTACGCTTCTTTATAAAAGAATTTAGGTAACCTGTCTTATTATTAAATAAATAATATTCATTTACTATAGTTTACGCATTGGCTTTTAATTATTTTATTTTATACCGAGCGTCTTATTAGATTCTGAAATGAGTGTGTCTAAGCACAGATTCTGCAATGGACAGTGCTTATCGTGATCCGATTTTAAGTTAAGAACCTGTTGACCTGCATTAAAAGTAATATTAAAAAAGTTTAATATGCTCATGTAAGATGTATCCTCGAAAATGCAATCTTATAAATGGACTCTCTTCTACGCTATGTATACGAACCCTTTGAATGAATCTTAAGGTATATATTGCACTCAAATATAAATTTAAAAACAATACTGTAATAGAGTTGGGAAACTGCCAACTTAATAAATTTGCAAGAAAAACGTGACGTTCTCGACATGGGGCTACTGTTCGACGTAGTCCGTGGCCTCTTGTCCGTGGCCGCTTGTCCGTAGCTGCTTGTCCGTAGACGGTCTTCCGACCTCATCGCAGGTGTATCATTCTCTGCTGCTATTAGACGTGCTAGATATATAGCCCTGTTCACTATCCTCTTTTATGAGACCAATTATGATGAAAATACTCCTCTATCTAAAATTTGAAAATCTTAAAATATGAAATTTTAAAACGTCGACGTGTTTTTGGGTTAAAAGATAAATTAACATTAAAAAGCAAATTTTATTGAATTGTATTGAAAGTTAATATCAGTTAATGCATATCATAAATTTTTATTAATCCATAGCGTTCTTTTTTTTTAAATATTTAAGGTATGAAGGAAAATTTTAAAAATGTTATTGCGATCTAAATAGTCGTTTAGGCGGTACTAGAACAGTGAGGGCTCGTGAACTTGGCTCTTCATTTTGCTGAACACGCTTCGCCACTCTACGCTTCCATTTATCCAAACACTTAAAAAAGGAATTGTGACTACGTGTTATGACATGCTTTTCCTGAGGCAAAAGGAAAACTCAGCTGTTCTTTTTCTTAGTTTAATTAAAAAAAAAATAATTATCCATTATTCTGAGTTAGAATGAATTTTTGGAAAGTCTACACATATTAATTCTGCTATACGGTCAGACATTTGGCTATTTTTTTCTGCTGTAATCGAAGGAACCTGCTTGTAGCTTATTATTTCACATTTAATATGTTTCGGACTTTAAATTAAAATCAAATTTAAAAAAATCCCTCGTGATTGGTGTAGTGAAAAGATGACGTTATCTAATATACGTCGACGAGAATATTTGACAGAAAGAAGTTTATTTTTAACGTACGATTTAAAATGGGGTGAAAAAGAAGTTCATCCTTTGAAAAAAGAAAGAAAACTAACAGGCGAATTCTATGACAATTATGAGAATTTAAAACAATTAGCTCAAAAATTTTATGAATAGAAGAATAGAAACATTTGACTATTCTTGTGCTGCTGATTTTTACTATTACACGTAGCTGGTTTTGATAACGCACATGAGATTAATGTTTCGCAATTCATCACAAAAAAATTAACTTCCATATTCACAGTACTAGTTTAACGTTGTCGACGCGGAAAACGCAAACAGATTTATATAAATATGTCGCGCTGCGCCAATATCGTGCGCATTCTGCTCTTAATTCGCTCGTCGCGCCCGCCTGCTCCCACTGTGCCGCAGGTCGCGCTAACACGGGCGCAGGCTTTTGTAATGATCGCTGTCACCCTGCCCCGCTGCAGCTCTGCAGTTCGCTCGCCTCCAGGCCCTATAGTCTACGCGGGCGGAGCCGCAGGAAAAAGCTAGTAGCGTATAACATTGATTTTGAAACGTTAAAAAATGATACTATTAAAGTCCGCGTGATCTAACGTCTGTTTAAAATAGGAAATAGTGTCGGTTGCTTTATAGTGGTGTAATGAACAAAAAAATAATGCCCCACGTGACACCTTTCCAGAAAACGTATTCCACGTTTTGATGACTTAGGTATGCCTAAGTTATCAATAACTGTTTTTAAGGGAAACTGCTTTCAATTTTACGATGTTGAACCAGTCAAATTTTTTCGCCATATAACATTAAATTTATCCCTAAAAGGTCTTATTTTTTTAAATACTTGTTGGTTGTTGCCTGTTGAATCCGTATCTAGGTAAAATAATATCGACTCGCAGATCGTACATGTTTTTCTTCCATGTATTTTGTAAAACAAGACGACATATATTTATGTGTGTATCTATTTATGAGTGCATATACATCATAATACACTACACTTTCAAACAGACAGACAAAAGTTAACCAATGACGATATCTAGAACATTATTTATATAGAGATATAAAAAGGAATCATGTGCGTGATTCTGACATATTGATGTTTTCATGTTAGTAATTTGGTTGTTAATTAGCGCCCGATATAGGGTTTAGTCTATAACATAGCGTATACCGTTCATGGAACAGAACGCCACGGCTAGAGCGCATACGCTCATTCTATTCCCTTATACCTATTTTGTGTTTTGTGTGTGAGCAGCTATCTCTAAGTGAAATAAAGGAACCTGTAAATATTTCACAAACCAAGACATAAAATGTGGCAAGACTCACACTGAAATATGCGGGGTTACGTGGGCAAAATGCATATTTATGTAGGTGTGCCGATACGCGGTTTCACGTCGAGGAGAATGGAATGACTTATTTTTATACTGTTTGTTTTTAAAATAACATGGCGCAGGCTTCTAAATAACTTAAAAATCCGACCAATTGCAAGTTGGGCCACACAATGTATTTAAGTTATATTGAAATTCAGTTCAGGATACTTAAGGCAAGGTCAACTTATATTTAGATAGTTTATTTTATCTGTTGTATTGCTGTTTTTTATTATAGAGTAAAAACAAAAAATAATATTAACAAAAAAAATTCTTATATGGAGATCTCACTCAGTTTCTTATTTAGTCTTTTGTTATTTATTGTGGTATTCACTATACTAAAAAAATTATATCTAATGTAATTATGAATATAATGTTTGTTATAAAAAATTATTAAAATTTTATAAAAAAATGTATACGACTAATAGAATTAAAAGTTATAGAAAAAAAAAATTATGTTATAAATCTATTATATATAATTCAATAAATACAGCTCTTTAAATCTAGGTCATGTGCTCGTTAGTTTGTCTGTTTAAGATTAACGAACAGACGACGAAGGTTTAGTAATAGGGTTCCATTGGCACCTTTTGTATAAGGAACCCTATAAACTATTGAACAAGATAACGTTTAAGTAAAAATTAGTGCGATAGATCAGAGAGAATCTAAAAATTAATATTACATTAAATAGTATCAACTTTTGATCGAAGCTAACCCCGAACAGACAGGACTAAGCTAAATTGCAAGTGCAATTTTAAAAGAGTTTGCGCAATTTTTGTTTGTGCTAATTAATCAAATTTATTGATATGAAAGAAAAATTTTTTTCCGAAATGGTGATAACTCATAATAATCATGAATAATTAATTACAATTTGCTCTGAATTTATGTTTCAGAATACCGTACGAATCTCAACTGGCATAATTTGGTGATTTTTCTACATTTAATTTTATGGAGTTACCTAATGTCAAGAGGGATCCTCTTCAAACTTTAAGACGGGGGAAAATCAAAGCGAATTTAGGGTCTGTTTTATCATTATCACTTTTAAGAGGAGATTAAATAGCTTTGACGTTAATTGACTCAACGGGGACAGGATTTTGTGTGAGTAATTAATTTGCGAAAATTAAAAAGACTTTTTTATTTAACGATAATATCAAATTAGCTATGTTGATTAATCACCTTCATCATTTTTTTAAAATGCCCTAATCCATTAGCTAGTAGGACTTATTTTTATATTAAATTCATTGCACATCTAAGCTTCGTTTAAATTTCTCGCTCTGCATTTACACTTGTATCGATGGAGTATAAAACAGACATAGAAATATGTATAAATATGTATATATATACATATTTATACATATAGTAATATATTACTAGTTTTTACTCACGACTCCGACCGCATGGACAAATAATTAATTCCTCGTTCGAGTATTGTTGCTCCCATTGTTTTGGATATAAGTTTTGATTTTTCAGTTAGTTCTGACTATACTCTCTAAAACTGAATTAGTAGAATTTTTACTAATTGAAGTAGTAATAGTAGAAACTACATCAAAATTAGTAATTTTTAGTTGAATCTACTACAGATTTACTAAGTTTGTAGGCGTTACTTTGCAATTAGTAATTTTTCACTAATTGAAAAAGTAATATGGCCCAACTTCACTACTGAATTAGTAGTTCTGAATTAGTAGTCACTTGACAATTAGTAAAATAATCACTTTTATAATAGTAGAATTATACTTTTTAATTAGTAGAAAATCTACAATTTTAATTTGTAATCATTTCTACTAATTCAAAGAGTGGATAACCACTTATTGCTGGTCGTATACTTTGGACATCTTAAAATAGTAGCTATTAACTATTAATTAGTGGTTTTCCACTAATTCAGTTTTAGAGAGTATAGGTCTTGTGGTCTATTCCAATCTTGCGTCCTTTTTTTTCTAATTTCTATCGATTCCAATTACGATTCTGCTTTTGATATCGATTCCGGTTTTTTTTAGTAAATGACTGCACAGGAAAGCATTAGTGCGACGTATAAAATATCATACATATAATCCAGAAAGTATTCTATACGCGGGCTGAATTTCATCTGTGTCCGTCCATCCGTTTATGCATAATTGAGTTACACAAAATCAAATATTGTCGCAATGTAACACATTTGAAATATTACAATAATAGAATATAGTACTGTTAAAAGATATAGTGTAATAACCTTATCGTTCGTTTTAACTTACTATGAGTTTCTTCAATTTACTATAAGTTTCTTAGCATTAAACGATTAGTATTAATCATATAATTACAATCAGATTGTTGACGTTCTCTTTTATTTTCGCTTTCGCTTTATTTTACCTTCTCACACCATATCGTCTTCTACTCTCTACCTCTGAATCTTCATCACACACTCAAACACTGCTTCTTCTCTAAAACAGCTGAACAATAAGCATGACCTACAAAATAAGATAAAATTAATAACTTTCAAGGGTTCTCGTTATAAGGAGTGAAACAGGTAAACATACAAAAACAAAAATAAACAGTAACCTATATTTTATGTGACAATAAACTCTACATGTTTTTTTAAATTTAATTGAGATTGTATTTTTTTCAGGGAACTGAATATAAAACGGGTTTCATTTCTTTATGATTTCTAAGAAGCTTATATTTAAAAAAACAGCTTTATGGAAGCTAAGCCTTGGGCAAAAAACTTGTCAAAATCTAGTATAAGCTCTAATTCATAAAAAAATTTAAATCACACCCCATATTATTAAAACACCATTTTCATAATAAGCGTCTCAAAAAACCTCAATACCGACACTCATATCGATCTTTAAGTTTATTTTGAGCCCTTAAGGGATTGACTTAAAATTAAGATCTTGAAATGCGTATATTTCATTTTTTTTTACGACTACTTTTACGAAGTTTCGAGTCGAAATATCTATTGATAAACTGTACCTCCATTTACACCTTTAGAATTTGAATTTCGGAAGGAACTAATATTATTTCTAGTCTACATTCTAAAAGGTAACCCCTATGCGAAATTTTAGCTTTTCTGGGTTCTCAAGGATTTGGGTTAGGCGTAAATGAGGCAGTGCCTCCATTCGTCAGGACTTTTGTACGTTTATATTTATATAATCTTTCTTTCATAATGCAGCCGAAGTGACAAACACTAGTTTTATTCTTATGTAAATGTAGCGAAACATATTGTATCTTAGTGCTCTATAGACCTTTGGATTGGAGTAGTTTATACGTATTCGTAAGACAATTAAGATACTCGTGGGCTGTCCAAAATAAAGAAGATTTATGTTTCCCCGTTTGTTTTTATGCATGTGCGTCTAGTTTTGGATATATACTTTAAAGACCGTCATAAGTCGCTGCGAGTAATTTTTTTTTTGAGATTCATTTTTTTTAAACTGAGCTTTATTTTTAGTAAAATTTTAAAATGAATATTATAAACGAAACATTTGAAAATGTGTGTTTAAAAACTCATTAACTTTCACGAAGTTTCCTTTCAGTGTGTGTAGAGCCATTGTCGATCGAAGTTTTATTTTAGTTCCTATGGCTATTTCGAATTCGATCTGGTTGTTGATTTCTTGATAATTCTGTTTCTTCGTCATCCTCTTCCACATAATGATTGCTTAAAATAAAACTGATCAATGAGTAACCTTTTAACGAATATTGGCTTAAGGTGCTCTCTGATATATGGAGCTAGTGTAATTCAAGTTGAAAACATTAATTAATTCGTTCTTGACTAGGATTAGCTTCCAGTACCTGCTGATTTAAAGGAAACGTTCTTGACCACTCAGCTATCACTGCTCATTTCATTTATGTATTTTATTTCTGCGCGACTCATTTGCGCAGTGGCGATATTGAGCTGCCTTTTAGGAGAGCAATTCAATGACCTGTTTTCTCCACAAACAGCACAGTATATTTAAAATGGTCTAAGGATTTCGTAATTTTTAACGGTGTTTGCGTATGTAAACAGAAGCGTATACTTTTTGGTTTCTGCCTGTATAGTACTTATGATTCCTGTACATTGCTTATTTTATCTTAGGGATTTGCTATACGCAGAGTAAATATTAAACCAGAAGATATTCTCTGGTTTAATATATGCCCATGAGTATGGGGTTCGCAGTTCCCGCGACAAAAGTTAAAATCTTTTGGGCATTCAGAAAGTCACCTGTTCAGTTTAATTGAACTAGGGTCACAAAAATTTCTGTGATAATCTATTATGCATATCTTAAGTCGTAATATGCTAAGTTTTGACTATCTGCTGTGATCTCATGTGTGATGTATCGCATTTGTATGATATTTCGGAATTTTTATTAATACTAAATTTGCCATTTCATGAAATACAAAAGCCTCTGAGGCATGAAATTCCTAAAGAGTATGAAATTTCCCAAATATTTTTATGATTGTACAACTGTTACTACAACAAATAAAAAAAAACACTATAATGCGGTATTATACTACTGAACACCTTGCACAACACAATACACTCGTGTGACGTGTGTAGCGCGATCAAAAATAAAATAAAAGTGTTTAATTGGCTAAAGGCCTCTTCCACGACTTCCTTTTGAAAAACTTACTTTTGAAAAGTCACTTTTCAATTTGATTTTGCCTTTCATATTTTCATTTAAACGTGTTATAGCCCAAATAACCGTTAAAAGGAGGAACGCGAATTTTATTATAAAATGACTTTTTGTTAAATGTCAGTTTAAAAGGAGATGGTGTATTGAAATTAAATTATACACTATTCAAAACAAGAAACTACAGTCTCTTAACGATCGACTGCGACAATAAAAAAGCACGCTCACAGGGCGTCGTCTGGAAGCGACTTCGAGCGGTTGGAGCTGGAAGTGACTGGTGAAGGTTTAAAGTTCGGCCAAGCACGATTTGTCTTTTATTCTATACATTTGATGTACGTTATGGATAAAGGTGGTTTTAATGAGACGGCTTTTTATTCCAAATAACGATTGGTAGTTAAAATAAGCTTAAAGTATTAACGATTTGATAGCTGTCTTAGTCCTTTTGTTTCTACGCCCATACAGAAGTCAAATTGTGTGGGGAAACACTTTCAAATATAAGCGATTTGCTCATTGATCTGCTTATAAAAATATATGTATTTAAATATTTCATTATGAACTAAAATCGTTTTTTACAAACTGTTAGAAACAGATCTCTTGAATCAAATTTCAAACAAAACAGAAATTATATCGTGGGTACCGTACGCTTAGTTCAGAGTAACGAGTGGAGCGTGTAACCCTTTCAAATCCATCCACTAAATGATTACTCGTAGCACAAAGATTTCGTCATCAGTATCGGTGTAGCGGGCCGCCGTGGGAAAGCACAGATTGCGGTTTATTCGTGGCTCATCGGCTGTGAAGGGCCGGCGCACGCGCGGCGGCGCAGGGCGGCAAAGGCCTGCGGCGCGATCGGCCGTGTGATCGAGAGCACAGCTTCAAACATACACGACTGCGTGGAGGTGATTTTGGCGTATTCGCTTGGATCCGTTTCCACTTCACGACCCGTTAAACTCGAATGTAGCAAACGAAATTCGAATTCAGGCACACTCGTACTTTATAAATTACTAGCTTTTGCCCGTGTCTCCGCCTGCGTAGACATGAAATGATGATTTTTTTTTGCATAGGATTTACTTAAAATCCGTTTTTAGTGAGCGTCTATGTTCTGAAAAGAGTAATTATGCCAAATTTCAAGTCAATTGGACTTATAGTAGTATTGTTGGACTTATAGGAAATGTCTAATGGGTCAACCAGTGGTATTTTGTTTATATGTATAGTTCAAATCGGTCATACAGATGTAAAATAAAATTTTCTCTAAGCTCGCGCATCTAAAGTTAACTTGCCATAAGAGAACGATTAATGGCAGGTTTCACCAAAAGTAAAAACGTAATATGTAAACGTAAACTGTAAGATTATAAAAACTTAATAATATATAAATATTAATATTATATAAATAAAAATTAATATATAAATATTTTATAGATACTATATGGACGATCTATCAAGATCGTCCATATAGTATCTGTAAAATATTATGAATTACCTATACAAATTGAGTTTTTAAGGTTCCATAGAAGTAGTAATAGCAGTAGTTCAAGATATCCTTGTTGAGTACGGAGTTTTGCAATGTCCGTCCAACCGTCTGTTTATTTGTTTATCTACAGCTTAACTCAAAGACTCTTAGTACTAAGAAGTGGTAGTTTGGTACGGGTATACATATTTCGAAAGGGAACTACTATTCCATCATCCAAATGAACTCTGCGCTTTTAATTAAATAAAAGATATTGTTTATCATAAAAAGTATCGAATTCAAGTATAAACCGAAGTGCCATACTAATTAGCAACCGCAAGACGAAAACTTTCGCTCGAATATGAAGAAAACAGTGCTAAAAACCATTAAATACCGAGGAACAAAACAACGGACAAATCTCGTTATTTAGTAGTGAGCACTGATCGGAACCTAACTAACCTAATTCAGTAAACAAAAACAATTAAAATTAACAAAACAAATAAAACTAAGATGGTGCTGCGCCCATAGGGAATCTTTTTTTCACTAAGTGCATAAACTCAACTTATAGGCTAGTAAAAACCAACAAGTTATCTCGCTTCAAATACCATAAACCATCTGAAGGTAAGCAGCAGAACTTAAAAGGAACTTCATAATAATAAAAAACTCACAGTAGTTACATAATGCATAAAATAAAAAATATGCTGAAAAACATGTAGGAAGATATGAGATAAAAAAAACCGGATATGTTGAATATGCAAGAAGATATAAAAAATACCATCAACAGCAACATCAAAAAGAAATTGTTAAGTTTGGAAGTAAAAAATGAGTTTCTTGATCAAAAATTAGAAGCCCAAAAAAATCTATAAACAGTATAGAAAGATTCACGAGAGAGAAAAGTACTAATGTTGGGAGTCCATGAACTTGAAAGACCTTACCAAGATTTGGAGGAAAAAAGGTCTTATCAAAACCTTTTTTATCGAGGAAAAGGTGCTGGACATCATAAATAACATATTAAAATTAAAATATGAAGATAACAGCATCCAATCAATAATGAAGGCTTGGAAAAAAAAGAGAAAAAAATCAGATCAATCGTAATGACGTTTCTCACTAAGTATAGGCCTGAAAATAAAAATATTAAAAAATAAAAAGAACCGGAAAATCATCATCATACGACATAAAAGAAGATTTACCTGCAGAAATACTATCCAGACGCAAAGAATTGCAAATCCAGCTAGAGAAGGAAAAAAAATAAGGAAGAAAGGCAATCATATAATATGATAGACTCTACATTTTAAAAAACATAAATGGATAAACGAAAGGACATTTTAAAAAACACAAATGGATAAACAAAGCGCCAGTAACAAAGAATAGAAAAAGCAACCTTCAAAAATTAACAAAAGCAATAACATTAAAAAGTTCCTTATAAAAAAAAAAACCGACGCTCAATTACCACGAAAAACTCCCTTTGCATCTTCAAACACAAGACGCTGGCCAAACAATCAAATAGCAGTTAATACGGGTCCTCTCAATCCCCTAAGACGGCTTCTCACTACTGCATGGCGTTAATGCATAAATAAAAAATTGGTGGGCATTTAATATAAAAAAAAAACTTGTTTTAAGCATTGAAAACCGAAAAGCATGTGTGAAAGATTTGAAGGGTGTTAGTGCAGATGGAGGGATATTCAAATATCGTACTATGTGCAAATTTGTGGTCTCTAGCAACCCTTCTGGGAAATAAAGGAGTTTATGATAGTAACAAAGGAGCGAAATTATTGAAATGTAACGTAATTATAGATCAATCTAAATTATTCACCATTTATTGAAATCCCTTCGTTGATTGCGAGAATTATGAAATTCAGTTATTATATGACATAATAAATGAGTCGTATATGTGTTCACATCTGGAATAATGTGTAATTATATTTCACCGTAAAAATTAAAAAAAAAAGTAAGAATTTTATAATATCAAGATTAATTTCTAGGAAAGACAATTTAATTGCCACATTCATTACCTACGTCGAACAATATTGTTTAAAATTAAAGTTTATATTTTTCATGTTGTTATTATTACATTGTCAAATAACCGAACATGCAGTGATATTCATATCTTCTTGTTTCATTCCTATGTCAAAATAAACATTAAATCCAAAATTTAAATGGCAGAATTCGAAAATCACTTTGACACAATTAGTCAAAATGTTAATTCGAGATAAATCTGTCTATATATAGAGACATATTTCCGTCACTTATTCGACGCCAATGTATTAGATATCACAAAATTGTACATAAATAAATATTAAAAAAAAAAAATTAAAAGTTATTATTGAATCCTGATCATCACGCGATCATCTATTTTGTGATATTTTAACTAAATCGAGCGTCGGAATACACGTTTTCGAAGAGCACGGCAAGGAAATCGTGCGCATAATAGAGAGGGGTAGACAGCAAATAGATGCTCAAGTTGATAGCGTCCATCGGGAAATGGGAAGAGTTCAAACACTTTACAAGTTTTAAGGTTGGGAGCGGGCACTGCCGGGGCTGGTATTAACATAACTTTACATTCAGTGGCGTCGAGACCGACTCGCTGGTGACATCGTAAATTTCAACAAACTCACAAACACGTTCGAGCGCGATGAAATTTAAACTTTTAATATATTGCTGTTTCAAAATAGTATCTGTAAAAAATTTAGAGAATTTCGTGAGCGCTTCATAAATTCTAAGCATAATATTACTTTTTGTTCGAGGAATTCTTTGCATCCAAAAATAAGATTCCGGACGCGTTAAGCTTTGAAAAATTTCCTTGTATTGCTATTTACATGAATAGACATAAATTATTCTTCATAGTTTCATTAATCTTTAGTTACAGTGGAATCTCAATAACTCGTACCTCGTTAAGTCGAAAACCTCAGTAAGTCGAAAAAAATTGCCATTCCCTTCCAATGAACCCCTAAATACGCGGTATCTCGAATTATTTAGACTTTGTAACTCGAACAAAATGTTATTTCCCTACGAAGTATTGATAACACATATTTATACTCTATAACTCGAATTTCAAAAAGGAGACTCCGTAAGTCGCAGTTGCTAAAATATAATAACGTCTTACTTGAAATTCCCCGAAATAATAGCAATAAATTCCAAAATGAATGTTCGGGTTCGGGGCTTCTAATCTATTGTTTTTGTCTTGTACACATGCAATGAATGAATAGATTCATGAAACTTTCTAAGTGACACAGCTGTGAACGTTATGTTTGTTCCTTGTCGACACAGTCATATGTATCTTGAAGTTCTTGTTAAGTCGAAAACTCGTTAACTCGATTTTTTTTTTACATTTCCCTTGACATTCGAGTTATTGAGATTCCATTGCAGTTAGTTGAGTTTAAGTAATCAAGAGCATTATGATAACATTGAAACATACTCGATCGCTTCATATTTGCTTATGAGTCAGGTAATTTAGCTGGGTCATCATCAAAACAGTCACTAAAAGTTGACAAGTTAATGACTCTTAAGTCTTGTTAATAAGTACTTTATTTGTGACTTTAAATTATCTTCCAAATTAAAATATAGGTAAGTGAAAATGATATGACGAATGTGACGTGATGAATACGCGAAATGATAGATTAGCTATTTTCTGCTATTTATTGTGACGGACCGGGCGCACGCGTATGGAACGCTTAACGGCGCGTTTTTGATTTTGCTGATCGGTTGACTATTCGCAGAAGCGGCGCCTCGCCAATTTCGGTCGTCGAAATAATACCTCTGAACACTAGGTGTCTATAGAGGTGCAGGTGCTTCACTTTTGATATGCCAACACGTATGCTATGTATTATAGTAGACTGTAGTCTAGGTGCAGTACTGGGGTAGTGCAGTGGAGTGCAGACTGAATGCAGGATGCAGCTGCATTCTTATTCTATTTTCAGCAATTTTCGGATTCGTCCTTCAAAGAGCGACCAATGAAATGGGTCGAATTTAGACCAGTCGAATCAAAGCTGCCTGGATCTCAAAATCCGTACTCGATTGGAAGCCGTATCGTCGGGACAACTATGCTAATTTTCAACATCGATTCTGGACCGTGTGTGACGTGTGCCGCTATCTGACGCCCCTCAACGACTACCGTCAGCGTCAGCCTCATGACGGTAGGGCCGCCAACATCTATGTTACGTGATCGGCCCTCTAAAGGATTACCATGATACTAAACTGCATATGTGTTCGATGCGTTTCGGAAGTAAAATTCTTACAAATTCATATATTTTTTTACGATAAAACCTCTACGTTTAAAAACTATACTATTATGTATATTTCACTATAAATTGCACCGAAAAAGCGATGTTCTCTATATAAGACTTCGAGTTCAAAACTCGTCCATAGAAACTATATGACTGAAAATGAAATAGTGTATGTAAAATGAGTGTGTAAGTCGGGGTGCGCAGGAACGTTTCCGTCGCGAACAGCTATATCACCATTACTGTCACTATTCATGTTTACGATATGCACCAGTTTCAATAATGACTTCTTTTACATTTAATTTTTTCAACCATTTATTGTCCCGGTACTTATTTCGCTGAGAAGTAACACTGATAGTTGAGTACAGTGATGCTACTTGCATCAGAATGGTTGGAAGCGATCTATGCAAGCGGTCTAATAGTAATACCGACCACTATTACTTGTTATCAAATTTGAAAGCAGAAAAATATTTGACTCTATATTTTCAATGTCGTAATGACGTTCATGTCGTTAATATTGATTGACAAGTTGTTGGAATTTTTATGTAGGTGTTATATTTTAGAATTTTTTTTTGTAAATTAAATATAATTATAATCGAGAACTTAGTAAAATATCTGTTCTCACCAAGTCGTTTAGGTGTACTACTCTAGAATGGCTGATGATGAGGAAGAAGAAGGTTTCGGTGGTTTGTACGATAATGGCCATTGGTCGTGGGATGATTATATCAACGAACTGATTTTTATAAGGTTTCACGTTATAAATTAAAAAATATTCACTTCCACGATTTTCGCTTAAATCCTTAATAACATTTTTGGTATTTTCTTAGCGACTTGCCTCCCGCAGAAGAAGAAATTCTTGTTCTTCCGCAAAAAGCACCCACCGGCACTATTGAGTTTCGTGACGATATTGACTTATTAGAACAAGTAAGCAGAGAAACACTAAATTGATATTTTGGACAAATTTCCGTTTTTATTATATAATATTTAAATGTTACAGATTCGCTTTCGAAGGCGGTATCAACGTAAAGTAAAGCCCGGTCAGCCAGAAGTCATAACAGTTCAAGTAATCGCAGCATTAAAAATTTCTCCTTAAGTGCATTATGTGTAATCGATCATTATGTACATATGCGTTGATGTGATCAGAAATCTATAGTTTTGTTAAGTACGATAAAAAATAAATGATGTTTTACTCTTTCTAAAAACGGTAAAAAACAAAATAATTCTAGGAGAGCACTCAATACTATAAAAATAATTTAGATTTCAATATTTTTTCGTCCTCGTTGGACTTATTCGTTAGAGTCAACCTTGAAAAAAAAAGGTTCATATTACCGTTATCGAAATTTTGATTACCACGAAACAATTAAAAATGAATACTGTTATTTGTTACATAATAGTTTCTGCTGTTGTTTATTTATTGCAATAAAGATTTAGCATTCAAAGTGGTCTCGTTCAGCCAAATAAAAAGAGTAACGATAGTGAATTTTATGAAATATTAAGATCCGATTTGTAGAGAATATGCAAGGCATTTTTGAAAAATGTTTTTAAGTAATAAGGAAAAGAAGGCCATTGTGTTGAAATTCCTCACTTTAGATATTGAATCTGACATACAAAGGTGACAATTTGTCGTGAAGGCTTTTAGAAACGTTATTAATAACTATCAAAACAATATTAACTCTAAACAAACAACTAATGTATATCATACAATAATTGTGTATTCAGTGCCGAGAACTTCTGATGATTCTGAATATTAAAATTGAAAATAATCTGTTTAACACGTACATTGTATTTTGTAAAGCATGTGCTTTGTATAATTTGCTACATCATGATCATTATGTAGCGTAATGATTTAGTTTTCGTTTAGGACATAAAGGATATAGCCTTGTACACGGCGCCGGTGAACATCCTGAGCCGAGATCTCATCAACGTGCTGCATCTGCCCACCGTTGACCGTCTCCTCAGGGCACTCATACTTTATGTACAGTATTACTTACAAGTAAGTTAAAATATTGCTGTCGGACTGTAAATGTGTTGTACGAGTGTTTAAGCTACGTAGTTAGTTTAACTTGTTCTATTTGGTGACACTTGTCTGTTGACATTGTTAATTATGATTATTTTGTCGTGTAAAATAATTAAATAAAGAGAAATGAACGGTAGAAATTATAAATAATGCAATACGCGACCGCAGATTGCAGATGAAATGCAGAAAAGGATGGTTGAGGCGCAGACAAAAATACGCACGCCCGTCTGCGAGGTGCTGGAGCATGAGCTGCGCGACAATATGTCAGACCTTAGGCTGATCGTCGCTAAAGAATATTGTACAATGCTCGTTGGTATAGCATAATTTCTAATTGTATTTATATTTGTGTATAGGTAGAATCTTATAGTATATACTACCTTTGGGTCGGTAATTGCTAAAGGGCAAGTTCATATTTGCGTATGTTAGAGGAAGATGGATAGTCAGTACAATTTGTATAATACTAATGATCTGTATGGGCTTTGTGTAAAATAGAATCGAATCCCGTTTAATTTTGCAAAACAGTTGTTAAAGTGTAATTTATTGTTTAACAAATTGGATTCATTATTGTTAGGGGTATCCAGATGTAATTAATTTAATATAATAAAATAAACTTATAGAACTTCAAATTTCACCAGTAAGTATCATTGAAAAGTTTTACTGCTTGAAAATTATAATGTTTTAGAATTACCACAAAATTTTAGTATAAAAAACGTACTTACAAAATCGTATTCAATTATATTTTGCTCCGCATGTATATAAAGTACATTTAAATTAAATTTACACTAATAATGTTCATTTTAAGATGCCTATCCAATATTTAATAGTTTTAAGTAAATACTAGTTTAAATCCTGGAACTCAACTATTTTTATGAAATTGTTGCATGTTGTACGCTAATATAACGTATTATATGTTTTACAAAAAATTTAAAATTAAGCATTTAAATAGGCTAGTTAATGTCTGGTTAACGAAACTTCAACAATTTCCCAAGTAAGTTATTTCAGAAACTGTCAGAAACCTATGTATTTTAAAGGTACCAAGCACCCAAATTAAGGTAAGACGCTCCAATCTAATATTTTTAGTGGCATAAACATTTTACAGTCGAATTAAATTATGATTAATTCCGATCAATATATTTCAAAGGTGGCGATGACACTCGCAAGTACCACCACATGGGGCCACAAAAAGAAACGCCGTTCCTTGTTGGACAAGGACGCCCGTCTGTACGAGACGCTGGTGCGGATGTGCGTGCAAGTGGTGTGGCTGGCGCTAGGGCGGAAATCATTCAATCAAATCGGTTCGCTCTTGTTATATCCTAGAGGCCTTTATGGTCGCGTGGTCGGAACATGCATAGAACAAGGTTGATGATTGCCAATTCTACGTATTATGTGATAAATTAACGCAAAAACCAAATATTACAATTTCTTCTGGAAAAGTTATTTTAAAACTTGACCAAGCCATTTCTCTTAAATTTGCATTAATGCTTTTTTTCCGAATATTTCAAATTCCCCAATATACCTGAAAGGACGTTTCATAGTTAGAAGAAACCAGATTGTTTTAGTATTATATTTTTCATTAAAACTAATAACAGGGACGTGCATTACATAACGACGACGCTTTTTTTTTAAATATGAGTAAAGAAATATAGTGAAATTATTGCTCTCTTTTCGTATCAAAATTTTCATCATATAATCCTAAAAAAATATGTTAAATAAAATTGTATCTTTGGTAACGTAATAATATAGTCGGTGTTCCCATAGCTCGTAAAGAATTTCACAAAATTTTCGTAGCCGCGTAATTATTTTCAATAAAACCGTTTAACTTAAAAAAAATATTTAGTAATTGTTTGAATATGATTCAAATGTACTAAGCGTTCTAGTGCTAAAAAGTAATTCTAGTATACTTGAATCGTTAAATCATATAATAAATTAAACGCTTTCCGCTGCAAGCGTTAGACTCGCGCCCCGCCGCTCGATTGTTTAAGTAGAAGTATTTTATACAAATAATTAAATTGATTATGTATTACGTATTTGGATTTTGTCTATATAAATAAAAATCACTTGCTGCATGTATGCAAAGTCATCTGTCGGTTTAATTATTTATTCAGGATATCTTCGGAACGGCTGAACCTATTACGATGCGACTTTCACTGGAAGGTAAAAAAGCTTATAGAGCAATTATTATTCCAAAAACATTAAGCATTATTTTTTGATGATTTCAAAATACTAAAATATAGTCTTTGTTCGTCTTATCATTCTATCGATTTCCGCAACACAAACTTTGTTTCATTTGTGTAATAATAATAATAGCACTGACCACTAATTTCCGTTCGTGAACAGATGACACAGTTATGTCAAAGTTATAAGTCAAAATAAGAAGTAAAACTTTAGGGGTCAAAAGTGCGGTGGTCAAAAGGCGGATATATCTATAGTTGTGCGAGTGTGAATCTGTGTAGCTAAAATTTGGTATATACTGTGTTGACCACATGACCATATAGGTCTCTTCATACTTTATTTGACGTTGCATTTTTAACATACAAAATAATTTAATTTTATCAGAACATGGAAGTTTATCTGCCAAGTAAAAATGATTCATACTAATTAATATAAGGGAACGAAATATATAAAGGATCCAAATGTGTAATTCATTTAATAAAACTGACGATATTGATTATAGTGTATGTACTTTGATACGACTAATTTTCATGTAATAAAATCGTAAAGTGGTCAAGTGTACTCTAATGTATGTATAAAATATTTTACAAAAACAATAAATTTCGTAATCCTCTTTTCTTCTCTTTTTGTTTATACATACAAACAATAAAATATTGTATTCATACAAATACGATTAACTTAAAAACTTCTAAATTAATTTCGATGAAACGTTTTTAATCTATAACTGGTAATCTTAATCTAACATGCATTTTATCACATTCAGATGGAAATAATTCTGGTTTCATCTCGATTCCATTTTCGGCCCCGATCTCATTTTTTCTTTAGAGCGGCTCTTTTTCAGTACCGACTTTCATCTGATTTAGTTTTCATCCTCATATCATTGAAATCCCGAGTTCTGATTCTACTCCCGCTCTTCTCTGATATCATTTCGCTATATTCATCAATTCCGATTCATCTTTGTTTATTATTCGCTGACGATGCTAATACTCCTTCTGATGCAGTTCCCAAGCCGGGCTCCATTTCGTATTCGACCTTCAATTCCGGTTTAGGTTCCTATTTCAATTTCAACAGTTATAACATCTAACCTGTGTTGATTTATTCCATAGGTTTTACATAAAAAAGAAGTCAAATAAACAGTCTACCTTTTACTTTTCGCTTATGTTTTCACGACAGGCATAACAACGTTGTTTGTAAAATTGAAGGTTGGTTAAGTCTTTGTATGAAAAAAAAACCAAAAAGACAATCTTTTCCTTTAATACAACACCTATGTTTTGACGACAAGCAACAGCGCTGTAGCTAGCTCAACGCTGTGTGTAAAATTTGAAGTTCGGACTAGGCTCAGTAGTTCATTGAAAAAAAGCGAACGAAAAAATAGATAACCTTATATTTTTATAATGCATATTGGTAAGGATTATTATCCAAACATAAACAAAGTTAATTCTCAAAAAAAAAATTGGATAATTCGATATGAGTTTACTTGTCCCATTTTTTGAACACATAAAACTTTAATTTCAACAGAACTGGAAATCAATCGTTTGTTCAAATCTGACGTTTTCAATGCGGCAGAACACACATTGAAAACAGGCTATATGGCGAAAATGGAACGAGAGGAACGTATGGTGCTAATGGGAGAATGCGTGCGACCTGCTCACAAGTTAACCACCCACTCGCCGCTTGCTGATGAAGTTTTCTGCGCGCGAAACTTTGATTATCGGAGCCTCGCGTTAGGGGTACTTAATTTGCCAAAGTGAGTAGATAATGCTCAATATCTACTGCTATTTAAAAAATTATTATAAACCGAAGTAAAAAGGTTTTTCTGAATTTGAAGAACGAGCACTTGTGAAAAGTTCTTCATAGATATGTTAATTTCAGCTCGTCGAGAATTTCCTTCAGCTCGTTGTATATGGTAGAAGTTGGCGAACAACATCTTAATTCATTACAATTTGTAGAGTTAGTATTCATTGTTGTATGGAAATACATTATTATTTTTCTGAATTTTAAGTGGGATATATTTCATTCTTGGGAACCGTCTCATTTTGTTTCTCGAATTAGATACCTGTGTCGATTGTATATTTCGTAATAAGCAAATGGCTACGCAAGGTCATGAATCGATACACATTTAAACGCAAAAATAAAATCAATTGCTAATCGGACTAATGTAGTGAATTTGGACTAAAATAAATATTTAGTACATTACAAATAAAAAAAGCACTTGCATTGTAGCTATGGCACATTTCCCAAAGGGTGAATAAAATAGGGTTTCATAGATCCGCAAAGTTTTTAAACAAGCTACTCAACGATACACCACACCAATGCATAGACGATTACATAATTTCGTTTCTATATTACGTGTACCTAGGAGTGGTAACTCTAACTTTTTTAAAGATTTCATTCTAGCACTTTGTCGGCGTGATTAATATGTACATCCGTACTTAATTACAACTTTCTAGTACCAAGAGTTTCTAAGTTAAGCCGCGGACAGACAGACGGACTATAAACTACAAGGGTTCCTTGTTTACTAGGAAATATTAAAAAGAGGAAGTTATTTCTCAAAACCCGATTGCCAGCGCTTTGTATTTTATTTAACTGAGTCGGAACATATTTTGATATCAACTATTAATATTTTCCTTAAAAAGACGTCAGAAGCATGTCGTCACAACAAATGCTTGTACGACCATAAAGTACACACTATATACAGTGGAATATCACTAATTCGAACCTCGTTAAGTCGACATCCTCAGTAAATTGAAAAAAATTGTCATTCCCTTCCGATGAACCCCTAAATACGCGGTATCTCGAATTATTTAGACTTTGTAACTCGAACAAAATGTTATTTCCCTACGAAGTATTGATTATACATATTTATACTCTATAACTCGAATTTAAAAAAAGAGACTCCGTAAGTCGTAGTTGGTAAAATATAATGACGTCTTACTTGGAATTCCCCGAAAAAATAGCAATGAATTCCAAAATGAATGTTCGGGTTCGGGGCTTCTAATCTATTGTTTTGTCTTGTACACGTGCAATAAATGAATACATTCATGAAACTTTCTACGTAACACAATTGTGAACGTTGTGTTTGTTCCTTGTCGACACAGTCATATGTATCTCGAAGTTCTTATTAAGTCGAAAACTCGTTAACTCGAATTTTTTTTACATTTCCCTTGACATTCGAGTTATTGAGATTGCACTGTATACTCGTAGTAAATCCCTTGATCACCTTTGGTTTTCAAGCTGATCGAGTGCTTTTTAATTTTTCAAATACAAAAATACACGATCCATAAGGTTCATTTGACTTTAATAAAAATAAATTCAATTGCTGACTTATAAAATGAAGCGATAACGATAAAAATAATTATTATCCCCAAGAAGTGATAAGAAAAAAAGAAACTATATTAACCAATAAACTACTTTAGTGATTATATACAATGATTATTGACTTCGACCGATATTCGACCAATAACATTTACAACAATGTGTCGGAAAAAACCTGTGACGTAAGCGAAAATATTAATGTGTTTGCTATTAAAATGAAAACATAATTTTATTATTTTAAGTAATGTTAAATATAATTATAACCATACAGTGAAAACTACTTCCAATATTTTTAATGGATATCATTTATTTTAGTTCTATTTCATGTACTGCATAGAAACCTTTTTCTGGAAGCGGTCCACAATAAGTCATTTATTAAAGATACAATGAGAATCTATAGTATTTTGTGGATAGTCAAGAAAGTAGTAAATGGTTATATGCTTTAGATGATATTAGAAAATAATAAAAAATCACAAAAACATATTTATTAAAAATGTTTATTTGTACGTTGATATATTTTTCATATTTTAGCATCACCTCTCGCCTGGATTACATGCTGACGGCGATCGGCAGCCCTGAGGAGGAGCTGCGGAAGAAGAGTGTGTTCGTGGGCATCTTGGGCGCTGAGCGCTCCCTCTACGACACCATGCTCAGACCCATCCCCATTCAAACCACTGAGAGTTCGAGGTCGAAGATTTCTGTGTGCGTATGAAGTTATTAGTTTATTTTTGATAAATTAAGAAAGAAGGTATTTCATATTTATGTTACTTATAGCTGTTGTTGAAAATTTTTAAGTTAAAGGATGTCATCACTTTGTCCCTACGTTTGTTCGTGACAAGCTGATATACATAAACGAAGATAAATTTAATTTAGCATATTCGACAATAAAATCTAAAACTAAATTTATGCGTTAGCACTTGTTCTGTTGTTAGAGACCGATTTAATTCAATGTATTTTATTAATTAAAGATTTGTGTTTTACATAATTTGACGCTATTTTTGTTAAAATAGTGTCAAATTCATTAAAGTTAACTGGTGGCAGAAAAAGAGGTTAGATAAAACAATAATTTGTGAAATTGGAACACTTAAAACATCCTGAATTTGTTCTTTTTCCCAACATTGTATAATACTTATTGAAAACAATTTCGTATAGTTTTAAAATCGCATGGGTGTAAGTTGGCATTATTTTAGAATAATGTTGCATTTAAAAATAAACTCGCAATCAAAAATTGAACACGTTAGAGAAATAAAACGTTTGACTATACCTTTTTGGAAAAGGTTAACTATCAAGCTATTTGAAAGATCACATTTCAAAGAAGTAGCCAATAAATTATTGACATTTTCTACATGACCATTTTGTGTCCACATGAAAATCATAACACGAAGTCCTATATGCAAATTAAGGTAGTACAAAAACCATATTAATGTTAGTCTTCGAATTAAGGTTACGAGTTGTCTCTTCGCATAAGTTTACGACGACGGCGGCTGCGGCGGTGGTGACGAAGTTGTTTCCAGACATCGTGCTTCCCACTAAACAAGAGGCCGAGTGAGTGATAATTGTCGTATTTTCAAAATTCCCTATGTTTATTTTACTATATCTCATTGAGAGGCCGAGGGCGTCACCTTCGAACTGAGAGGCACTGGGTTACTGGGTTCGACTTGAACACGGGTGAAATGACTAAATAGTTTTTAACTTAAGTCAAATAAATAAAAGATTTTTGGGGGGATGTGCCTCAACAGTTGCGTGATTAAAGCCTGATACAACAATAACGTATTATTAGTTTTCTATTAATTAATTAAATAATTATTCATGCATATTCACGATGTTTATGAATTTTATAAGAGAGATTTTATTTTTTAGACAGAGAATTTAGAACGATTTAAAGGCATTTAACTTCACTGAGTGGCCTTGAAAAAAACATTTGTGCAGCCTGTTGCGGATATTAATCGTAGTGATTGTGTGTACGAGAGGCGTTCACTATAAAGTGAGAATGGAGTCCAAATGGGGTCTCTGGAACGATAAAAAAAGTAAATACTGGCTGGTGAAGCTGAAATATTCATTAGATTTAAAAAAAAGAGGTATTTGAATATCTTTCGTTTTTTAAAAACGAATGTTCTTGGTTGCAGTCTGTCGTAACGTGTTGTTGAAAATGGAAAAAAACAATTGCGCGCGGTTACTGAGTATATGTGCTTGAAAAAGCACATATATTCGCTACAGAACTAGTTAATCAAAACTTACAGTCGTCCATCGGTGTGCCAAATTTAAACGTGGGAGAATATTTACCAAAAAGAGACCCTCATTCGGGTCGTCCAGCAACGGCACTGACCTAAGAAGTGGTAAAAAAAGGCGAAAAAATTGTTTTAGCACATCATCGTGTTTTATAGCCGAAGAAACAAAGATTTCGACTTTTAAAGATACGTTTGATGATGAAAAAATTATCCGCCTGCTGGCGCCAGAATGCTTATCGATGCTCAAAAACAAACCGGGCTGAACATTTCTCCAGCTTCTTTGGAACTGTTACAACATGATCCCGACAGTTTTTTGGCTTGATTTGCAACAATGGATGAGACGTGGTTTCATTACGATTCGGAAACAAAATTACAGTCTAAGACCTGGAAAAGACCATCATCTCCAATGCTTAAGGAAACGGCGAATGGTTCTACCGGAAGATTATGGGCTCTCTTTCCTGAGATAGTAAAGGGGCGGTCATGATAGAATATTTCGACCGTGAAGCCACTGTTACGGGCTCCCTGTTAGCAGAACAAACAAAAAAATGCATAACGAAATCCGAAAGAAACGGTGAGGCCAACTGACAAAAATTGTTTTGTTATGTCAATGTAATGCATCCGCTCACAAGTCCACCGTTGCTATGGCTGCAATTAGAGACGCATGCTTCGAAATGCTTGAACATCCTTCCTTATTATACATCACCAT
The DNA here is from genome assembly GCA_005406025.1 of Eumeta japonica. NCBI lineage: Eukaryota > Metazoa > Arthropoda > Insecta > Lepidoptera > Psychidae > Eumeta > Eumeta japonica. Next base: position 386,318 of record BGZK01000270.1, read on the forward strand.
TATTCTCCCAACCTTGCCCCTAATGATTTCTATATATTTTCATGGTTGAAGAGTATCTGAAAAGGACAAGGATTCGAAGATGATGAAGCAGTATATAGTCGCTGCAGTACAACAATTTTTAGGTACTCACGATGAAGTTTTTAAGATAGAAATGTTAAACTTAAGAAAAGGTATGCCAAGTGTATTAGGCTAAAAGCGACTACGTCGAAAAATAAAATAACATTTGATAAAAGTTACCGGCAACATACACATTCACACTTTTTATTGAATGCTCCTCGTATTAAGTGTTAAATAAGTGTCCACTGTAATGCGTCTGATATATTATGAAAAAATTTTTTTTTTGAATGTAAGTATCATCAGAGTGGATAACTAAATAATCGATTCACTATCAAATTAATAATACGCAAATCTTAATTGTTTTATTTTCTTAAGAATTTTCTCAATTACATTTTAACTTTTATTAATTACATGGGTACGTTAATTTTCTGCTATTAGTATAAGGTTGTTCAATATAAATTTTATATGAAATATTTTTTATAAACCATCACAAATATGCGGCGACATATTTCAAAAGAAAAACAAGTTGTAACGCATATGAAATCCTTGAAATGATATTAAAGTCACATCCTTAAATTGAAGAATTAGAGGAACTTTATTCTGTTTCTCCAATTCAGATAAATTTACTAAAACAATAATATAAAAAATGAATGGTAAACTGTTTTACGATAGAGGTGATAAAAATAATTATATATTTATATGTTTTATCTATTTTGTTGGTAAAGAAATAATTAGGAATGTAATTACACATAAGAACTACGAGTTCCATTTAGTACTTTCTAAATCTCTGTCAATGTTTATAAATGCAGTGTGCTTCTTTCACCAACGTTTCCGACGGAGAGCATGCGCCCGCGGCCCTGCAGCGACCTCCAGCGCCGGCGTTGGCAGATGCGCCTGACGCGTCTACTGAAGCCGGTCTCCTCGCGGGCTAGCAAGAAGTGAATAGAATACAAATAGAGCTATCATGAATGTTATACTAATATTTATTTTTATAATTATAATAATATTTATTTATCAAATTTAACAATATACAACGTGTCACCAAGCGTTAAAACTGAAAGAGAGAGTGCATTTATTGAACAAATGTGCATCATCAATAATTGTAATATTGCATAAAAGGTATAAGAAATTTAAGAAATATTAAAATTGCATTTAACAATAAATTGTTCGTATAGACATTCGATATTTGTCATTTATAGTATCACGTACAGTTTTGCATTTGTAAGCTATACACAAATTTAAGTATGGTAGGGACGACGAATAACGCGACTTTTGACTTTTAAATTCAGTGTTGTGGATTAAATTATCGAACGACAACTGTTTTGATATTATTGTATGCTCACTAAATCGATAGACCTGTAATAAAACTGTTTTCCTAAGTTTTATTTTTATATTTAATTTCTCGAATATAAGTTTATCATATAATTTAATTACATTATATATACTTAGTGAATAAAATAATTTCTTTACTTTCACTCAAATGAAAACAATCTAACATTTACATGCATATTAAGTTTCATGTAGTACGTACAGATTAGAGTAACTATTCCATAAATTGAGTTGAAATCTACAGTTTACGTTTATTTTTGGTATCAGAACGTAGATGGGTCCGGGAGAGGAAGCAGATGGAACGCGTGCTAAAGTGTGGACGTGCCGCTAATAGAAAATAAAAAATACATTTATTTAAATTATATAATTTTGATTTGAAGTATTATTATCACTGTTTTTATAATTGTCACTATTGTATGAATAAATTGCAATAATTATTCATTGAGCTACCACCGCACCTATTACTTATTACTTTGGTAGTTTTTAGTAAATAAAGTATTCTTCGGGCAAAACTGTTATTAAGAAATGACATCCTAAGTAGAACGTTTTATTTTAATTGATTTCGGTTTGCGTTCACATGTAATCATTTTATTGTAAGTAGAAAATGGAATTTTATACTCTGTTACTTTTTAATGTAATACTGTTTATACGAACAATATGAACGAAATCGCTTTTATTTACGTAAAAATGTCTTATATTACAGATAAATGTTGCATATTTTTAGCTTGATCATAGTTGGAGATGACAAACGTCTCCAACTATCATCATAACATTTTAACCAATTTACATAAAACATGAATGAATCATATGCATAAACCTCCCGTTTGACTCACTCCGTCGATTGGTATAAAAATACGTTCGGTAGTTTTTAAATTTATTGCGTTCAGACATACAGACAGGCGCGGTGGGGGGACTTTGTTTTATAATATGTAATAAAGATATTATTTTTTAAAAACAAAATATAAGGATTTGTGATTCGCCCTTTTGAGTTTAATATTTGGGCCATCGATGGCTTGAGCCCTTTCTATTATCAGTCGGTATTGATTTTAAAACCCAAGACAAACCATTTATTTGATTTATTTGTTTGTATAGTTTTTAAATTTATATAGTAAATTATTCATACGAGGTTTGTGTGGTACATTTGATAAACAAAAAAACTTTAAACTGACCACAGAACTCCGGAAAATAGTAAATTTTTTGCAATCACACTCCGATTTTTTCGGCGCCGATCAGATGATCAGAAGTAAGGTAATTGTAGAATATTATAATTGGGTGTTGTCGGCAGCATTGCCAGATTGTACAGTCGGATACAAATTTGTATGCAGCGCCGGCCTAGGGGTAGAGCGGGTGGAGCGGTCGCTCTAGGCGCCATGTAACTAGGTACGCTAAAAAACCAAATGCAAAAGACAATTTTCAGTAACAAATTAAATTTTGATGTTGCTTTCGGAAAGACATAGAACAGTGTTACGATACTTAAAGTTACTTAATTTAATTTAAGCTTAATATGTGTTGATGTTTGCAACATAAACTTATTATAAAATAATTAGCAATTATTAATTATATACCATGAAGCCGAATTAGAATTACTGAAAAATTAGAGCACTGACTTGAGGGCGCTGAAAAACAACTCGCTCCATCTCGATCAAAGCTAGGGCCGGCGCTGTTTGTATGATATTGTTGTCTTATGTATGATGTTTGTATCGTAGATTGCCTCATAGGTATAAGTAGGTATATATAGAGAATACAAATGTATTTTTCGAGATTAAAGTATATATATAAATTTGAAAAAAAGTTAGCGCTTATTTACTGTAATCGGAAATTGCATTCTATATATTTTGCTTTTTTTTTAGGCTATGTCTTACTACCAGTTATATTTTTTTTAAGCTAGATCAATCACTTGATAATTACAATAATAAATTCTTTAGTCTTTTTTTTTCTATTAAACCTAAATCAAAATGAGAAAAAATTAGTCACTGTACTGGTTTGTGAATAAAATTTAATTTTGTATGATTTCGCAAGTTGAACGGTATAAAATAAGTAAGCTCTACTGGAACCTGGCTGCCGGTAGTGAGTGAATGATTTATACCGATCAGACAATGCTTAACCGTGTTCATAACTAAACCCAAAAATTATTCGTCTAAAAATAAAATGCTACAAATATAAATAAAATATCGTGCTTATAGAATGAAATACCGCGTAAGATTCCTATTTTTGAATCGAACATGAGCGAAAAAGTAATATTTTGGGAAAATCTTTCTAAAATTATTAAACATCGAACTGTAATTTTACTTCGCACCAACCACATAAATCCTAATAAATACGAATGATAATCGAGGCCTGAGGTATGACAGCGGTGAGAGTGAAGGGCATAACAGTGCGACAATACAATGTTCTGCCTTGCTTGCACGTGTGCGAACAAAACGGCAAGAACGTGTTTCAGGCAAGGGCGTGCAGTAAGATTTCAGATGGGGTAAGAATGACTAAAAGAACTTCCCAGTTTTGCCATTGTTCCGGTTCGTGGCCCAGTCGAATCTCACTGTACTTTTTCTTTTAGGTTGGCCGTAATTGAGTTTTAAAATAATTATAATTAATATTAATTCCACTGTTCCATTCCAATATCAATAGAGTTTTATACAATTCCTCAAAAATTTCAAGCTCTTTAATATTCGGGACACGGTATACAATACCACTAGTCTTTTTTTGTAATATTTCATGCGAAATTTTGCTGAAAACATATTTAGAAAAAATAAATATATTAAAATTTCCGTCCCTTTGCAATCAGTTTATTTATTTCTTCAAAAATGAAGTCGAAAAGCCGCAGATTTTAATTTACTTATTTAAATTTACTTCGCCATCACAGGTACATATTAAAATTTTTGAAGTTAGTTTACTAAATAATTACTTAAAACTGTCAATGACTTGCTATAAGAAAAACAACTATAACAAAAGGGTGGGAAAACTTTTTTTTAATTACGATACAATAGAACGGAACTCAAAACGGCTCTGTTTCCAAAACCTTAACACCCTTAAATATTTTCACGCATACAGACACATTTTTCCTTGTCTACACTCTGATGACTCGAGGGCTTTCATGTGACACGTAACTATTGATTAGTTATGCTTTCGGTCGTTGGCGGTACTAGCGCAGTGTGCGTGTACCGCATGTGAAGAATGGTGTAAATTGTCGCGTTTATAAAACCACTAACAGATGGCATGGTTAAATAAAAAAATAATTTTATAGTATGATTTATTACGTGTTTAATTTATTTATCATTTAGGGACATGTATATATGGAACTAAAAGGTATGCGAAGCTGATATGTTCCTATGGACAACATGCCCATGATTTCAGAACAGACTTCATTTACGTATTAAATTTCACTCTGATATGTGCAGTAGTTTTGAATGATTGAGCGGCACACATCCAAAATTATAAACTTTCGTATGCATAATATTAACACGATAATGTGTCTACAATTGGTACAACTTCAAGTTATAGCATTTGCAATCTATTCCGATAATAGTCGTAATGATAAGAACGTTTATTGTTTTATACGCTACAAAGCTGCTGGACTCATTAAAAATAAGTTTGTTAGCGTGTCCAACAGTATGATATCACAAAATATGTTTACCTATATATTCTGTGTCAATACTAAGTACAGGAGCACTACAAATAACGAATAAGAAGCTAGTAATTATTCAGTAACAAAAAGGATGTAAACAAGAAGTAGAAACAGATTTATTAATGTATTCATTTGAACTATAGAATTTAATGTTGTTTTGTTTATTTTAGGAGCAATTTTAAATAAATATTTAAAATTATTTTCCAGATATCAACATTTTCTAGGTGGCTACCTATACTATTTTAATGTTTTAAAAGCTTTAATATTATTTACTTTGTTGATGTTTTCTATTCACATAACCATAATAAGGTCATTTTAATATTTAACGATAAAAACAGATATATTAACAGATGACTCGCGAAACCTTTATTTTAGGAGTAGGTATAGGTAATATTGAGTTTACAAGTATGTTTTATGTACACTTTGAGTATACGCATGCTTTTAACTTAGATTTATGGAAGTCGTTCCGATGATGTTCGGGACAGCGTAATTGCCCACGAGCGCGCGCTGTCTCGGCCCGTCACTGGATAATAGGTGGCTAGCCGATATGCCGAGGATACGCCATTGCAGTCCAAATTATATTTGACATTTACGAAACTTGCTTCACGCATTATAGCCATACTCATTTATTAATCAAACGGGATTGATACTCGAGGGAACTGTTCAACATTTATAGCAGAGAATATTTTTGAGGCGTCGATGTCTTAGGCTGAAAATTTAACAACTATACGAATTGTTGCATTTCTGTAGGATTATACGGATCCAATTTTACGGATGGGTTTCTTAATAGTGTAACTAGTCACTGGTAAAATAAGAAATATCTACTTATGGTTTTACAATTGAGTCTGTAGCCAGAAGTTATTCAAAGCGCAATGGTTCGCATAATTCAATTTTAGAAACAAGATTACGAGAGACGATTTGTACCGTCTAGACTAATACGCCACATTATTTTGACGGCAAAAAAAGTCTTAATAAATCTATACAAATATATAAATTTGAAGTTTGTTTGTTTGAATGCGCTAACTAATCTCTAGAGCTACCGGTCGGATTTGAAAAATTCTTTTTGCATTTCATAGTTCAATTCTTGAGTAATGTTATAAACTGTCTTGTTAAATTGTTTTCTTTCTTTTTTTTTTGTTTGAACGTGCTAATCTCCAAAACTACCAAATTAAAAAAAAATGTATTTCATTTACCAACGAAGATTATAAGCCATCTAATATTACGCTACAATCTTTAGGAGGCGAGCTATCGTTGTTTTTGTTAAGGAGTTCGACAAAAATTATCGTTTTGACATACATCTTTGCATGTACTAGCCAAACTGTGTCATACATATATCAATGATGTATAAGGAAATGTCGGTCTTGTACAGTTATACATAACTTGAATGTATTTATAATGCAGATGAATATTATATTTAAACAGTGAAAGTAACTTTTATGTAATGAAAAATATTTATTTCATTAGATAATTTTCAAGTCAATAATAACGGGCGACAGACAGACGTAACGGGCGAGGAGATAACAGTCTGACACCGCTTTACATTCAATTTCATAAATAAAGTTATATGCGAATAGTTTTTAGATGTAGAAGATAGCATTTAATTTAACTAATATTATTTATAAATGTGGAACATTTAAATATTTAATAAAAAATAACTAATACTTATAAATCTGACAATTTGTTCGTTTGTTGCTTAATCATGCTTTAACGGCTGAACAGAATCATATGAAACTTACAGTAATGTGATTTATGCATCAGAATAATAATTATAAACAGAATATAATTTATAAACAGAATAAAGAGGAGAACCAGGATCGGATTCGAGAGCGGGACAGTAATTAAGATCAACGTTGAGAGCGTTATATACGGTCGATATAAAAGATGAATGAATTCATTGTACACTTGTGGGTTACCCCCGTATTCATTGAAATTAAAAATTGTCCACTCATTATTTTTTATTACGTAACTTTGGACCACTAAATTCATATAATGGAACCAAACTTTAAGTGTAATTTCTTGGAAATAATATCATCATAGCTATAGTTTTGACCGGATCAGCAGTTGGACAAACGATACCTCGCATTTTGATGACATCCACAGACTTACCCTTTAGTTTTAAAAGGATACATTTTTTTTGTAAAAGTCTCGTTTGTAGTCATTCTTAAAAAGTGCAGGTCAAACTTTTAAGGAAATGGATTAAAGAGAACAATATTTTTCGCACAGATGATACGTCGTCCAATTTAGATTAGGTAGTGGCAAAAACTAGTATACCACACAAAAATATGACTAAAAATATTTTCTATGCAAAAGTACTCCTTAATTATTTATTAATAATCCGATTTCTTTTAAATTAAACGGCCGGTGACACCGCGGGGCACAGTTAGTTCGTCGTGACATTAGATAATTTTGACCTACTGTAGACTTAAAGTACACAAATGTCGCAATTAGAAATATACGATAATGATTATATTAACAATATTAATTTTACGTAATTTAAAAAACCAAGTCTACATTTTTCCCTTTTCGTATGTCAATACATCATTGCACACACCTAAGTGAAAAAAGATAAATTCATCAATTTTGTAAAAAGTTTTTTAAAAGCAGATTTGAACTAGGTATTTCGGTCGGAGAGATTTTATCCTATATATTATATAACATCTCTCAGACTAGAAGAGTTATTCTATTTAATATTGCTTATTGAAAATATAAAAAAAAATGTTAATAGAGCCACTTCGATTATCTTTTGTTCGTTGCAACAATTCGCGTAGTTAAATATTCATTTGACTGACGTCGAAAAATTCTTTAAAATAATTTTTATTTTGTTTGATTTGGAAACGCATTTGTTTAAAAATCTTTCACACTCATCTAGTATGAAAATAATTGCAGCCATTAATTATAACATCTATTTATGGCACATTTACAGGTGAAGAAACACACGCAGCATGTTTATGGAAATCTTAACTCCATTAAATTACAAATACTATGGATTTTACTGATAAGTCTCGTACAGAATTCAGATATATAATTATAATTTAAAAATACAATATCATCATACTTTAATAAATTTGACTTGAACAAACGCCTAAATGAATATATTAAAATCACACTTAATTTCATAAACATATATGATTTTTCGTTTTATATACGAACGCCCCTGTTTACAGTAAACTATTAACTCTAATTGCTGTCTACAAAATCCCGTATCATTTAATAGCGTCTGACCCCACGCCACGACAGGAAATAACGTTTCGTGCGAACCCATGGGGGGTAAATCTTTTATGGCTTTCGTACCATAAGGAGTAAGCTACTGATTGCAGGGAATGTGACTCCAATCAAAGTTGTACACGAAGAGATTTACAGTTATTGGCCATCAGCCTGGAGTGCATCGTAAAAATAAAACATGTCCTGTACATGTAAACATGTCGCGGTCGTCGTTGGAGGCGACTTTTTACCGATCAAATGTTTTGTTATATTTAACGTGTAAGAAAATTGAAGATTTTCGGATAGATTCTCAAAGAAGTGGTCTCTATCTCCATGCATTCCATTTAAAATTTTTGATAATTGGATTTTTATCTCTTCAACTATTATTCGATTCGGGTGTCGGACTATTACCGGGTCCACAGGTTCTGAGTAATCACATTAAAAAATAATTCTTTCATATAACATTTTAAACAATGACAATTTTCAAAAATCAATTAGTCCTATTAGAAAAATTACTTTGGATTCCGCAATTGGAATATTAATTTGATATAAAGATAAATTATTAAAAATTAAAAGATTATTTTTAAGCAAATAAAGTGATTAAGGCCAGGTTTGTAGCATTAAATTACTTTCGCTTATTATTAAGTTGTAAAATATTAAAAACTATTGCTGGCAATATTAGTGAATCGTTAGCGCATATCTTCAATTTATGTATGAACAAAGGTATTTGGCCTAGTGCATTAAAAGCGGCTGAAATTGTACCCATATTTAAATCAGGTGACAGACAGTTGCCCTCGAATTATAGACCGATATCATTAATATCAAATATAGCAAAATTTTGAAAAATTAGTATATAAAAGATTGATCAGCTTTATTGACAAGCACAGATTAATATCTAACAAACAGTTTGGTTTCGTTAAAAATAGAGGAACTAATGATGCAATAAGTTTTGTAACTGAACATATATATAAAAACTAGATATCAGTTCTCCTACGATAGTCACTTTCTTGGACTTAGCAAAGGCTTTTGACACAGTCAACCACTCGATTTTGTTAGAAAAATTAGAAGCATATGGAATGAGGGGTTGCTTTGGAGTTGTTGAAGGACTATTTATCTAATAGATATCAATGTGTTAAGGTTAATAGCGTAATGAGCTCAAAATGAAAGTATCTGTTGGTGTTCCTCAAGGGACGATTCTTGGTCCTTGTTGTTTATACTATATATAAATGATGTGTTTGGACTGCTCCCTGACAGCTCAATAATTTCATATGCTGATGACACTGCAGTTCTTTGCTCGGTAAAATTGGAAAGAAGTTCAGGAAAGAACTACTAAGTGGTTGAATAAATTAAACGTATGGCTATGTATTAATCAACTCTCATTAAATATAGACAAGACCAAATATATTACTTTTGGATGCTATTTGGATAGTGTTCCTGATAGCTCTGATGTATATATAGATAATAAAAAACTAAACAGAGTAAGTTCATGTAAATACTTGGGTATAATACTTGACTCAAATATGAAATGGGATTATCACATAAAAGAATTGGTTAAGAAAGTTAAGTACTTTGTGTTTGTTTTTTATAAGCTGAGTTTAATTATGAATGTTAAAACTTTGAGAATGATTTATCAGGCCTTAATTGAAAGTGTAATTAATTATGGTATAAATGCTTGGGGTGGTGCATATAGCACTGCGCTAGATTCACTAGTCCAAATACAAAATAAGTTAATAAAAAATTGGCAGCGAGTCTGTCTTAGGAGTTAAAAATCATTCATAATAAGCTCTATCATGTTGCACTACGACCAATGTAAGAATAAATATAGTGATATAATGGTAAATACTAGAAATAAGTCAATATCACTACCAAAGAGAAACAAGACTATATCATCGAAGAGTGCCAGTTATGTTGCGATTAAATATTATAATGCACTACCAAATAATCTTAAAATGTTAGTTGGTTGCAAAAGTCTAATAAGAAAAAACTGACTAAGTGGATAAAAAACTATGAATTTTAGTAATGAGTTTTGTAACTACTTAGGCCTAGGTTTTGTAGTTTTTAAGTTATTAAATTATAGTAAGTAATGTACTGTATTAGCTATGTTGGATATATTATACCGGTCCTATGCACAGATGGAAATCATCTCTATAGGACAGATATTATTGTCTTTATACATGTAATGTCTGTAATTCTTTACTGGTAATAAATATTATTATTATTATTATTATTTTAGATTTGCTGCACAATAATATATATGTGTATTATAATCAAATATAATATACATTTTTTATTACTTGCACGCTATTAAATCTATCGATCACAAAGTTTAGCTATCTTCAGTGCTTGAGATATTTACTGTTAATGCCATAAATTTCACTGTGGTTTGATTTAATCGAAAAATATGTTTATATAAGAGAAAAATTTTAATTTTTTAATTTCTCAATGAAAAATTAAAATTTTTTGAAATAATGAAATAGAGGTTTTAAGTGCGTTTTCAAAAATTGCCTTAATTAGATGTTGAGGTCTTAGGAAACTATACTGTTATATAATAATAATGCCATCAAAATAGTTATATATATTCATAAACTTTTCTCCATAATTGGCTTAGTAATTCAGGTTCCATAAATCTATGAATGTACAATTATTAAAAAAAATGATACTAAATAACTAGGACTATAAGAATAATAAAAAATAATTATCATTGAACAGTAATCGTACATAATATATTTAATTTCATTGAAAAGAATATTTATAATATCATAACTTATAATCATTTAAATGGTTGAACTAATTTCATAAAACCATTTAACTTTTCTATCACGTTTTTGAAAATGGGAAAACCGTGCATTTTAATTTTACTGTGTCGTGTTTACCAAAATTCCAAATAATTCCATTAACTCAGAAGGGCCTAAGCTGCAATTTTAATTAAGTAGGTAAGCTTCTTACAGTTCGGTAATAATTATACAGTCGTAAATTGATCCTTTGCCCTTTACGATGTATAATTAAATTATCTTTTTTTTTTCTGGAATACATCAAATAGAATATTTTATTAATATAAAATATAAATTATGTAGTTTTATTCGTTTGCTATATTTTTTTCTATGTTAGGTATATTTGCTTACTTTATTATAAACCAAATTATTTGGAGCTTAATGTCAGATAAAATCGTCTATTTTTGTTCATTTTCCTTTATTAAAGGCCTAAATTTCACCCCGATAGTACGCTTGGTTCCTTTGAAACCGTTCGACGGGGCATGAGACTGAGGCGCTACTTATTGCTCATCGAGACGTTCAGTGCTTCCAAGTGTGTAGGCTGTTGTCACATTAGGCACACCTCTGCAGCGAATACCTTCAATAAACATAGGTAAATGGTTTGTTCACTTATTTGTCTGATCTTTCATATCTAGAAAAGAGCATTTCGATCACTTATAATATTATTTGTCATAGCCGCGAAACTTGACACCTCATATTAACATGCATGTTTTGTTATTTAGTACTTATTTAAAACTTTGAAATATGTGTATATTTATTTGAGCCACCCTCAAATCAGAAAAAATAGATTATTTGATTCATTTCAAATATAGACTGATTCGAGCTTAACACTGATTCTACGTTTGGCAAAACATTTAAAAATGTATATTTTTATTAAAACGTAAACATGTTTAATACGTTTAAATCGTTCATAAACTTGTATTAAATTTGTAAATCTTTAAAAGTTTTGGACCTATATTCAGAAATAAATCATCAATTTAACAAATAATATTTAAAAAAAAATCACAGATTGCACACATTAAAAAAATCGTTACATTCATAATAGCTGCTACGAAAATTTTATAGAGAAAAAAAATGTTTAATATAGGAATAATAGTTTATCTTTTGTACAAATTTCGACAATGTCAACAACGCACGCATAGAATTCTTCGCTGTCAGTTTTGTAGACTTTAAACGACTCAGACGATTGTCTTAAAGACTAGGTAGTGTTATGATGGGCTAAGGAGTTTTAAGCTTACAGAATTTACCTGCTGATACTGTTTACATGAGCTTTGACGTCACGCGGGCAGCCCCAACCTCTAATACATTAAGCAATGTAATTTTACTTACAACTAAAAAAACAAGAAAAAAATTGTGTAAAGCTATTAGGAGGTATGAAAAATATTTATTTATACCCAATATCTATGAACAAAATAAGTATCATTATATTATTTAGTATTATATTCTTCATTTATGATAGTATTATAGATAATAATATGATAAATGCAGAATGTTTAGTATGTAGAAGCTAATAATCTATTATTAGAGTATTAGCTTAGACTATCATTACAATGTCTATTTTATAAAAATACCAATTTTTTTTAACAAACCGAGTTCAAATATCTAAAAAAGTACTAAAAGACTTTTCCCCACATTATTTATTCTTACTATTTCATGTTAACGGGTAAGATAAAGTAAATTCACCACTTGTATTGGTATTTAGGCACCCCGATACGCAGGAATTAGAATAGTTTCGCTTAATTGCAATCATTCCGTTGTTGAATTTTAACAAATAGTGTAGTGTCCTTCCTATCTCTTGTGCGCCCCAGTCGCAACTATCACGTTCGAGGAGGTTTGGGATTGCTTTGTGTGGCCAGCAGCGCCGGTACGCATTGAAGCACTTAATACACCAATGCACGCGCGTCATCGTTTTCGCGCTTTGTATCAAATAGACCCTCTGTGCTACTTGGTTTGTGTTCTTTGTAAGGAATATTTTATATTTGTGCATAGACGAGTTCTGTACGGGTGTTAGTATGAATGGTGCTAATATCCATTGGATGGACAAATTTTAATATGCATATACGTATGTATGTCTGTTCTTTTTTGGCTCTCAAGAGACTAAACGCAAGAGCCGATTTTCAGTCACGTCACTCGATTTGTTCTAATCTTTTGAGTATAAATAAAGACATAACAGTAATCAAAATTTACGATAATATGATGAAAGTCGGACACCACACTGTGAAAAAGGAAAAATGGAAGACGACGGACTATGTCAAGTCGAGAATCGTTGAACCGATCTTTCAAAGTCATGTTTACCATTTCTCTTTTTAAATGATCCTCTAAGATTTATAGCGATTTGAAGTTAGTTAGCAGTCATTCTCACTTAAATTTTCAAAACCTACAATAAAGTTATATAATAAGACCTATTATTATTATAATATAATGTATATATATATATATATATATATATATATATATAGATCGCTAAAATGTATGTACGCGCATCACTTCCGAACAACTGCATAAAATTGAATAATTCTTTTTTTGTTGTGTTCGTTATTGTCAGGACAAGGTTTGTATGAAAGATCATAACCCTTTCTGTCTGTCTATCTATTTGTACGGGGTATCTTCGTAAGGACTGAACTGATTACGATGCAACTTTCACTGTAAGGTAGAGAATCTTACTGGGCTACATTTATAATACTTTTAATACTAATGTTTTTTATGCCTTCTTGAAAAAAACCTTAAAAATAGAATAATTTATTAGAATTGAATTAAAAGTTGTACTGGAATATAGATCGAGAAAAAAACTTAGACGGCGACGAAATCAATAACGAAGAGCGGTATCGGAACCATGATGGATACGGCGTTAGCAGTTGGCACAAAAACTTGAAAATCATCATGAAGCATTATCAAATTTTGAATATTACACTAAGATTTAGAAATAAAGCTTAGACAAAATGCATTCTAATGGCTTTAGAATATAATGTTTCATTAATAATATTTTTTGTTTAAAATGCATATTTGGCTGTCTCCCAATTGAAAAGGTCCGAGGTAATAGAATTACATTTATCTAATAAATGTCTTATGAATTTAAAATTTAATATCGTCTTTGTCGACCGATAATTTCAACAATCAGCGAACTCTCTATAAAGAATTAATTTATGACAAAATAAATAGTAGATTTACGTGATATAGAAAATAAAATTTTGCTGATTATACTTTATAAAATCTAAACAGTTATATATATTAGGGGCGACGGCTTCTAAGAACTCGATTCTTATCGGCTTCCCTTTCATAAAATATTTAATATGCATAATTCATAAATAAATAAATTATTGCTTTTTAGTATACAGACACTTAAAATTATTTTTAATTTTCAATAATTATTGTAAATAATATCCAGCCTTCTTACGTTAGTAACGTAAGCCCTATATAAAAAACACTTCAAATAACTCGAAAGCAACCGAGTTATTTAGACGACCAAATTCAGAATGTTCGCAATCGTCGTAATCAATGTGAAATGTTGAGTCTTCCATATTCAGTTGTATTATAGCGTTATGGCGGCGCCACAGCCCGCGAGCCTGCCGGTCGCAAGCCGCGGGCGAGCGGGGGAATAACTCGGTTGATCGCGAGTTTCGTTTCGACAACGAAATGACGCAATTGTAATTCGTGTAACATAATTTCACCTTTAACGTGAACTCTTAGGTGTTATATTCGGTTGCGGATTCTTGTGTTATACATCATTATGTAAATAATAATGCGTTTCGATCAGCGGAGATTTCCGATTATACCCGAATAAAAAACGGTTTTGCATATAGCATCATTCCCGTGTCGAATTAAGTATAGAAGTATAGGGCGGCGTACAAACAAAAATTAAATTACAATGTCCAATGGCTGTCTTTATTCCTTGCTATGCTCACGTACTTAACTTAGTGTTATCTCGATCTTTAGAAAATATTCCAGAGTTAAAACAATTTTTCGGCCACATCAATTGCATAATAAATTTTTAATAAATCTACTAAACGTTCGGGTCTTTTAAAATTAACGTCAGATCGTCGTTTGCCTGGTGTCGCAGAAACTCGATGGCAGTATCATTTCGTATTATTAATGTCATTTGTAACTGTAGATCCGACATAATACAAACATTTAATATAATTATAGAAAATCCGATGGATTGGGATTCTGAATCAATTGCCATATCAGAAAGTTTGTTAATGATAATTTTCATACTTTAGCTGAATTATTTGCAAGAACAGATATGACTTGATATAGACGTCGTTATTCGCGAAGTTCAATCGCTATTAAATTGGTTTGAGAGTAATTTCATTAATAAGTTTGACGAAATTTACGACAGTGTCACTGATATAAGTGAGCCTCCACGAAGACGCCGACGTCTATTTAGCTCAGAATCAGACTTAAAACGCGAGTATAAACGTATTTTCATCGAAATTGTAGATAATGTTAAAATCAAATTCAAACCAGATATAGTTCACTAAGCAATTTGTCGTTTTAGATTTACTAAGTAAGTCGAAATATGATTTATTCGAACGTAAATTTCCTGAGGATAAACTAAATAATTTAAATTTATTATTTCCTCGAATTTTTGACATAAATGCATTAAAATGAGTTAAAAGTATTATATTCGTCTCCCTCGCTTAAAAGATTAGATATGTACAAGTTATTTTTGCATTTACAAAAAGATATCTTAAAAGCTACATTTTCTCAAATTTTAAGCTTACATAATATCTGTTTAACACTTCCAATAACAATTGCGGCCGCGGAACGATCTTTTTCAGCTCTCAAACGCATTCATACGTACCTCAGGAATAGCCAGACAGAACAAAGGCTTTCAGATCTCGCGTTGTTATCTATAGAAAAACATTTACTGTTGCAAATCAAAAGTAAGCCAAATTTTTATGATTTGGTATTAGCTCATTTCTCAAGAAAAGTCGTAGATTACCACTAGAATTTAAATAGCTTTTTATCTCATTTAATTCATTTATCCACTGCGCTGCTATAAATTCGACTAAAGGAAACTACTTCATTAGCTTTTTCAAAGCTGCTTTTATGCATGCTCGAAGTCTTCCGTTTGTATTCTATCGTTGACTTCAAGTATGCCAAAGTGGCGAATGAAATATCTCCGCGTTATACCAGAGGGCGTTACGGAACTCGGTAAGTAATAGTTATAATTTTATTAATAATGTTTAATGTTGACAATTTTTTAAGGTTCGGCTTCCCTTTATATTTTTCTCACCCCTCGCCACTGGTAACTAAGCATTCTATTTTCACAAGGAAAGAGCCGCAAGTGACAGCTATATATTTGATTAAAAATCAATGTAAGCATATTTGTCCTTTATGCATTCCTAATGCATTGATTTAATTACGGTGAAACTTTCGTAAACTTTTGTAAGCACACCGGTGAAGATTTCTGATAAAAAAAACTAGTGTCTATCCCCGGTTTAATCCGTGTGTTTGTACTACTGATCCGAACTAATGAACTGATTCTAAAAATTCTTTACTAATAGATATTTGCCCTATTCTTGAGTAAATTAAAATGCCAAAAATAAGGAATTTACATTTCTTAAACGATTACAATAATTCTTTATTTCATAGAAAGTTACTCTATCTTTCAGTAATATAACTTATATCTTATTTTGATATTAGTATTTGTCCCCGGTGTGGTTCAAATTGGAGCTGTGACGGGTAGCGGAATCGGAATTGAAAGCGGCATTCGAAGTAAAATCGAAAAAATAACCAGAATCGGAATCGGAAACGAGACCTGGACTGAAATTGAGAATGGGACTGGGGTCGAAGACAAGTGTAGAGATAAAATCAAAATTTAAAATATGACCGGGATGTTTAAAGGGTTTGTCCTCGACTTTG
Organism: Eumeta japonica; assembly: GCA_005406025.1. Lineage (NCBI taxonomy): Eukaryota > Metazoa > Arthropoda > Insecta > Lepidoptera > Psychidae > Eumeta > Eumeta japonica. The sequence goes on from BGZK01000270.1 coordinate 403,163, forward strand.
TTTATGTATTTATATTATTAAACCGAACTGCTAGATTATAAAAAAATATTTACTCATAGTACTATTCTCAAGTAATGCTGCCTATATTTTATTTTGATACTTGTCTCTGATTTCATTGAAATCGCAACTGTGATTGGTAGCAGAATCTGAATTAAAATTGGGACGAAGTGCAGAATCGAAAATTGGGACGGAGTGCAGAATTGAAAATGGAACCAGAATCAGAATCGAAAGCGGCATCAGAACCAAAATTAGGAACGGGACTATAGTCGAGTTTGGAGACGGAATCAGAATCAAAAAGTGTGACTAGGATCGGAATCGGAAATCTACATCGATACAAAAGAAAAGAAAATCTACGCCGATTCTGGAGAAACTGCGGGCATTAACTATACTATACGGAAAAGTCACCTACAAGAAAGTGCAGAACAATGTCTGCCGGGCTAGCAAGTTCTATACAATTGTCATAATTGCATGACAAACCCAGAATTCCACTGCTTTGAAAGATAAGTTTGACGACTTTTAACTATAGCATCACTTAATACAATGAGAGAAAAATAAACTAATTAAAAATGAATAAACAATAAAATAAGTATAATATTAATAATTAATTGAAAGCAATATATTGATAAAAGAAATTTAGTAATAATACTATACACTCACACCTCGGAAGGGTAGGCAGAGACTATAGATATCCACATGGTGCGATCTTTGCATATCCCTCTTGCCTCACTGACATCCATCAATCTTTTCATGCAAGCTCGTCGGTTTCGGGTGCTTAAAATTTGCCCCTTTTTTAATAAAAGAAATTTATCACGATTATTACGAGACACGTCGTTGATCCCACCAACGACGAGGAAACAATCCTAGGAAATTGTTAAAATAAAATTAATTGTAATAAGTAACAAAATTAATAAAGAAATACCGATTGCATAAAATTGAGTTTAAAATATTGAAAGAAGATGGTGTAAAAAATCATCAATCCAAATATGATAAATATTGACAGTCAGAGACATATATATAATAAGAGTCAGAGCAAGTAGACACAAGAATCTAACGTCTTCGACTGAAATTATTTATCATATTTGATTGGACGATTTTGAATATCATCTTGTTTGCATCTTATCAATTTACTTTTATTCAGTAAGGTTTTTTTTAATTTTTCAATTATTTTTTTTTAATTTCTTAATTTTGCACAAAACTCGTATAACACATTTAGCACCATAAAAAAAGTTTATTTTCTTGCGTTGTGACACTATGAATAACCCGACGAATGCATTTATCTGGCGGCGTGTTTGCGTTCTTAAGGATATTATTTTCGGCCTAATTTATTCATTTTAAATTGAGTTCAACATAAATATTCTACGAAATGAAATAAAAAAAAGGTTTTGTTTTTAATAAGAAATAATATGGACTTTATTACAATATTTTATTAGTTTTCTTATCACATGCATTTCCGTTATTAGCTATATGCTGATTGTCTAATGAGAGAAAGTAAAAGGTGTAAAAAAGTATAAAAAGAGAAGTATATTCATAGGTTTTACTATTCATACGATGCATAAAGAAATCCAATTTCCATCACCTTTGTAGAAGTAGGGGGAATATAAATATTTTTTAGCAATTTTTCGATAAAATAATGCTTTGTTTTACCTACATATAATATATTGCTATTTCTTATTTTTTTCATATCCCATTCGATTACGTTTCGAAATATTTTTTTAGTAATGTATTTGGATATATATTAAATACAAATATATATTATACAAAGAGTTGTCCGATCTAATCTTGTCTTCGGTTTTTCTAATTCCAGTTTCACTTTTGCTTCAATTTTAATAAATTGTCCCATTTTCAACGACTTTTTTTTCACACAGAAAATCTAAAAATTATCGCGATAAAAAGTAGCCTAAATGTAGCCCAGGAAGCTTCCTCTCAGTAAGCTCAGTAAAATGTAGTCCAGTGAAAGTCACATCGTGATTTGTACAGCCGTATCGAATATACCCCGGACAAACGGACAGACAAATACAAAGGGTTATTTTCTTTCATATAAAAGTTGTCCTGACAATAACAAAAGAATGTAAGATCAGTTACACTATAAAATACCACATTTATAATTATTTTAAATATGTCATGTTTTGTATCAGAGGAAACTTATAATGATTCATTAAATACAATGTCAATAAATTTAATAATAGATTTTTATTGGATCTAGTTAATATAACAAATTTTTACCTTGGTGTCTTATGCAAAATAAATTATCACATTTAATATAACTACATGATTGATTATTTATTGTATAATTTATTACAACTCCAATTGAGTAGATTTCGATAAAATATGAACATTGAAGTTGTATACGTTTCATAATTGAGTATTTTGTTTATATTCCATACCTGTTTAAATAAATGAAACGGACATACATACTGGTTAAGTGTAACATTAAATAAATAATCTATCAAAAGGATTAGCAATTATATATTTCCCCATTCCATGGTCACAGTTCTTACTGTTTTGCTCAGCGACCGGTGTGCTGAGTTTGCTCAGTGGGCTGGGCGCGGCGCGGACGGGCTGATGCGCCTGCCCCGTGTCGGCGTCACTGAGCTGGAAACTAGGACATTATATCCATCTATTTTGACAGTTTTTAAAGTAGAAAATTGCGAAATAGGTCACGTCACCACAATATCTTCGCAATTATAATGCCTGTCTGCAATTTTTGCGGGTGAAATAATAACAAACCTCTGTGTTCAAATGGCAAAAGCATATATTGTGTTAACAAATAAAAGAAAAAATTAAATCTGTAAATTTTGTTAGCTACCCTTGTTCTGTCCACTAAATTTTAAGCTACATTTAACAGAAAAATATTGTAAAATTTTAAACATTAGCTGTAAAACAAAATCTTAAATAAGTCATAAAAGTTGAAAGTCTTTAAAAATATCGTCTACAAACTTTGATTCAAATCTATTGAGTGTGTCGATGACTTAATAAAATTGAACACCTTAACACATCACACGGTTCGTATAACCTAACTCTATGTACACAAAGACACAGAAAATATATTTTAGTTCTATCGAACAGAAGCGACACGAAGCCGCGCCGCCTCGTGGGCGTGATGAGCAGCGGTCATACGTAGGGCGCACTATAAGTTTCTGGAACTGACCATTTAGATAAACGATATTTCAAAAAGAATTAATACATTTGAAAATGGAACTCTTTGGTTGTAGAATACAGTTTGTTTCATCTAACCGACAATTGTTTTTACATTGTGACGTCATTTTAAAAATTGCATGTTGTCATCACTATGGATTTAAGTTGTGAAAATTTTCATAGTATGGTTTTCTACGATTTGAAGTGCAAATTGATAGCTTAGCACAGCCTCGCTCGGCTTCAAACTGTTTTTGACGATGAAACACCATGATTATTTATATTTGGTTTGCAGAATTTAAGTACGATTGTGTCAATTTCGTGATGGTCGCCTGTCCATTGTTGTAAAAAAAAAATGGATTCTGTTCGCCGTATGATCGAAACAGACAGATATGTGACCTATCACGAGATTCGGGCATCTTTAGGCATAGATATGAGTCAAATACATTCAATTCTACATAAACAATTGGGTATAAAAAGCTGTACTCGCGGTGGATTTCACACAAATTGACTGAGGCTCAAAAAATTGACCGCGTCACATGGTGCAATGCCATGTTTACCAGATTCAAGGAAAGGGCATCAAATTTGGTCTGGGACATAGTAACAGGTGACGAAATATGGATTTATTGCTATGACTCCAAAACAAAGCAACAATCGACTGTATGGATCTATCGAAATATGCCGAACCCAACCAAAGTGGCGCGCGAGCGAAGTGCCGCTAAGCGGATGATTGCATATTTTTTTTAATAAAATTGGATACATGGCTACTGTTGCTTTGAAGAGTTGTTGTACTGTGGATAGTGATTGGTTTCAATAATTTTTGGTAAACCATTTGTTTACCGGAAGTTATTGACGAACTCTATAAAAGTTATCGTAGACGTTGTATCATCTTGCAGCACAACAATGCCAGTTTTCACATGGCTAAACAGACAAATTTATTTTTGAGAGAGAAGAACGTAGAACTCATGAGATCACTAAAAGAGGCTATCGAAGAGTATGAGAAACATGTTTCTGAGGTCACCAGGGAGGAGTAGCATAAATATTTTCAAAATTGGCTTATTCATATGAAAAAGTGCATTTGTGGTAAACGAGAATATTTTAAGAAACAATAAATTAATTTTTGACTATTCATAGTAATTTTTTCTCATTCATTCCAGAAATTTTCAAGGCGTCCTACGTGTACACACTACGCTGGTTTTATATTTTAAATGCGGCTAGGGTTGTCAGTATTGCCTAATGGAAATTTGAACAAGCCTAAATTTCACAATCAGATATAATGAAATAAAACGCACATAGCACCCAAAAGTTAAATATTAAAAATAAAAGGTTAATTTATGAATTGTTAATATTATCAATTAGTGTTCGTCACATGTTTCGATGAATGCGTTTTTGACACCTAAAAAAATATTTTTGGCTCAGTCGTCTTATTATTTTCACTTTCTTTGTGTCTCCTTTTCTGACTTTGATTTGTTTTTTTTTTTTTTTTGGGTAAATGGACTTAAAGACTACCTAAAGATTTAGACTTACTCTTCGTACAGACAGATCTAAGTTCGTTTATACAATCCACAATAGGAAAGATATTTGCTTCGTGCAATCGTGCAAGTTTCTATTGCAAGAACGCATCCTACTTCGAACCTTTCTTTGTAACATATGACGATTGACTAGAATCTTTTTAAATTTTATAACATATTATATAATATAATACATTCGCCTTTTTCGTATGAAAGACAATAATTGAAAATGAAAACTCATACGTCTTGGCAACAATTGAAACAATTGGTTATTGTTATTTTTCCAGTTATTATAAATATATTATATAGACTATAATAGTTAGGTATCTTAATACAATTAATACGTACTTTGAAATTTAAAAATAAATTTATGCGCACGCAAGGCAAAAAAATTCTGTAATGTTTTGTGATAATATAAACTGAAAAGTGCAAGCCCGTGTTTTTAAGTCGCGCGCGCGAGCAAACACTCCGCTAGCCTAACGAAAGAAATAAATTTGAAATTCTTGAAATTTTTTGACAGGTGTTTCCAATTTGTAATGTGATGAAACTACCTATCAGTTAGTTATAGATATTAAATTTTAAAACAATAAGGAAAAACGTTAATTGCAGATTCGATTCGATTTTATTTTTTTTAATTCTCACTTTTCAGAAAAGTTGTGAATGTACTGGTTTACATTTGGAATAATTTAATTATAGGTGTACTAGGCAATATCTAACAGTTATGACCGCTTTTGTATTCATATATTTATGAAATTCAATTTAATATTAAGTTAAAAACATCCCCATAATAAATAAGTTCTATCAAGTCTTTTGGACGAGATTTTGAATTCGGTAATGATTATGACTACTATTATTTTGGTTCAAAAACGGAGTGATAAATCGTTTTATATCATTTCAGTATTGATTTGAAAACGTCAGCAAAGATGGTGTCCCATTGAGCTAAAGAATTCCAAGTAACTTATGCTCAGTAGTAGATTGGAGTTAAAAAGAAACGCTTTTTTAAAGTATAATAGATGGATGGTTTGAGACTATTTGATTTTGGACAAAAAAAATAATTAGCACAGTTACAGAGTTCACCTTGGTAATATTTGTACACAAGAACTTTATCTCGCGCGTTGTTAACTGTTGCCTAGTATGCGCTAAATTGATCGAATCGTTACTTATTTAGATAAAAAGTTATAAATTACGATTTGTCTGGATTATTCGCTCTAATATAATACTAAAATTGAAATCTCTTTGGGTTTTGGAATATTTTCCAAATGAAATTTTTCAAGTCTAAGAAATTTTTAGCACTGTCATTGTTCTAAATTCGTTATACTGTTTTTATGTGTACACTTTTGTATTTTAATTTAGCATAGTAAACTTGTGCATACCTTTCCTATTCTACAAAGACAAACCAGGGTTTCCGTGCATGTTTTATACCACTGTCGGCTGTCAGGCTCTCTTTCAATCAAATATTAAATATTTTTTTGTTGAAGTTCATTCGGATTAACAGTATACACCTCGGAAAACAAGTGTAATCTGAAACTTAACTATGAAACAGAACTCAAGAACGAGTATACATATTTATAGACAATAGAATATAAAGAGGGAAAGAAAATACGAAACAAAAAGTTCTTTCTTCTGTTGAGTACATGTTTCATAGCACTTCGTGAACGGTATTAATGGATCGCGACAAAATGCTCAATGTTATTCGAATGACTTTAAGAGGTTACGGCAACGATAAAATTCGTAAACAGATACATCTCGGTGCTCGTATCGTCGGTCAAATGTGTTATTCGGTTTGGAGGTCAAGGATAGAATGTTTTTTTTGCATGTTTACCCACACGTGTATTCGCCCAAACGTTTCGCTGTTTTCGACCGGTTAGCGAACGTTTATACGTAGGTACTTAGTGTTAAGCCCTTGTGAGATGTAGGGGAGAGTTTAATCAAACTCGCAAGTCCGAGGATTGGGAGCATCGCGTGTAGCAGTAATTTAGTTAGGTACCTCGTATTGCTATTTATTTATGTGATGGCTAGCTTTGGTCCCAGGCTCCGTCGTACGCCTGAGAGGTCACAAACTAAATTATAGACCCTAACCTTGAACTATTTTATGTACACCTATATAGCCATGACGCTAAGTAAATTAATAATACACGCGCCAAAACCTACTCGATTGTTAACTGTTAATTACATTCTACTTTTTTCATTTATAAGATTATTTCAAATATAACATGTTAATTACATATATCATTATTTCATATACAACATATTTCATTTAATTTTTTAATCTAATGTTGCTTCTTTGCATTGGAGTGATACTCAAGTATCACTCAGTTTCAAAACGATTATAATATCATATTATTATAATATCGTAGAAAAGCTACATTGTCCTATGAGTATCTGAAGAAAGACAGAAAAAGTTATTATCCACAAGTACAACACTCTTCGATTAGGAGACCAAGTATTAATTATTTATTGTTTAAACATCGTAAAATCTGTAATTATAAAAAAAATATTAATTTATTATTGTCAAGTTTCAATGTACATTTTAAAGACAAAATTATTATTAAAATAAGTAATTATAAGTAATTGTTTACATTAAAATTAAAGTGAACGATTCTTTATTATTCCGTGCCTTAAAAGGAAAAATGGAACCCTGAGGTGCCTATCATTTCTGTGTGTTTATCACAGAGATTTTTCTCTAAGACGATATAACGTAGAATTTTAAAATGTTGATTTAATACTAGGTTTTGATGACGCGCGTATGTACCACCAGTGAACGATAGAAAATTGAAAATTATGATTCTCAGATAATTTTCTTAGCTATTTTTGAACTTGGAGCGCTCGAAAATCTAGTTATTAACACAAAGAGATGTGTAGATAATAAAAACTTGGGCAAAAAATATACGAATCGTTATATTTTTTGAATGAATTTTCGTGCTAAATGCCACTTTTGTGTCATTTTAGTTTTTTTGGCTGTGAAAGAATAAATACTGATCAATAGTGATATATAATTTTCCTAATTTATATAAATTAATGTTACTTTGCTATAATATAATTGGCCAGTCAGACTATATAAATCTCTGGTTATCTGTATCTTTGATAAAGCCGTTAAGAGTATGTATAGTAAATAAGAAAAGAGAAAGTTTTCCATGGATACGTCTATTTACAAGAATGAATGTTTCAAACTAAGTTTATTAAACACAGATCGATGGAAAAAAAATGAAAGAATAAAAAAAACATTCCGAAATTATGCAAACGTTGAGCTATAATTGCGTATATAAATAATTCAACCACCAATCAATTCGGAACAGGTAGAAAAATTTGTTGTGTTTATTTCATTTATCAACATGATTGCATATTCAAGTCCACGCGCTAGTGAATTGTCGATATAGTAGATCTCATACATACTGAATTCGTTCACTTATGTACTAACAGAGGAATTTAGTAACAAATGAAAAGACCTTAGACTCATACTCGCCAACTTTCTCCAGTTATGGACCAACAGATGGCGTCATGCATAAGTTAATGCCCACAAAACCCACAAAATGATCTCTATCACAATGAACGAAAACACAGAAGTGTCCACGTCAAAAAGCGCCAGTCGTCACTGGAGTTTTCTGAATTTAGACATCTTTAAATATCTAGCAATATAATATATTTTTTTATTGTTGCTTCATTAAGCTATAATAAAACAATTAAAACTTCTATTGTGTAGGGTAGGATTCTTTGATCCTGCTTTACACAATCATTGATACACAATAGAAGCTTTAATTGTCTTATAAAAATAATAATTTATTAGAACACGTTTTATAAATGCATATAAGTAAATAAACGAAGCACTCTGCAAGGGGACACGCAGCACATATAAAGTATTTACTTATATTTGAATTCAATTTCAGCCAATTCATTAATATTTTAATTGTTACAATGAGGTGAATTTGAGTAAGTAGGAAAAGTTTAATTCGGTCTATTGACTGTGGTACGGCATAGCTCAGTGATGGTGCAGAACTCTAAAATGTGCGAGCCCGATTTGTTCTCGGCCCGTTTTTTTTTTTATAATTCCAGGCGTTCATTGTAGCACGAGACGACCTTCATATGTATTGACCTACCGAATAATATATAGTCTACAGACGCGTTGATTCTCAGACTTGCCAGGCCGAGCAGTTGTGTCGCGACGTGTGCACGCGCATATTCCCTGGCGTGTTTACTTCTGTTTAGACGTGTAAATATTTTGACATATTTATATTTTTTGTGATATCGTTCTCCAAATAAATCGACTCGCAGAAATGTCCGTTGTCCTAGAATTTCCAGTGGAAAAGGAATATTCCAAAAATCTTAAAATAATTCCCGATGATATAAAACTATTAAGGCAATGGGTCAATGCTCAACCGCATCTTCCATTTAATTATATTACAGGTGAATAATATTATAGTAAGTAAAAGTCATTTTGTTTTTGGAATGATTGTTAAAGCCCTCCAATCTACAACGAGCGGCTATAATACTAATAGAAAAATGAAGGTCAGGCACATTAACATACTGTCACGTAACTCTTTCATGAAACTTCTTTAGTTTAATCTCTAAAATGCAGTATGTTATGCATTTATTGAAGGGTAATAGGGTTATAGATAAAAATATCACATTACAATCATTCCATAAATTATAAGTAGGGTTCCGATATAACATTTTTTTATATTACATCTATCGTAAGCAATTTTTTTCGTAATAGTCTGCAGGCTGAATTAGCCGTGTTCAATTGATAATTATTCGACCATACATGTGCTAAATATCTAACAGTAATGATACTTTATTGTGCAGTTCAGTGCTACTACATTCATTGAAATGTACGCTCGTCTTGACTTGTACGTAGAACGTGCAGAGTTTTTCTAAACTCACTTTTTCATTTGTATCGCTTTGTATTTTTCAGATCTGGATTTAATTTTGGCCTATCACAGCTGTGATTACGAAGTCGAGGTCGCCAAGCAGACAATTGATCTTAATTTCACGCTAAGGACAATATTTTGTTTCTATCAGAACAGAGAGGTGAACAACAACATCGAAATCGTTTTCCAAAAATGGTATGAGATAAAAAGTTATTCAATTTCTATTTAATTATTATTGTTTTCATGTCCTGTCATAAATAATTATTCACGAATTACTTTTATGAGTTTCGTATTACTCATAAAATGTAATCGAAATGGTTTCAAGTCGTACTTTATGATAGAAAAATGCACCGTTCTTATTGTGCTTATGGTATTATCAATTGTTGAGATGAAATGAATTAATTCTATAATAACATCTTGAGAAACATTAACATCTCTCGGCAATCTTTGCTGCTATTTGTACTATTTTTGTTTAAAAATGACAAATACTGCAAATACATGTACCTATTACGTACGGCGCACTGAAAATTTGTGCAATGAATGAGAAAAAAATACTATGAATGGTCAGAAATGAATATATTGTTTCTCAAAATATTCTCCGTTAGCATGAATGCACTTTTTCAATAGAATAAACCAATATTGATAACATTTATGCCACTCCTCCCTGGTGACCTTGGAGACATGTTTTTCATATTCTTTGACAGCCTCTTCTAGTGATGAAAATCGTTGACCGCGTAATTTGTTTTTAATTTTTGCGAACATAAAAAAAGTCACAATGTACTAGGTCAGAACTGTATGCAGGATTGGTTATAATTTATACGTTTTTTTCTTTTAAAAATCTATTCATCTGTTTAGCCGTATGAGAACTGGCATTGTCGTGGTGCAAGATGATACGACGTTTACGGTTATTTTTACGAAGTTAGTCAATAATTTCCGGCAAACAAATGATCGTGTACCAATCACTATTCACGGTGCAACAATTCATCAAAGTAGCTACTTGTCCTGTTTTATTAAAAAAATAAGCAATCACTTGCTACGAGGCACTTCGTTCGCACGCCACTTTGGTTGGTTTCGGCTCATCTTGATAGACCCATACGATAGATTACTTTGTTTAGGGATTGTAGCAATAAATCCATATTTCTTCACCTATTACCATGTCTCACACCAAATTTGACGCCCCTTCCTTGAATCAGCTAAGCATGGCATTGCACCAAGTGACGCAGTCCGTTTTTTGAGCCTTAGTCAAATTATGTGGGATCCACCGCCATCACTTTTGTGTGGAATTGATTGTGTTTGACTCATATCTATGCCTGAGAATGCTCAAACCTCATGGTAGCTCACATGCCTGTCTGTTGCGATCATACGCCGCACAGCATCGATGTTTTTGTTTACAATGGCAGACGGGCGACCGTCACGAAATTCGTCACTGAGCTTGACACGACCGCATCTGAATTCTGCAAACAAGTTGTAAATAGTCATCCTTCATGCTATTTCATCGCCGAAAGCAATTCGAGGCTCTGCTGAGCTGTCAAATTACACTTAAAATCATAGAAAATTATACAACGAAAATTTTCACGATTAAGTACATAGTGATGAAGAAACGAAATTTTTAAAATTACGCTACAATGTAAAAACAATTAACAGTTAGATGAAAAAAACTGTACTATGAAGCCAAAGCATTCCATTTTCAAATATAAAAGTGGCCAATTCCAGAAACTTATAGAGCGCTCCAAGTGTGCTCTTCTCACAAAGCGTATTTACACACGGTATATTTATTTAAAATATATTTTTAGAGTTTTTATCTTGTTCTTCGCAACTGTTGTTTTTCTATTATTGGTGATTCAACTTACTTTTATTTTAGCCAAGTAGAATGTACGTGAGGATTGACATTTAAATTTAATTTCTTAGGTTGCTACTACCACTGTCCACGCCCACTGTCAAGGGCCACCGCGCTTTATACTGTCAGTTACTAGATGAGGATCCTAAAGACTTTGTTTACGTTGATACAGTGAGGTAAGACATTTTAATCTTCTCTAACACTGTATGGTTCTTCTTTCGCTGATCAATGGAAAATCAAAAGAATTATAGTTTTTTAAATAGAGAAAAGTTCGTAATAAACTAGCGATCGCTCCAGTGTCGAAATTCATCCATAAATTATTAAATTTTTAAGTTCCAACATTGTTGACTTTATTTTCTTAAAAATAAAACTCTAAAATCATTGCATGTAATTTGTTTGAATCTTGTTTTATTAATTTAGCTGCGAACGGGTATAAATACGTCGTTAGCGTGTGTTGTTTGCCTTAAATGCTTGCAATACTCATTAAATTAAAATTTTAATCTTAGTAACAGTTGAAAAATAGTATGTATTGACGACGTATTGAATGTATTTATCTAATGGCGTATTTGTATACGCTCGCACCTAACGTAGATATAAAAATTTGTAAATTGCATGAGGAATGATATACGCCAAATAATACATAATGAATCCTATATAAGTAATAAGCGTATTGAGTATTCCACAAAGCTAGTAAATTGAATTTGTTGAACTATAACGGATGAAGACTTCTATAGAGAGGCTTCGACTGTAGTCGAAAGTCGAAAAAGAAAATGTTTTAAATGTTTCTTTTATTGACAAAAGCAAAAAAGCTACTAAATAACAAAAAAAAGAAAATAGGTTGACAAACAGCCTCTGTTTTTTATCTGCCTATTTATGTAATAGATGCAGTGAGTATTTTTAAGAAAGATGATATATTGAAAATATTTTGATCGATAGTCAATATCCACAATTTAAAAAAAATTAAGCTCGATTTATTTGTTTTGAGCCCTAATAATTGTTTTAAACTAACACTGCTTAGGATTAATGTATATTTTACTTTTTATAACAAACGTTCATTACTTGCACACATGTAAATCCACCTATCCATACAAACGCACTCGCGCATGCACCACACATTCACGTACACACATGCGCACATAAGTACACGTACACACATAGGTATGACTGCCGTTATAGCTAAAAAATTCACATTTCTTATTGTACATTGTGTTTTTGTTAAGCTAATGTCAAATGGTCTTCTATTTAAGTAATTTTGACAAATTTCTCAATTAATTTTTAACATTAGTCGTTACTACAAAATTATTATTTGTTTCGGTTGCAAACGACATTTTAATAACTCAATATTCAATTTTTAAAATCACAGCATGCATACTGTAACTTAAAAAAAAATAGATATTACTTTATTAATAGCTCCATACCATGCGAAATAGCTTTTAAGTTTTCTTTTGTTTCCCGTTTCCAGAGCGTTTATGATGGTGATGGATCTATGGCAATACGAAGAAGGGACTGTGCCTGGTGTTGTCGTCATCCTCAATATGGATAAGATTAGTCTAGGACATTTGTCCCGTGTCGATTTACTCGTTGCCCAGCAATTCTTCTATTTCTTGCAAGTAAGAACTCGTGTTTATACATATATATATATATATATGCATTATTTAACTTTTGTTTTAGGTATATGGGTCTAGAAACCTCGATAATCTGTGTTAAGTGAAGAAGTTGGCAAGCTGTTCATATTTATATATGGCTTAAGCTATTATTCAATTTAATATATATTTTTAAAATATTCTCTGTCTGTTTGATTGTTTGAACAGGCTAATCTCCAAAATTACTACATGTCTTTTTCTGCTACTTTCATAAATAATTTGAGCATATCTTGGGAAAACATAAGGATTAATTTCATCAAAACGGTGCATGGATCATTTGTTGTTTTTTAAAACTACATTCCGCGTTCATTAAAAAGCTAGTATAAAATGAAATTGTAAAATATATAAAAGCAAAATTTGGGCTACATTTCACTATAGTGTGTAAATATCTTATAATTGGTTTTGAAATTGAAAACCAAATTTTTTTTGCATTTAAAATGTCGAGAACTCGACACGTTTCTAACATCAAAGATATTTTAAAATGCATTGCCGCAGTTGGCCCGTAAGTTTTTTTTTATTTCAGGAAGCCATGTTCGTACGACTGAAGGAGTTTCACTTCATGAACGCTCCCAATTTCATGGACAAAGTTTTGACGCTGTTTAAGCCCTTCATGCAAAAGGAATTATTGGAGGTCGTACACGTCCATCAACGCGGCGCGAACACTTTGGACGCTTTTATGCCTCGACCCGCTTTCCCCAAAGACGCCGGCGGCGAAAACAAAGATTCATCGATACTCAGAGGTTAGAAAGTCGCTATTGTTGTTGCGATGTTGTGCATAAACATCGATGATGTTATTAACGAAATAATTTTTTTTTCAGATGAAATATGGTCAAAAATCAAAGCGAACAAGCAATTGATCGTCGATGAAAATAAGAAAAGAGTGAATGAATCACTGCGGCCTGGAAATCCCAAAACAATCAGTTCTATATTCAGCGGGATCGAACACACGTTCAAAAAACTCGATATCGATTAATGATTCTTGGACATTGTTTGTTAATGCACTCCGTTGAGTTTACATTTCCGTGGTCGGTGTCTTGTTTTCTTATCGATTAAAAGTGAATGTTTTTCAACTTTTCAGCCCGGAAAAATCTTTTTTGATAGTCCAAGATAAAAAAAAACTACATTTTTTATGTAGGCGAAAAGAATCGATTCGCTTTTTGAACGCAAGAAAAACCAATCCAGCGTACGTTTAGAAATAAATATAGAAAGGCTTTATTCGTTATATTTTTTATTCTTTTTCCAATAGGAAAGGATTAATCCAATCCTGTAGGATTATTTACAATTAATAATAATTTTATGCATTTAAACAAGAAAAACCTATGTATTACATTTAATGAAAAACATTTACATATTATTTAAGGAAATCTTATCTTTATACGCATCACATCACAAACATATATTCTTAAAGAGCGAAAAATTTTGTATATCATAGACAGCAAATTTATTCCTATCTCAAACTTTCGAATCTCTCGCTACGTTCAGGATTTTGCTTTAGAATCAAACACACTTTGCTTGTGACTACATTACGGAATCCTTCACTTACTCTGGATCCAAAATAAGAACGACTGTTTTGCTTTCACTATAAAAATCGCCTTTTCTCTTTCAAATAAATAGCTGGTAATATTCCAGTACAGACGTGGAAATCAGTACATATAAGTTGAACTACTCGTTTGGAATCTTTGAATATTGCATTTTTTTAATGATATATTTTCAATGGGTTTATTTGTGTGTTTATTCGACAAATGAACTAAACCTGTCCTTCCAGTTACGCTGTCGAATAGGAATTGTGAAACACGTTAATGTCCATACGGACTAAGTTGTAGCACGTTATAGCAATAAATAAGTAGAACGTTAATGATGCCTTTTAATTATGCGTAAATATATGTTATAACATTCTTGTATTACGACTGTGGTGTGTTTCAAGTATATTCCCTTTACAACTCCCTGTAGTACAACTCGAACTTCTTGATTTTGCCCGAAATGTTTAAAAACAATACTTGAAACGACTTGCTACGATATTCTAATTCCATTATTATTGGTTTTTATTCCATTGGTAATATTTTCCGTTTCCAAATAATATTATTCGCAAATCATGCTATCAGTTATCAAAATAAACAATAGTCGTATTTGAAAAATATAATCTTGATAAAGCTCGATGATTCAACTCGATTAATAATTTTCTGGGCGTAGTTGAAAATACACGATTTATCAAACGTATGGATATATAAAAAATTTTGACGGCTTAGTCCGTAAGAACATGTTGATACAACACTTGCGGCCGGGTTCAGTGGTTTACGTTTCCGCTGTAAGTTTCATCTCCTTCTAAAATGTTAATAAAATCAAACTGTCGTTGTGTATGACAAGTGACAACGCACGCGGCGTCGGCGTGACGCGCAGGAAATTGCTTCTTTGACTGGGAAACTCCTTCGATCGCGTCGCCTACCGCAGGCACTGGCGTAGAAAGCGAGTCGCTCACTGACGTTATTATATTTTAGCCAACCACTTATCAATAGCTTTCAGAGTCAAATATGTAACAAGTGTGTAACACTAGCATTCGCACGTGGCTCCGCCTGCGTGGACATGGAATTAATTCTTTCATACTTTGAATCGACCTGTCACGCTGTCATACACGTTTCCGACCTTGATTCCGCCCTCGATTGCGATGCCGATCCTGCCCTTGTTTTGATTGTGATCTGGATCCCAGTTCTGTCTTTCATTCAATTCCGATGAAATTATCCGAGAAAAACAAATTATCCTACACTGAAAATACATGTACTGCCGTTGTTTTTCTTAATGTAATTTTCATAATAAAACGATGTCGCTTTCGCTCTTGATCTCATTCCTGGGTCGATGTTAAACATCCTTTAAATATTGCTGTTACTAATAAATCAACCAAATAGTCAATTCTATATTCACGTAAGCGAAACTTTGAGTAGTATAATATTGGGGATTCTAATTCACTTGTTGTCTACTGAACATCTTAACCCGTTGAAACGTCTCGCTTCGCTCTCGTGAATGAAGATATTTAATAGGAGATCAAGTGATCAAGGCTCTCCAATTTTTTCAGGGGTCTAAACGCTCATATCAGACGTGGTCGATAGATGAAAGATATTCAGTAGACGACAAGCGATCCAGGCTCTTCAATTATTGTAGGGGTCTAAACACTCACAATAGATGTGATCAACTGATTAATGATATTTAGTGTAGGACAGCTTTCCAATAAGTTTTTTAGATAAAAAAAAATTCTGCACACTCACCATTTCATGTGAACAACTTCGCGGACACCACAGATAGACTTTTATAAATGTGTAAAATTGTTAATTTATTCTCTGTGAACCGACAACTCAAAACATATAAGTTAGTGGCAGAGGCGTGAAATAATTATCAAAATAAAGTTTGTAATTTTGATTCTTTGGTAAATCATGTGCCATTATCATAACTACGATGCATCTAAATCGGGCTCTCCAGTGAGTACAATGTTTTCAGCTCCAGTTTCCCCTTCGATTTTATAAGCAAACCCACTGACTCCACTAAGCACATATATTTCATATCTCCATTTACGGGGCCTTTTGGGGTTATAACGCTTCATAGTATTTCTAGCTTTCCTGGAGCAGATTTTTTTGTCTACGCCTATATTCCTACTTGGTAACTTCACTAAAATTTTCATTCAGTTTATTAACAATGGGTCTTATTTTTAATAGTCTGTCAGCACCCGGTGTATTGTGTTAAGGCATTCTCGAGTTATCATTTAAATGAATGAATTGCCTTATTCTTTCATATTTATTTTTCGGCATTGTTTCATATATCAAAGATGTTCCAATATTTGTAGTCCAGTGACTAATAACTCTCGGTAGTTTTATCAATAACATAAAAAAATTATTCCAATTAATTGTTGAACATGGATTTAAGTAACAAAAAAAGGTCGGTTAGGATTTTTTTGGCCAATATATAGATTAGTATGTTTAGCAATAATGTGCATATTTTTTTTTGGGAAAATGATAAAGAAAGAATTGTATGGGTGTATCCAGTTAAACTAAATCAGATTGCAAAGTACTGTTTCCTGAAAACTTTACTTGTTGGTCGTTTAGAATAATATTCTTTAGTTTTCATTGCAATTCTCTTACTTTGTTCTTTTTATTATTATTTTTGACTGATGGAGTTGCTTGCTGATCTGATTTGACAGCTTGTGGAACAGTTTCAGTATTTTTTATGAGATCAATAATTGAATCTAAGTCAATAGCTGTGGTATCCGCATCATTGTTGGACATAGAATTTTCTTTAAACAACGATTCAAATTCGGGATCTATCACATCATCGTTATCAAAATCCATTTCTTCTTCATTGTCTTCACATGCGTGAAGAAAGTTAAAAATTTCATTGTCATGAAGGTGACGGCGCCGCGAACATACTAAAAAAAGATATAGGCAAAAATTTTTCATCAGTCAAGCATTTATAAATCGTCACAATTTAGTTGACAAAATAAATGAATAGAAATTAAATATATATTTCATATATACAATATACTAATTAAATAAATAAACATAACGCGATTCTATATTTTTTTCCCTCGGCCATCAATGTCACAAAAGTGTCACAAACAATAGTAGGTATCTTTTAAGTACATGAATTCAAAAAAATTGATTAACAAACTATCTAATATGTATCAAGTTTTAAGTACTTACCCAATACTTTAACAGAACATCGTGTCAATTCAGGACAGCAAAAACGTGTGGCACTCCGGAACTGCCGCGGTAAAACTATTGCATAGCATTTTTTATCAACTTATGCAATTATAATTATTTATTTATTGAGGCAATATTTTTTTCTTTGATATTAATTCAAGTTTTTCATCACTTTCTTCATTAAAAATGCACTTTGTTTATTAATATTTACACAAATTTTACGCGTATAGCTATTCACCAGCAACTGCTATTCACTGTTGTACATAGGAACACCTATGTATACATGTATACTTACGGGGCGCATGCGGTGAGTGTGGCATTATAAAGATATGATAGATACTCATACACCTATATACTTTCTCACAAACAGCTGCTTACTTATTCGTCCGATTTCGGAGCAGCTCGTCTCGATCCATGCGAGCTTCGTACAGTCGTACCATATACAAGTACGTATACGTTAAGCGAACGCTCGGCCGAGCTACATGGTAGGCGGAGTGGGGGGTGTTAGGTTTTATTTTCGTTACGGAATTTCTTGATTCAGTCGTCGCACTCAAAGCCCGTGATAAAATCTATGCAATAGCTTAACAATTTTTTTTATGAATTCGAAAATTTTGCACGCACCGACTTGTCGCGACAACCAAACTGTCAAACGAAACTTTCAATAATATACTAGCAGCACTGTCTCTGTGCACGGTGGTGTATTATTTCAATAGTGCGGTAAGTACTAGTGATGCGACAATATGTTAAAAGGAAATGAATATGGTTCATATGGATTATATAGGATCGTTTTTAGTTTGTTACAGAAATGCTACAAAGAGTTAAAATTTCATCGATTTAATGGTATCAAAACTAGCCAAATACAGCACAACCAGAGAGATTTAACTACAACTTTTTACTTAAAAAATACGAAATACTTTTTCTTGACCCCCGACTTTTTGATACATATATGAATCTAAAAAAATGAAATAAGTGTCGAATTAATTGTAAAACAACTAAGATGCATAAAATAAATAAAACTTTTTGGATAAAATAAGGTTTCTTCAGGTGTGCCCAGAGAATGTAAAGGTGTAGCAGGCGAATTGTTGTACACTTTAGTAACTGTTACAAAAGCGACAAAGGGTAGAGAGGGAGGCTTAAGGTAGGATTGTAGTCATTAGCAAATCATAAGTCTTTACAAATTTTTCGGAAATTATATTTCAAAAGTATTATTGATAATGTTGTGAATGTGGCAGGATGTTGAATTAGAATGCGTAGAAGGGAGTTTACAAGAAATACGGACCATTTTTCTTTGTATTTTGAGATATAATGGATAAGCTTTGATCACGCGCCAGATTTGGAAAAGTATGATCTGAGTATTATGATGTATATATGAAATATTAAAATAGGAATAAAACTTAAACACTAGACGGAATTGCAAGCTGAATTTAGTTTGAGATTAAAATGGTAAAATCGATTTGGTTCGAGATCGGACAGCTACAAAATTAAACAAATTTTTACGGTTTTAAATTCGATAAACACTTACTAATAACGTCGATGCTTGTAATCACGAGTGATACTTTGAATCAATACAGGTAAAGTTGTAATGATACTTAAAGGATAACAAGTAGAGTTTGTTTGTGTTCATTTTTTATATCTTCTTATGAATATCTAGTTATTAAGCGGA
This sequence comes from Eumeta japonica, assembly GCA_005406025.1. Classification (NCBI taxonomy): domain Eukaryota; kingdom Metazoa; phylum Arthropoda; class Insecta; order Lepidoptera; family Psychidae; genus Eumeta; species Eumeta japonica. Next base: position 422,496 of record BGZK01000270.1, read on the forward strand.
GATTGCAATTTTTAACTCTCCAAAGCAATCCTTATGTATAAAGATATCTACAAGAAAACTATAGATTAATGATTTGGTGTTTATGCAAAATGAGGACCTTTTTTGTTAATAAACAAATTACTATATTATTATTAAATAAATTCTTGGTATAAAACAGTGTTATAAAATTTTGGAATATCCAGAGGAAAAATTCCATGGGTATGACTAGTTTAACTTTTTATAGGGTTTTGTACTGGTTTTGTGTTTGACAATTATAATATTTGTGCATAATTAAATTTGAAAACAGCTACTATAGTTTCGTGTTCGTTCTTCTCGAAGGAGGACTGCTTACCGAACGAATCGTTTTCAAAAAGTACAAGGATCTATTTAAGAGTTATGTAGAACCGACATAATAAAGACACTCTGAATTTGAAGTTCCTTCACAATAAATTATATAATTCTAAGAGAAAGAAACGTTAATCAAAATAATCTCATTATTTCTATTATTTCATTAAAACCTTATTTCTGGGAGTATACACACATACAATAAAAGATTAATTTGTACTCTCTTCTTAGCTTGTTTGTCATCGCGTATGTGCCACTTCCAGTTCGTCATCTGCCGTGTTTATGCGACAGATAAATAATTGTTCTCTCCCCTTATTGTGACACGCATATGCTACAAATTATTCGTTTCCGAGACGAGACGATTTTCTTGCAGAAATATGAAGACGAGAAAGATTAGAGGACAATTTAGTGACAATTGTTAAAAAAGACGTAGCGACTGTCCGTAAGAGCTGAAAATACTCAATGCCATTTAAACATGATTGTTTCAAGGTTATTTTACACGACGAGAATTGTTTGATGAATTGAATGAAGTGTCCAGAAAATTTATAACATGCCTGCACGTTGCTGATTCATTCTAATAACATGTATGTATGTGTGTGTATATATAAATAACATATTACTAGTGTTAACATTAAGTAATTAAGAAAACCTATATTACACAGCCTTTATTACACTTTCGTGCCATTTATTCGAAATCTGATTCGTCGCTGCTATGGGTATTTTTATACCTATAACTACCATAAAAATTTTCATTATCAGAACATTTGCTCATAGAATTACAACGTAGTGTACTCTCTACTTGCATTGGCGTCCAGTCTCCGAAAAACCATGTCGATTTTAGAAAACCTTCTAAAAACCAGCAATTACTTTCCGCGTTCAACTTAATACAGTATGGCTCAGCGGCATTTAGCCATATCGAATTAGCAAAGATCGCCTGCAACAAATTTCCAGCACCGTAGAATATGAGTCGAGTCGAAACCTTCCTATTTTTTTGTAAATTCCATTTTTTTGGAGTATATTTAAAAAAAAAATCTTCCAGCATTTACGCAATGACAATTTGCGATGTCATACGTAAGGAACGTAAACTCTTGGCGTACTTCAGTTTTGCTTTCAGCAAAAATGTCATTTGGGTTAGTCAGGGAAAACTTGTTAAACTTTCAGGCACTTTAACGGGTAGCAATTCCTATTTGGCGCCACTTTTGTATAGGCAGAGGTATTCCATCGTACACAGATAAAAAAATAGGTTTAATTTGATATCTAAATAATGATTATGCATCATGAACACATAAATGTAACAATATAATACCTGTTTACTGCGAAGTGGTTGCGGCCAAGTGCGCAATAGCAAATGTAACTTTCAAGTTCTTTACATAGCTGTGAAATGTACTATATTTTATTTAAAAAGAAAGTGAATTAATTTTTTTCTTTTTTTTCCTTTATTTTAATTAGTCAATATTGAAATAATCAAAAATGCCAGTAGTCGCATTTTGATAGGCAACTTGACAAAAACATATTCCCCCGTTCATAAATATATTGTAGTAGTTAGGCTAGAAGTAGATAGCATGTGAGGTATCCGGTCTCCGTGCTTAGTCTCGCAAATGACGGTTCGCGTTCGATTTAAAATTTGATTAAGAAAGTAAAATAGAATAGTAGAATCCAAGTTCGCGTAAAACAAGAGAAGTGGTAGAGAGAAAAAACCATAGGAAAGAGTTGACAAGAGCTGATGCCCAAGTGCACAATGGTGATAGAAAAGTGGATTGATATAAGTAATAGGATAGAAAGACCGTACTGAAATTCGTAAAGAGAGACATTGATAAATCAATCAACAAATACTGGTCTTCTACTTATGTTTTATTGAAATAATTGCATTCCTGGACTATATCAAAGATTCTGAACGATACCCCCCCCAGAGCTACGCCCCAAAATATGTAAAAATTAAATTTTGAGTAAAAACTAGATGAACGTAGTAATGTCATAGGATATCGTACTAAAAATGTTATTTGTTATTATTACACATAAGGACTCGAGATTGTGTTTATAAAGGTACTTTTTATAAGGTTAAGTAGTGAGGTAAGTGAATAACATTTTATGTGTCTTAATGGTCACTATAAAAAAAATTGTATTTCCTATCACCAGTTAAATCTTATTTCGATCGACACTATAAAAAAATCACATTGATTCGGTAATACTGCATGTCGTATAGCTGTCGACCTTGAACTATTTGCGCATGAAGTTGCTTACTTACTCGCAAGAATTCCTTGAAATCTGTCTTAGTCACAGTTTACATTCGATCACAAAAGAAACTTACGTTCCGAATTTCAAGACTGTCGTTTGAACTCTATATTGACAGATCAGACTTTAGATTAGTTGCGTAATTTTTTTTATAAGAATTTATTCAATAAGTTTTTCTTTGATACGTATCTATTGGATATGTTTGCGACAAATCTTGTACGCTAAAGAAGTAGATCAGTTCAAAGATCCTTAAGATTTCCATTCCATTTCCATAACCACTGGTACAACAGCGATTGTGGATAGTTAAAATCTAATGACAGCACAATGCTAAATGTAACTATGAATTAGGCACCAGCCAAGATACGCGAGATATTACACATGTTTTGTTGTACATATCTTGTATTTGCTGGCAACACTGCGATGTTGTGATCTTGGCCAAATATTGGACTCGAATCATAACGAACTGTTTAACGACTGACGGTGGAAATGCCAAGGGATTGGCCCGATTATGACTATATTTAGGAAACAGTAATATAATGCCGTAATGAGCAAACGATAGCTTTATTAGTTAATATCGAATTTAACTTGTACTTTGTACTTGTACATGTTGCACACCTACATGTTTGCAAAAACATGTAGGTTTTCGACGTGATAACGTCTTATAAATCGATTAACGCCGGCTGCACGCATGAAAAAGTATGACTCGTTGTTACGTTCCGCCTGAGCCGAGCGTACAAGCGAGAGAGCAGAACAAGTGATAGAGAGGCACGATCGGTCTAAGCGTTCGGCTTGTGACGCATCTATCTCTTCCTTTCAATCCATCGGCCGATGGATTGAAAGTGAGATAAAAAATAATGATAATTATTTTGTGATACATGATAATTATCAATACTAAATGATACAAACTAATGATAATTTAGTGATAATAATTCAATTCAATACATAAAAGTATGCAATTTTTCATCAATGACGTTATCACGTAAAATTATCGTCCGTAAACCGACTTTACAGACAACCAATTTTTTGTGTGTACATTTATAACGTTGACGCGACTGCAACCAGGGGATGTACGAAATCTTTGCAATGGAACTCACGGAAGGATATGTTTTAACCAGTATAAAGCATGTCTTTGGATAATGGAAGATATCCAATCGATGTCTCAATCAAATTACTGAGAGTATACACATATAATATAATATATACATATATAGGCTTATATTTTTGCATTGTAGTGCCAATGACAATAAATTGTTATAATAATTTTGAACTTATATTGTACTCAGAACAATTATAACACACAGTACGTATTACTATGGTTTGTGATAACAAAGTTTGTTAAAAAATAAATTAATATTTCTTAAATATTCATACGCAACGCACCAAGGGAGTTTTTAGTGCAATTCGATTAAATGCTTATAACAGTTTTACTTCTTTAATACAAGTTTAAAATTTTATATATAATTAAATACAGTGAATAGTTATAGAAATTTAAATACCTAATCACATATCAATAGCTTTATATACGCAGTATAAAAATTAATATAATTTTGTTTCGCCAGAAATTGTAGCAATTAATTTGCGAAAGCTATTTCTCATTTGAATCGATTAGTTTCTGAAAGTAACATGGAGCACTGGAATGTTACTTGTGGTTTATTGTCATTCAGTTGTCTTTATGAGAACCCACCCTTTTCTATAAAAAATGTATTCGATCACCAAATGTAACAATATAATGTTTATTTTGTTTATTGCATCAATGCGTAGACAGAAAATCATATTTTTACATTATTTTTAAACCAATACTTATTGCACTTTTAGGGCAATTTCAAGGGCATTATAGTGCATTTCTAGTGAACATTGTGTCATAAAAGCTACAGTTTCTGTTAAAAGAGTGTTTTAGCGTTATACTCTACTAGTGTTATACATTATAAAATATACCTACATAAAATAGAGAACAACACCCTACTTTATAATATGATTCACAACCCTATATCTCGCCTAATTCGGTCTAAGAAGCACTGAATATTATTTATTCTTTTTCATGAACTTTAACCAAACAAACGTTAAAATTTAAGTATTACATTGTAAATCAAAAATACTTAAACTGATAATAAAGACAATTTAGTTTGTGAATTCGTTTTGTATAAATTCGATATATACGGTGTTCGCTATATTTTAGAGAAAATGTCGACGACGATGGATTTATTTTACTAGTCAGTTTACTACATATTTAACTAGTTTTTGCCCGCGGCTTGGCCCTCTTAGACATTCACCGATCAATCAGGTGTAATGAAATTCGACAAGGATATCGTTTACGCTTAGGAAAATTCCCTTTCTTAGACAAACACTTCCCATACGAGCAATTTTTAATTGTAAATATTAATAACTTTAACACAATTAAACTTTTTTGTTTACCTGTAACATTGCTAGGATTAATGTGTAATGTACAGAATCAAAATAAGTATCGAGAATGTAACGAGGATTAGAATCATAAGAGAAACGGAATCAAGATGTGGTAATCCAAAATCGTATTTAGAAATAACGACGAGATTGTGAGTAAGATTATAATGGTTTCCATATAATAAATGAGAGATTTATTATTATTTCTCCATGAAGTTTAAAAGGCTGGCAAGTGTATTAGCACTTGTATGTAAGGTAAAACTAATTTAATTTGTAGCATCACTTGTGTTTATCAGACAGTCCAAGAAAACACGAAGGAAGCTACGAATCATGATATATAGTAGAAACTGCGGTTTATTCATGAATCCACGTCAATGTATAGTCAATGAAGTGACGGTCACATGTCTTATTATGTACAAGTAATATGGTACTAACAAATACTTTTTAATATTTATTATTTAAAGCGACGTGTGGTTCAGCTCTTTATGAAGCTAATTCTGGTGTTTCATTTCAAACAAAGCGTGCTACTTTTACAAATATCGCGTCGTTCGCGAATGCTTTGTTTTCAATAACAACATTAACCAACATGGAGCGATCTAAAGGTTAGCATGTTATGCTGCCTTTAGCCCGAGCCTTTGTCCGTGTAGCGTACAAATTACAAAAAGTATTTTCTATTTTTTCTTCTACACTATAAATTAATTCGCATTTTGTTAAATTATCTTTGGATACCGCTTTGAATGCATTGGATATTTCATTTCTGATTATTTTAGATGTTACGCTGGATGTGTATCGAGAGAATCAGTCGGATCCTTACGGTGTTGGACATACAGTTCATAGTACAAATAATTAAATAACAACATAAATAAAACAATAATATTCTTCCGTATTAATTTACATACTAAAATTTTCATTTACAATTATGACAAATTAAACCATTGACTATAATTCGTATACAATCTGAAAACTTAAACATAAACGCATTACGTTCGTCGCATTCGCAACGGCGTCCATTAAAATCGCATACGATAGTAACGACGGAACAACAAGCTAGCGTGCGGGCATCATCGGGAAGCGGCCGTTGCACCCGCGTTTGTTTGCCATTCCCGCTACTTGAGCTGTTATTAATGCATGCTCCGAGCCCATAGTGATATTATTAGCCACCGGCGGCCACTCAGGATCTAGTTCTCGACGCCCGCGCCGCGCAGCACGACTGCCGGCCGCATTAGATAAATGATTACTTTCATGTCTGTTATGCCCCCGAACGTTATTATAATAAATACAATAATAACGATATAAGAAATGTTATTTTTCTGAAACGGGAATCAGGAATTTCTTATTGGTCCGAGTATATTTTTAATACAGTCTGTTACACAGTTTCTCTTTACTCGGGGACAAATTGATGTATAAAGCTGTCTGATGTAACTAGTTGTCAATTTATAAATTAGGGCGTATTTAAAGGCGCGGTGATGCGATGCTTCAGTATTTTACACGTGAATAATTTTGTAATGTCTGTGGTGTTTTATGTACATAATATATATTTTCTTGTATTATATATAAGACCTTGTCTATTTTGTAGGAGTCCTTGTATAAGATATGTATATGAATTGCGTTGTGTACAAAATAATTTGAGCCATCAGCGTTTTGAACAATTTTTTTATTTTATTATTATTATTATTATTTATATTTTCCAAGAGGTTAGTCTATGAACGAACATAAAGCCCGCCACATCTAGCCATAATTCAATTAATGTGTATTTAATACTGCTACGTCTGTTACAGGCTTAACGGTTCTTCCAAAATTTCTAAGTGTTTGTTTAGAATATTGTAAAATGTTTTAAAATATGTCACTGCTCTGTTGTTTACCAATGTTTTTTTTTTAGTTTTTTAAAAAGCGATAGCACATACTTTTGAATTGTACCATAGTTTTCCAGTTGCATTACTATGCATTCATAGGGTTCCAACGTTGTTTTCATAACTCCATATAATCTATGCATATTTTTTAATGTTTTTATAATTTTTAATGTAACGGGTTTCGGTTACTCCAAACCTATATTAGAAAAAAGGTTCTTTTGTTGATATGGGAATTCATACCATGTAAGTGATTTTTTTGTTGGAGAGTATTAATAATCATATGTTGTATTTATCTGTTATATTTTTATTTAATGTAATAATTTTGTAACATTTAGGGCCAACAATAAAGTCTATTTATACTATCCTCGATCATCATTTGCCATTGCTGTTATCTCTAACTTCATAATGTATAAAAAACTCGGCCAAGATATCGGACAATGCTCACTGCAGGATTCGGTAGCCGTTACTACTAAGAAATGCATTCCAAATTAAATTTTTGATTGTAAAATTTTGGATTAGTTGAGTGTGCACTAACACTTTTTTTTCGTTCTAAAGGGGTAAATAATAGGTTTTGATAAGTAATTATATAACAATCTTTTATACAAATTTGTATTTATAAACTTTTCATTATTCTTATATTTAGAAAATATTAAAGCGTTTCTTGAAAAGTTTTTAAGAACTTCCAAAATATGTGCCATATGTTGATTTTTCGTAAAAAAAAAAACATTTTTCATATTTTGTTACATGTATGGAGTGTCCCCTCTAAAAGTATTTATATTTGTTATTTAACTTCCAAATTTAGTAGCGGCTTAGACAAGACATCTATAATCCAAATTTCATCAATGTACATCTTATAGTTTTTGAGTAAAATGCCTGTGATGTACGGAAGGACGGACGAACATGACGAAACTATAAGGGTTCCGTTTTCGTCATTTTGGCTACAGAACTCTAAAAATGTATGTTTTACCCTATGGATGCCTAAACTATTGATTTCATCACGATAAATCTTTGGTGATATTTTGTACGCGCGAATGGGAAGGTTTATGAAAAAAAAAAAACTAATATTTGTACCATGTTTCATTCGCGTATTTGTACTACTAAACCGAATTACTGAACCGATTCTAAGAACTCTTTCACTAGTACAAAGCTACACCATTCAGTAAATAAGGCTCTTATATAATATTGCCTCCGATTTTATCCATATATTTATATTCTTAAGTCGATTTTAAATACTCTTTAACTCATAGAAAGCTATATTATAGCTTGTATTTTAATTTGACATTAGTATACATCCTTGGTTTTTATCTGAATCGGAACTATGACTTGTTGACGGAATCGGAATCGAAAGCGAAAGTCAAAAAAGGAAATGTTGTCATTTTTGTTCTCGACTTCCTCTTTAATCATACTCGATGAAATGACATTCGGTTTGGGTTCAGAATAATAGTCATGAAAATTCATCCAGTTTTTTAGGTCACTTCTCGTATAAAGAAATCTTACGGCAAAATCTAACCAATTCGAAATATCAGACCGAAACAGATAGACGACCAAGGGGATATCTCATTAAATTAGTTAATGAATATGTGGCTCGTTAAGTCAGGTTCGGGCTATTATAGCGTGGGGTGCGGTCGGTAAGTTTCGGTAAGTTTAATGATGAACGAGGGTCGCGCTCCAGCCCTGCATAAATGATGCATCACTCGCCCCCGCCGTGCGCCGTAGAGCATTACAAATCCCGTCGATTAAGAGTGCACGTGTAAGTTACAAACACATATTAGTAGCTAATGTATGTAAGTGTCATCGCACTGAACTGTATTACTAAAAATTAATTATGCTAGGTGAGCATTTTTTTTTAAATAGGACGTTGATATTAATTATTTTTTGTACGGTATCTATTTGAAAAATCTAGAAAATGGAGACTTAAAAAAATATTTTAATTTAGTTGAATCAAAATTCTTTCTTCCCTTGCCAAAAAAGAAACGTCGTGGCGCCTCAACATAGACACTGAAGACAGCGGATATGTGATAACACCGCTTGCACTCGTGCGCAAACCGCAAACGGTGATGGCGATCAGGGCAATCGGGGTTATCGTACGATAGCGTGTAAGGCCTATCCGGGGATCTCGAAGCGAGTACCTTCGTGTGTTTGTACACATGACACGTTGTAGCACTGAAGCAGGGATGGCGACTAATGCTAAGAGAGACCGAGAGCAAAAGGACCCAATTTCGGACTACGTGGATAGTGAAATGAAAGGAAAGGTTGACACAACCTAGTATCAGACACCAAACCAAAGTTACGCGTCTGGTACTGACAATACGGTGCTATGACATTCCAGCTGATACAGGTACTTTCGAGCATATCGATTTCGAGATGTACTTGTATTAATTCCAAAGGGAACCGTCAGACGAATGGCACCTATGCGACAGATGTCTCCAGGACACTGCTCAGCAGATATTAAATGCATGCCCTACTTGGACCCTATGTCTCGCTGACGACTTTCATGAAAATAATAGTTGAAGACGATTAGTCTTCAACTATTATTTTCATTCACTAGAATAGTGGAAGACGCTGAAAATGTTCTGTGTAGAGGTCATTTCGCGAAAGGAGAAGGCAAAAAAAAAAGCGTGAAAGTAATTCCTCGTTCGATATTCAACAACAGTGTAGTAAGTGCAGAAGAGTTGCCTATCCACAACCGTAGCTGCCTTAACATAGGCCCGAGGGAGGTAGATTTTGGAAAAGTTTGCCATCGGTTTACGAACACGATGAGGCGTGGTGCATGTGCTGTCAAGGCATGACCGCTACAGAAGGGGCATATCCCCGTGAAGGAGTGAGCCACTGCCGCTGGGGCATTGTACGAACGTGTCAAAGGACCCGAGGCTCCGGCACAAAGGCAACCAGAAGGGCATCATGGAGTTTAGTCCGGCGAGAGTCCGAAATGATCCAATGGGACGTCCCCAGACGCAGGTTATCCACAAGGATTTCTCTATGTAATGTAAAAACACATTATTTTAATTGTAATTAAATTGTATATGTCAATTTAAATGGTCTTAAAACTATTTTTTATATAAAGATAATCGACCACAGGCGCATTGACTTCTGAATTTAGAGTTGAAGTATATTAAAAACTGTTCGTTTTGTTGAACCTACCATAAAAAAAAACATTTCAGGAAAAATAATGTCTCTCGATAACTATAATAACCACATAGGTGGTATTAAAAAAACTTATTTAAGAAATGGCTCAGCATTTCATATAATCTTAGTCTTCACATACGCACATATGTTTTTGCTGCAGTTTTGATTGCAAAGACTGCATTTTAATTAATGATTACTCCGACATACGTAACATTTTTCTATTTTGAACTTTTGTCATTTTATTTGCTAAATGGGTCCTACACGTTCCTAAACTCAATCATTTCATAACATGCGGGAAAAACTCACATTGTTTCTTAATTTAAACAAAGGCGTGCCCCGTAACTGGTACTAGGCCATTTCTAATTTGGCTAAAAATATTATTTTTAGGCCACGTTTTATAGTCTAGTCAAGAAGTGAGGTTTCTGCGAAAAATAGTTAAAGATCTCTTAAACATATGAACGATAGCTCATTTGATTCGGGATACGATTCTAAGAAAAACGTATTTATTTGCTTCGCAAACAAAAATTGTTATAAAAGAAAACAACAAAAAAAGGTCTCTGTTTTTTGGTAGTAACTCTAAAATATTAAGATATAGCGAAAATTTAAAAGAAGTTTCTTAAAGAGAAGAAAATTCCCAATAAAAATGTTTTGAAACTCTATCTCCATTATTTATAATTTTAATTTGACACTGAAAATAGGCTTCTGCGCAGCCGTTACAGCGTCCGGCCGATAATAAGAGTATACCGCACAAAATATATATATTTTTTGTATATATATATATATATAATATATACAAAAAATATATAAATAAATAAATCAGACATGGTTAATTTGTTTGAGAAAAATGATTGTCAAATCATTTTCAAATTTCGTTAAACAAATTTTTTAAAATAACTTTCGCCTAAGAGAGTTAAAAAAACGACGTTAAATGCTATAAAATAATTTAAAATCGAATAATTTGTAAAAAAAATTACTTTGTTTAGTGTATATCAGACTTTTGAGCTCGAAAAGCTCAAAATAACATATAAGCCACAATTTTTGAGCTTGAAGACCTCAAAGACATCACAACAATGTACTTTACTATAGCTTTGCGGTTAAAATCAGGGGGAAGTTGCCGGGATGGCCTTTAGGATCAACCGTTTTCCAATTTCTTTTACTGTTGCGTGGTACATTTTTGCATAAGTGAATGACAATTCGGACTGTACTGGGAAATTATACCAGTTAATTCATATAACCTTGAGGTATTTAATTATACAAATGTTTATTAAGAATAAGTGAAAAAATAAGCTAGTTAGTAATATTTTTTATGACCTCGTGTCATAAAAAATTTCATTGATCATGGTTTTTGAACATATTGAGAAAAAGCGATGCGAATCGTCTATTTATCAGGACAAGCGTTATTTATAGTTCTTTAACAAATGACCTCAAGTCAACCAAAATATTAATTATTACTGTCAAAATTTGTAAAATCACCCAATCAACATATTTTATGATTGCGCATTTCATTAATTACCATTTTTGCAAATTTTCAGAAAAACCTCTTATTGAAACAAAGTTATTCAAGAAGATTCGGCATGTTTATAATCCAATAAATCTCTATACACCGACAATAGTTCACACTAAAGTTGTATATGGTTATTATAAGAAAATCTGGATAGACGCAGTAAATCAGTTAAAAAGCCCCAATGGAATTTCGCACTCAAGCTGGCTACTACAACTAACGATCCAATGAAATTGAGCACGGCCGCGTTCGCGTGACGGCCTGGCCGCGCTCGATGCAGTGTGGAATTTGCTTCTGAGATGTCTATATTTATGGGCTTATTGGTATACCTAACAGTGTTGTGGAATAACTAGTCGTAATTGAAGACGTTTCTAGAATGTTATTTATAAACGCGTTCTTAGAGCGAATGCGAAATTTCGTAAATTAAATGCAAGTACATACTATTACGGTGGACTTAAAAATTCAAGCCCTAGAATAAAGAAAAAAATTGGATGAGAGTGGGTAGATAAAAAGCCTGACTACATGCTATTATTGACAAATTCCTTTTGAATACGTTATCATTTGGATTTATTTCATTGAAATTTCAAGAATGTTGTTCATTGCGTTAAAATGAAATGCGTTATTGTACGCATTATGATTAAAGATTTCGGACAAACATTTTTAATTTTTAATGCTGCGTTTAGTTTGTCTGCAGCGCGAAAATAGGGCGGCTCCACTGGTTAGATACTATATTCTCACAGAATATGGATGTGAAGTAATAGCTTGCGCTGCTCATTTCATCCAATGAGTGCGAGTTCCGGAGGCCAACTGCTCACTCCATCATCTCATTCCCCTCCCTCCACCAGATACACTATTCCGTTTAAGATGCCGGCAAGACACTGGTGATTCCTCTGGGATTGCGAGTATCCGTCTACTGTCTGGCGGCTCGCAAGCTCGTTTGCCCTTCGAAATTGCTAGAAAAAATTAAGGCTGCATTCTTTTATTATAAAGTGAGACGATAAAGTCTGGAATCCTGATCTGTATCAAAATTTAACATAATACTTACAATTTACAATAACAAATTTATTAAGCAGATTTTTTGACATCATCTTGAACACTTACATTCTCAGTTTCATCATCAGTTATAATATATTATACATGCATCGTTTGAATAAATTCTTAAGGTCTCGCATTGTAAGTGCTTAACAATTTTGTGAGGAAGCGTTATGACTGAATACGAATTTATTGTTTTAATTATGTGTATAGGTGCTTTTCCTGAAGCAATTCGATTTTGCACAAAAAAAAATGTATTTAGATAAAATTTTTGCCTTTTAAGTTTATCTTATATATATGTGTATATATATATATATATATATATATATCGATATTAATGTCTTTACTGAAAAAAATAAAAGGAAAAATACTAAATAGTTACTGGTGAACAATCCGGCAAGGAGGTACATATACTTAGAGAATAATTTTTCATCACTAAGATGTATTTTAAGGCCAAGCCTTCGAATTTATTGGAGTCGACTTAAAATCATCAGTTTTTTGGCATGCTATGCTGTATGTAAGATTTTACAGAGTGAAGCGACTCCTTATATATATAATACTCCTTATATATAAAGTATTCCCCCCTTATGAAAATTTTGGTCATACCCGCAAAATGGTATGGAAAAATGTATTAAGTTAAAAGCCGATTTCATTATAGTGAAACTGAGTCTAATTTCAAAACTGATTACTAGTGACCGGTAAATTATAAAGTAACAAGCATAATATAGCGGATTGTTTACAATAAAGTGCTGAACTAAGTGCATTAATGATTTGTTTAATTATTCATATGTACGTAAGATTACAATTTTTTTGTATACGATACAATTTTACGAAAGTAACGCCGAGCGAAGCTCGATTAATCAGATACTATATATAATTATATAATATAATATGTTTGGAAATACGCACTTACGCACACACACCACACACACATGCACGAACGCACGCACGCACGCAATAATGCGCACACGCACACATACAGAGCGCCAACTGGTCCCAACCTAAGCAACGATGGTTATCCTATGGATATCAGATGGTTGATATAATACATGTATATACTTTTTCTCTTGTGAATATATACATACACGGAAAAATTAAAATCCGACTGGCTACTTTTCTGCACACGACTCAGTCAGGTTTTAACAAAAAAATAAAAAAAGCAAGTTAAAACCTGACTGAGTCATGTGCGCACCTGACTCAGTCATGCTCTATACAGTACTTCGTAATGTACGGCACCAGAATCTATGAACAGTAACCAGTCGAATGCCACACATGAATGACTCGTGTGCGCACACTAATGAGTAACGTATCTTCCCTTTTTGATCTAAAGACTTTTTGGCACTTTACCCATTAAAGTATCTCATACGAACAGCTACAGTTCTGCACCATAACCACTCAGGTGCGGCTTACGAATCAGTCGGGTGCAACGCGGTGACTATTCGTGTACTGCGCATGACTAACAACTGTTTAGCTCTCGAACTTAAAACGAGTTTGATTTTTAAGCAGCAAGTGAACGCAAAAAAGTAATCATACAAAAATACCGTTTTACTCGCACCTTTTACAACTCAGAAAATAACTTTTCGAAAATGGAAAGAATGAAACAAAAAATTTTCGTTCATGCGGGAATCGAACCCTCGTCCCCACTTAGAGTTAGTACCAACTGTGCCAATCCATTCGTATCTATTGTCAAACAACAACAAATTTTAACGCGAGGAAAATAAAACATGCTTTAGTTTCTTTATAAATAATTTCAAACTTCATAGATATTAAAATAATATCAACCACAAATTTTACATTTAATGAAACAAAAATGTATAAAAAAGACGACATGATTGAAAACTTTTAAAATTGTAATGGACAATGAATAAAAAAAATGACAGATTTGTGGGAATTGCATATGAAAACTTTAAAGCGAATCCGAGCGCGCGCCGGCCGCATCACTCACCGCTGCATAAAACATGCAAATTGAGCCACTTCACTGTTGCAACTAAGTTCACTCGCTTTTGCACTTTTATGCAAAATTGCGGGCTATTATCCATGTAAATATTGTTAAATGTACATGTCCTGGAAGAATAATACATTATGAATTTAACTAGAGGTTCTCGCATTGATGACAAATTAATAACTTGACTGATTGTCCAAAAACACAAAATTTTATGTGTCTATATTCACATGTGTTAAAGTATCACATTTAGCATCTAGAATCCTTTTAAGGATTTAATATCTAAAGATATCTAAATATTATATTGTATATGTGATATATAAAAAGATTCATATAGTAAACAGAATTTGTTTGTCTGTGTATACCTAGGCAATTTTTCTCAATGATTATTATCAGTTGTTATTCAGTCTAAATTTAACATATTCGGAGAAATTATTTTCTCGTAGCCTATTTCTGATGAAGATTTTTCAGGTTTTTTTCACACGAAATACGTATCTAGTATTTGTATCAACAATTTTATTTAGAGTTCTTATCTTGAGTATGACGAGCCTTTAACTGATCACGTTCTATTTATAGCTACAAATTGCTTTTGAAGTTCTCAGAAGCGTTTCGAAAGTAAAAGGTTATCTGCAAATTTTGTTTATTTCATAAAAATAAAATCAGGGTCGTGTCGGCTCGCGGACACTTAATAAAATCGAAGGTCCTTGACCATTCTTGTCCAAATTAATAATGAATAACGTTGATTCATTTACGAATAAAGTTTGAATTGTGTAGCGTCTGCGGTCGTGATCACGATGCTTATAGTACAAAGAGCTATGCAATAAGATCGTCTGAAGAGGAACGTGCGCATTCGCTGTAGCCGCTCTATGTTATGGTAAAATACGGAGTGTGACGGCGGCGTCAAGAGGCGCCATCACGCGGCGACCCGATACGTTCACGTGACGTGAACAAGTGACATAAGGACACAGATATAATTACTGTGGCCGATTGAGGCGCCCATAGAAGCATACGATACGTACCGCAATAGATTCGTCGACCATCGCAGCGAGAGCGGGTACTGACTTTAAAACACACACGCAAGCATTACGCATGCGGAAGTAAAAAATGTAAGCACCAATAATGGAAAATGAGCTTAATAAAAAATCTAAACTTTAGATTTTTAAAACAGACGCTGTTTAATATTCATAACTGTTATGAAGGCATGTAAGCGTTTGTACTTTTTTGGCTCGAATAAAAAATATTCACAGTGTGATATATTAATCTTCAAAAATTCGAGTATGTAGGTAAATACTCAATTAGTACAGCTCGATATCAGTTATGTTTACAGCACGTGCCAATTACTTAATTGCACAGAACGACAAAACGAATTAGAAAGTACATGCATATTCATCAAACTGTTACTGTACAATAGAGCATTAATAGATGCGATTGATGCATTTGAAATAACTTCAGACCGTATTAACTTCATAGTGTGATATTTCTACGCGCGCAACTTTCATCACACGCTGAAATTTTACTCCGATATACTTTTCCTAACATCCCTAAAGAAGTATAACTTGTGATGTAGGAAATTCGTTCTACAATGAAAACGGATAAGCTGCAGCTCAATTCTGTAAACTTAAAATCACTCAGCCGATATCGATATGACTCCGTCTAATAACAATTGTAATATTAAACGGTGTATTATATCGGCGAGTAAACTTAAATGAACTAAAAATACATTCTCATATGTTTATCGTGATGCACCTAAGACTTGTGTAAATTTAAAAATATTCCTTGAATGGTATATTACATAATTTCATGATAGCTGCCTTTGTTTTGGTACTGTTTTGAAAAATAACCTAAAAAATTTTCAAACGTGACTTCGTAATTTATTTGTATCGAATGGAATTACCTACATTATGTTTTGGATGCCTTGAATAATAACTTATTTTATTTAACTGTAGCAAACCATGTACTTTTATTTATTTTAAATCTCACGTTTTGCCATACTAGACCGTTTGACTTTTTAATCACTCCTCATTCCAATTCACCATCCCGAATAACTCTAACCTCTGCATTAAATAGCTTTAGTACACGGAAAGATCCCATACATTTGAAAAGGATCAATTAAGACATTTGTTTTTTTATGAAATTGCTTCTATGGCTTTTAATATTTTATGCATTTTACTTAGAAAGTTTATAATGTGTTTATCTGCTTGACACGGGTAAAATGAAAAACTTCGATTGTTAAATTGAGCTAATGAACGGAATCAAAAAAAAATATACTTACATATTTAAAGGATTATTTATTTTAAAGTAAAAACAAACAACTTTGCCTTGTACCACAAAATAATTATGATACTACTAATTAATATAATGAGGTATCTAGATGCGGTTCTTAGATCTGCACTAAGCTGAAAATAAAATAATTAGGGCAAAATACAAAAATTTATATACAATGCTAAAATCTTTGACTCTATTCCAAAAAAAAGATTGAAAAAAAAGGAATACAATCAGATAAACATATACAAAGTGGTAGTTTCTTTGTCCATGATTTATGGTTTAAATGTGGCAGCTCTTAATAAAACGAATTGAAAAAGAAAACGGCCGTCCTAAAAATACGCATTAAGAAGAAAAGTTCATCAAAACTACAAAGCTTAGACATAAAAAATGTTTAAGGACCATAAGAAGTTGTTAATACGAATATTTGACTTAAAAGCTAGGGTACCATGCAGCGGCTGAGATATGCAACAGAGGAAAAAGTAAATAGGTCTTCTTCGTTCTTTGGAGAGATTTACTGGAACAAGAGATTGAACTTTAAGGAACCTTGTGATCAAACTCGGATCAGGCTAACAAAAGATAGCAAGGCTTGAAAAAGCAGCAGCTGAAATGTATCAAATATCAGAAACAGATTACTAAACGCCGCCATCAATTGAGGATTGACGGCCTAACGCAGATTAATCCCTTCGTTATATGTATTTACGTCACATACCTAGTGTTTAGTTATCTTGATTGTGTTTCGTTTCTGGCTCTAGGGTGTACATAAACCGGTCGGTTACATATTCCTTTAGGTCCACTTCCCGAGCTGCAGAGAAATGTACCTCTTTACCAATACTTCGATGCATTAGAACTTCATCTCTTTCAGTTGCACGGCTGGCTGAAGGCGAGACACTGATGATGATGACGATGACGAAAAAGAAATATATTTGGCTAATAAAGTATTCAATGAAATATATTTTTTCTACGCTAATTTAATTTTTCTAAAATAAAATAACTGTAAGTTTGTACTTTATGAAAAGAAAAAAATAAAACACAAACATTTATTCTTTTTGATCAAATTTTATATTGTAACGCATCAATCATAATCGCTATATCAATCCAGCATTCACGCAAGTAAAGGTGTCACAAATTCATAGCCGTGGAAATATTAAAAGCACAAAAAATCTCCATCATTAGTTGCTAACCACAATAGAACGCTAATGATCGCGGATCGCGTCTATTATGTGACAGAATGGAGAGCGTTCAGCCCAATAATAGCCTGTCTAAATTGTATTTAATGAGTGAGCTCTGAGCGCTAACTTTCTGCGAAGTTAAATAACGCCTCTAATAGCTACTGTGCTCTGAAGATTTCTCTTAAAATTTGCTTCAAAATGACGATAAAACATAAATTGTTTAAAATTTTTGAATTTTTGATTTATGTTTCATTCAACTGTATATATATACGTCATATCTACTTGTTGTATTTGTCTGTTTAGTGTTAATATTTAACAAGTTTGTTTCAAATATAAATAATACTAGTCTTTTAATTCCTTATTTTATTTTTATAATAATACTCTTTAAAGTATCATTTTAACTAAAGGGAATTAAATTATGGAAAATCGTATAGAATGTAAGAACATTCGTATAAAATCATAAATAGAAAATTGGAAACGATTTCTTTATATGTAAATAAATTAATATTTCGACTTTATTTTTTTAATTTGTATGAGAAACTTGCTTATACCATAATAATAAAACTCTGAAAAACATGATTCAACGAAGTTTTTGAAGCCATTCTCCATTGCTCATCTGAATTTTTTTTATTCTTGCAGAAAGTTATTTGGACTACGAAAAAGCTGGTAGCGGGTTAAAGTTAAGTCTCACAAGTGCGGAGAATGACGGATGGTTTCTGCGGGAAACTCTTGTAGGTGTCAAACATTGATGTACTATATTATTATACGCAGATACATTATATGCGCTTTAGTATAGAAAAAAGTGTTGAGTATAATTTCCTGAAATACATATGTTCAATAAGGTCTCACTGTAAAGGACACGTCAGTTATTAATGCCGACTTGATGTCAGATGTGAATCGTTTGGTCATAATATATTAATTCAATCACGTGTATTTATATAGTATATGTATTATAAAACCACAGAAAAAGAAAGATGAGATGTTTTCTTTCATTCGTAAGCACGTAAAATGTAAATATAATTATTAAACGTTTCTTTCAACCAATGGAAGTCCACTACTGAACATAAGCCTTCCCTCTAGATTTATAATACAACCCATGGACCTTTACCGCTCTGCATTGTCTGATTGCAGACAATTTTAATAACAAAAAAAAATAATAAAAAGAAAACCTACTACAAAAAACAAATAAAAAATGGATTAAAAAGTAAAAAATAATTATAGAGTTCAGTTTCTTTAGTTAACTTACAATTCACATTTTTTTTACATAATCTTATATCCTTACGAATTATGGTGTACCATGTATTGAAACTTTAGATCTAACACAAAACGTAAGACTAACAAACAAATATCAAAGTATTTATATGTGATCCACTTAAACATAATATCATTAATATAATTTTATAAAGAAAACGAAAGAACATTAAAGATAACATATGAAATTATTTATACTGGAATACAAAATCTGATTAAACACTTTCATTTTGGAGTCGATGCAACTAAAGTAAATCCATGCGATAGAAAGTATTTTCAATTAAATCTTTGTTTTTTTGAGGGAAGCATGTCGATGATAGCGCCGTGTAACTCGTATTCAATGCGCATTTAATTTGTTAATAAAGAGCATAATTCCATTGAAAATACTTTATCACTTACGTCGTTTTTCATTCTACACTAAATCGCTACCGGTAAAATACTTATGATTGAAGAGTTCCGGTGGCCATTTGTAATCTTTATTATAAAATCCATTTCCCAAAATGACACTTTCAAAATGCAATGTTTGACTTATTGCTGAAAACGAAATATGTTTGCTTATAACGTTTGAATATTTCACTCAATTCTTCAACGATTCATCAGAATTGGATTTTGATAAACATGGGTCCGATTTTGAAACATATCCTTTCACATAAAAAAAGAAATTTTCCAAATCAATTTATCTCTGGCGGAGTTTTGAGTTAACAAACATAAAAAAATACCTCCCACATTTTTTGAGATCAGTTAAAAAGAAACAACAATACTAAAAGCATTTTTATTTTATATCGTTAATACGTATATGTATAATTTTTTTTAAATTAAATGAAACCAATAAGATTTAGGTAAAAAAAAAATTATACGCAAATAATTTTTTTCTTACAAAGTACCTTGACCAAAATTTATATTTTATTTTATATCGTTAATATGTGAATTTTTAAATCGTTAATTTTATTTAATGAAATTAAAGCGATAAAATTATATAGACATGTACAAATATTGTAGGCAATTTTTTTTAATGAAATTTCTTAATCAAAATTTGTAATTAATATTTGTACAATAGCGTAAGAAACCTCGTTTCCATCATGTGCCTCATGACACCACATTTATTATTTTTTTATTATTTTAGTAACAGCTATGGCCAAAGGCGTGCAGTAAGATTTCAGATAGAGTAAGCACAGCCAAAAAAAATCCCATTTCTCAGTTATTTCGGTTGGTGGCCCACCGATGGTGGCTTCCTAACCTATGCGATTCTCACTGTACGATAGATTCTTCTGGACAATTCATACAATGGGAAGAAAAGTTTACACAAGCAAATAAGTTTAACAAACTTTAAATCTTTTAAATTATTGTAGCGACTACCAAACAAAACACGTTATTTTAACACAACATAACATTATCAACTCCTGTCTGCCCGATTAGCATAGTTTGTTCCATGAAAGTTACATACCCAACAAATATATATATATATAGGACACAGTAAACAATATCACTAGTCTTTTTCTGTAATGTTTCACACGAAATATCTATCTCAGAAAATATTCCTGAAAACGTATTAAAAAAAAAGAACAAATTCAAGTCACCTTCCCTACGCAATAAATTTAATCATTTCCCCTCAAAGTCGAAAAACGGCAGATATTAATTTACTGATTTAAAAACACTTCGCCAGCTTAGGCATATTTTAAATTTTTTTGAAGAAAACTTACTAAGTAATTACTTAAGTACAGTCAATTGCTTGCCCTAAGAAAAACAACTATAACAAAACGGTGAGAACATTCTTTCTAATTACGATACAATGGAACGGAACAGAACACAGAGGAAAAAAGCACTGCTTCCAAAATCTTAATTACGTCTACAAATTTTTACGCACCTAGATACACTTTTCCTGTATTGCACGCTGACAGCTTGACGGTTTTTATATGGCCGGTAAGCATTTACTAATTTTGATTTCAGCCGTTGGCAACGCTAGGGCAGCTTGCATCATGGAGGCATGTATATATGGGACTACAAGGTATGCCCAGCTCATTTGCTTGTATTAAAGACACGCTTAATGAAATGTTATGTGAAACTTAACCCTTTCTAAGAATGCGCTTACGCAATATATTTATGTAACTGAATAAAAAAGAGCTTTCTTATTTTTGAAGGAATAGCATGAATCTATTGTTTACAGATTTACTTGATTTCCGCGTACATAAATGTCTTAAGTTAAGCAGAAAATATCACTTAATGTCGTACTGAAAATAATATTTCTTTCAATATTTGATTTTTCGAGAAACAATTTTGATAAAGCTATCTCTTACATTAATTTGTTAAGGACTAGGCATTAAGAAAATGTTTTATATCAAAAAATGTTTTAACAAGCCAACAATGGATAACTTTTTAATTCAAATTATCTTCGGTTTGTAAAGTTCAAAATAACATTTTATGTATTTACCCTTAGTGCTTAAGTGTTTGGTGGATTTTGAAATTTTACTACCATTTTTTTAATTACCACTAATTTGTAAGAACTTCTCAAAAGGAATGAGCAAGAAACTCGAGAGTAGCTCCGTTCAAACCAAAATTATGCAGAATCACAACTACATGCAAAACTACTACAAAAAGAAACAAACTCGTAGGAATTCGAGCATGCATTCAAGGATAAATGTGCATGGATATGTCCATGTACATTTATCCTTTAAATAGTTAGAAATTGTATAATAGCCTTTTTTACGAAGTACTTACTTTATAAAGATTTTAAATTTAAGTAAAGGTAAATTTCATCTTATTTTATTTTACGTAATAAAGAATCTTATTAAATATGCACGCAAAGTCTCTTAAATGAATTCGCGACCGTATGTAATCGATGATATCATGTAAACAGTTTACTTTCATTTTCTATAAAGAAATTACCTATAGCTGATTTTTTTACACAATTTAAATTTTTATTTTATGTATATTTTTATATATCTTTACTGCGATGACACATTCACATTTTCTTAAACTCATTTTTAAGAGATACAAGAGGTCTTAGCCTGTAAATCTCGCAAACGGCCCGCTCTTGCAGCACGAAAATTCTGTGAATATACACAACATATTCCCAGAGAAGGATGCCATAGCTTAATGAAACAGCTGAAATAAACCAATCTGGCGGTTTGGATATAGGACAAATTTCTTATGTTTTTAATTGTATATGTAGCAGAGCTAAACTAAATAGACCTTTTTGCCTATATTCTGTCTAAAGTAGCTCCCAAGAATACAGTAGCACCAACAAACTTTAATTTCTCGTTTCATGTTATAATAGGACCAGATGTATACATTCTGAATTGAGAACACATTTTTTTTTCTATTAAGAAATAATTATTTATAACAAATTAGTTCTCAACTTTGGAGACAGCGATGTTCACATTATATTAATCGAGTTGTTGTCTTTTAACATAACGAAGGACAATATCTGCAAACAGTACTTTTTCATGAACATCCTTAATAGTGTCAGATAAGCCTTTAATATAAATTAAAGACAAAAATAGACCAAACACTGATCCCTGTGGTACTCCCGTGTGGATCGCGATTACACGTGATCTCATCTCATTGACATCCCTATTTCTTAAATCCGATTTCAGAAGGTCAATTCACGACCCATAATTCTATAATGATGTAGTTTTCTGATCAGTGGTTCATGGTTTACACAATTACATAAGAAAATTTAAATAATTTAAAAGTAGAGAACCCGTGCTGCTTCTCAGCGTTGTGTTGATATTATAAATCAAAAATAGCGCTTTTATATGATGAATAATTGTAACCTGTGAAAAAATTGGGAGTCAAGTTGAATATTCAGGCCTAGCCGCCTTCCAACTCATTCAATTAAAGTGGGCAAAAGTCAAATGAAAGAGCTTGTTTCAGCGAGTATTCTTAGACAAAAACGAACGAACCTCAGTTAGAACCGAAGATGTAGAGAAAGAAAGATTGAGAAAGGTGAAAGTAAAGCAATGTTTGCTTGATGACAAATCTGTGCATTTGTACAAAAATTGTTTTTTCTTAATTTCGTGCAAATAATTACTTAAAATAAAATAATAAAAGGAGTGGCATAGTCAATACGGTTGATCAATTTTAATTTAAATTTCGAAAAAGAATTAATATTTATTTTCTTGACCAAAGCTTAACATTAATTTAATTTTTTTATTTGGAATTATAACAATTATTGAGTGAATAATTTGAATATACTAACGTCATTTTGTTGCCATCTTCCATTTTGCATTCAGCTATACAAAACTCACCGAGCGATGTCACTAGTGAATTTGCTAATTCCGCCTATCTTATAATCATATCAATTTTCGAAGTAATGATATCCGCAGTATCGTCCATATTGTGATAAATGGTAACTTCTCCAACTCGAACGTTTGACAAATCAGTTATTAGTGGTCTGAGGTCGTTCGCTAAGCCGCTTGTGAGTAACTTCATACTGCAGTTTTCGTGTTACCCCGATAAAAATTAACTCTCATCATTTTTTTATAACGCGCCAAAAGAAGTATAACTTCAAAAAATGATTTTATTTATTGCAATATTCAACTCGGTTATTCCCTAGCAAACTCATATATAAGTTATTATGGAAACTTGTAAATGTCTATGTATGTGTAAATTTTAGTCTCCACATTGCTGGGGCATTATCCTCGCGCAATCTTTTGTTATTTCATTGAAGAACTAGGAGATTAAGTTCTTCATATTGGCCCAGTTGGAGGACGCTAACACATGTCGTCGAAGGTGATGCCGTGCGCGACTGAAAGCGAGTGATATAACTCGACTTAAATTATTCTTTAATTCGTTCTTGGATGGGATTCGTGCCCGTTAGCTCCTCACTCGGATACAATGTTCTGGCGAGTCGGATAGCACCCAGGTCACTAGGGTATAATATCATGTTTATGTAGTGGATCCGATGAAGGTATTTCGTGTCTATATAAAATGTCATTGGTATCGATTGATTACATCAAAGTATATACTCAATCATATTTGACATAAATTACAGCATAATTACAGTCATATTACAGTAAGAACTTAAATTTGGTTTTATGTTATTATGAATTTATAAAGAGGTTTCGAAACAGCAGCATTGATTAAAGAATGGTACAGACATAAGGTACTGCCTAGTTTAAACTGCAGCACCTTCAATAATTAAAATATTTTTTATTGTATATAACAGAAATTTTATGACATGTTTATATGTGGTTATTACGTAAAAACTGCAATT
Organism: Eumeta japonica; assembly: GCA_005406025.1. Lineage (NCBI taxonomy): Eukaryota > Metazoa > Arthropoda > Insecta > Lepidoptera > Psychidae > Eumeta > Eumeta japonica. The sequence goes on from BGZK01000270.1 coordinate 446,800, forward strand.
TCATATTGCATTAAGCATTCAATATTTCTAACTATCGCAATGAACTCAATTTAATAATATTGTATGACAGGATTTGGGTATATGTAGTTTTACTTCGTGTACACAGTGATTGTGTTATAATTATATGACAGTTAATGTTTCTGGCGGCAAATAGAAATATACATATCTCACATAAAGAATTAATTTATTCTTAGATCTAGACCGGGTATTGTACTCACATAATAAGAACGCTATAGAGCATAAGTGCAAAAAAAACTTCTTTTCTATTTTGCTATCAGATTAAAAAGAGGTAGGTACACAACATGTTAGTATATATAGGTACCTACCTATATAATATAGGTTATATACCTATATAATGTAATACATTATATAGGGATATAACAGGATGCTTAGATAATACAAACTTAATTTCTATAAATACTGAAAACTTTTATAATAAAATTGACTACAGAGTGAAATTAATGGAATCAATCAACCATTTCTCATAGGATCATTTGGTTACGTATAGATCATTAAATAAGTAAATATCCAGAATAACTTATTTCCTCCAGCGAAATGACTTTCAAAAGCAAAGAAAATCTTTGCGAAACGTAGATAATGCGGGAAAATAATATTCTCCTTCTGACATATGAATGGTAGATAAAGTTTTCTGCGGCCAGAGATCAGCCGCGCCGGGTCTCGCGCCGACTTCATCAATTATATCTCCCCTTCCCACTCCCCGGCTGGTTTCTTCGCCGAAGTTTCGTCTTTGCTAAGGTGAAATAACTTCTGTCGTTTTTAGAAACTATATGTACAATCTTGAACGTTAAAATTCGCTGTGCATATTATCCGATCAAAGACTGCGATTCGGTTAAAATGTGAAAATTGGAAACATTAGGACGATATAACAGTTCCGTTTTCTAAACTTAAGCTTAGCTTCAGATGCTTTGTTGCATATTATTGTTATATATATATATATATAAAACTGTTTAGATTTTATAAAATATAATCAGCAAAATTTTATTTTCCGTGTCACGTAAATCTACTATTTATTTTGTCATAAATTTATTCTTTACAAAGAGTTCGCTGATTGTTGAAATTATCGGTCGACAAACACGATATTAAATTTTAAATTCATAAGACATTTATTAGATAAATGTAATTCTATTACCTCGGACCTTTTCAATTGGGAGACAGCCAAATATGCATTTTAAACATATTATTAATGAAACATTATATTCTAAAGCCATTAGAATGCATTTTGTCTAAGTTTTTTTTCTAAATCTTACTCTAATATTCAAAATTTGATAATGCTTAATGATGATTTTAAATTTTTTGTTTGTTGTTTATGTTTATTTCTTTACAAGTTAAGTTATAAAACTAATCAATTCCGTTTCATTGTTTTTTTTTAAATAATATTCGATTTTTTTTGTATTAGCTCGAGTTGCTAGATTGCTTGTCGCTTGTAAAGTTATTTAGTTTCAGTAGCAATTTGTTGAAGACACAGCAATAGATTAATCATAAAAAAATATAAAATGTAATTGCATATAAAAAAGATTATTAAGGATTTATAGAAAATTTTTACAATTTTTCGTTTATCATATGCCAAATGAAAAAAAACGTATCTTTTTTGGAATCAATCTCGTGTCTATCTGTCTGTTTGTCAATTCGAATCTAATAAATGAAAAAAGGCGCAATTTAATACATACACAGAGTTATATGATTCAATCGCGACCATATAGCATAAATAAATATATTCTGATTTTTGACTAACTTCAAAAAAGGAGAAGTTACTGTACTATCAAAAACATAAAATAATGCAACGTCATCTTATGTTTTATAATTAGGCATGAAAAAAACTTAGATATTTTACTTCAATAACAAGCAGGCTTCCATACATGTCTTTCTATGATTCAAAATGAATATTTCGGAAATAATAGCATTAAAATTCTTTTCTGTTTCCGGTCATTAAGAATAATTGTCAATGAGGAAATATTTATCTTAAACTAGACCTGTTAGTTATAATCGATTCTATAATAAAATAAAGTGTGAAATAGCAGGTGTCCGATGAGTAATAATAAGTTTTTATTTTATTTCCAAATAATCGTTAAGTAAGGGTAGTCGAATTAACAGAAGTTTTCAGCGCGAGTTTTACAGACAGTAAATAATTTGAGTACTGGAGCAGCGCGGGTGTCGGTGCAATAGCTCGCTACTAAGACGAACAATGCAATTTAACCCCCGGCCACAGCCCCTGCGAAGGGCTAGAACTGCATTTTATAAAAATTGTAAATATATATCAGTACATTTCATAAATATACTAATATGTTTTGTAATTTTTGTAAACCAATATATATTAGTTGATAAGAATCTCAGAACTCCATTAAGTGTGTGATACAGATTGAGGGCGAATAACGCGCTCGTATGAACTATAATTTATGATTTTTTTTTATTCAGTAGAATCATGCTACGAAGAATAACAAATTTTGCATATTTTTCGATAAAAATTTATATATTGACAAATTTTAGAAGTAAGAATAACTTTCCATTGGTAATTTACACAGTGATGAAAGTAAGAGTAGGTAATAATTGAGGGACATAAATGTAAAGATATTTCAAAACTTTAAATCCAAATAATCGTGTAGTTAACCCAACATGACGAAACACATTAAATTTTGTAAATTCTACACACTGTTTGAGATGATCTGCAGTGACCGGCAGGCATACGCGTGATCATACGAGGAACTTTTTCTGATAAAGTATCCAATCACCAATATGTTATGTAAGGTAGCTTATGTAAACAACAAAAGTGGAACTATTATGGTTTTAATTTTCCAAGTAGAAATTAATTATAATAAGGGTATAAATACAAATTAATTATAATTATAAAATTTATTAATTTTCATATGTTTATGTCAACCATATATATATTAAATATCTTTCGTTATGTTTGAACTATATATTACATAGTTGTCTGGTATACTATATAATACGCAGTTATCGCGTTGCGGTTTCCACGCCTGCTCCCGTACACCCGCAATGCGACCCAACCCCGCCCTTGCTGCTATCTGTTTTCATCCTCTTTCGTTCTTAAACAGACTGAACTATGATGTAAGTTGAATGAATAAAAACAAATTAAGAAGTAAATGTTTCAGAAGAGATATATGTAATACATAGCAATTGTAACACTACCCCACTGATTTTAACGTAGCTTATGTGAAAGAAAATAAAAAATAGATTTTTTGTGTTTTTTTTAAATATTTAAATTTTTACATATGAAGGTTAATATTTGCATTTTCCATTAATATTTATGTATGTACTGAGATTTTCATAGATATAATTATCGATGTCTATCTATGTCTTCTCATACAAATATATTATATGAAATTTTTGGATGTCTTGTTAAATCAGAGTTGTCGTTGCGTAATCTTATGATTTCGCTTTTTCATGAGAAAAGCTTACTACTACAAATCTTTTCTAAATTCGTATGACTTTAATCAAATAATTTACCTTTACTAGTGTACCTACTTAAAATGACATGAATATAGTGATCTGAAAAAAATCACAACATTAATAATTGTAGAACGCTTAGTATTTTTATTTTAGGAAAATAAATAATAAAAGCGTTGTGATGGCGCCTTCATAATCTTGTTAGTGAAAATTCATTGTTTTTTTATTTGACTAATATGTTTATGTATAAGAAAAATAACAGAAGCCTTTACAATAAAAAAAATACTGAAACATGGAAAATAATTACATTAATATATAGAAATTGTAAGTGTAACTTCGCTAATATATAAAACAGAAATATACAAATAAGTAAACATACGTTTATTCACTACGAATCATGGCCTAGAACTGGCGTCGGGAGCCGAACCAAAGTAGGACCACAAATTTTAGATATAGTCTCTATAATATACAATCTCGAGTACAATACAATCAAAATCAAAAAGATCACTTCGTTTTACTTATACCGTTCTCGACAAAAAATATATGAAAAAGGGTTGACCCTGATATCTATAAAATTTCCCATTATTTTCGAACTTGAAGTGTTAGAAATATATTTATCAACAACTGTATTTTATCTTTCATAGCCTTCTTTAACTTTAAGTTTCTCTACAAAAACTAAATGTGACAATTCCAAAAATAGATATGTCTACAAATTAAAAAGGTATTTAAAAACCAAAAAAAAATATTTTTTTCATTACAAATTTTTTAATGGTACTCGGTATTTAGGTAATAAGAATATAAGTAATAGTACAAAAAATCTATTCTGTACTTTATGGCCTGTAAAATATTTTTGAGTAAAAAGAAGCTCAAAAAGGGCGTTTGAGAACAGCAAAAACAAACGCTTTTTTTTTTTAGTTTTATCCCCTAATAAAAACTCGTCTATTTTCCTCTCATTTCACTGCACTTGTAATGGGAGAAAATTAATATTTTTGTAAGTTCACGTTCCGTTTTATTTTATTAGCAAACACAAACCTCCCGAACGCTCTTTCCGTCCGCCCGCGACCCGCACGCCGGCGGCCCGCGCGCAGTGTCGGGCGCGATCATTGTTGCATTGTTTATCGTTTCACAATTACGGACGGGGATAGGCACTAAAGCCCGCTATCGCGAACGAATTGAATGCGCTCGACGTTTCAAACAAACTTTATTATGCCCGCATCTATAAAAAAGCCAAACCTTTATTAAAAGCGTACATTTTGTGTAAACTGCACGTTCATTACAATAGCAAATCAGTAGGAGAGAAAAATAATGTAAAAGAGCAACGCTCCCATTCTACAAATAAACGGTTGTCTGATCTATCTGTGCGTTGATGCGCTGTACAGTTTAAGAATTTATAAATTCGGAACGCTTTTTGCCCTAACAAGCGGTGTTTAACGATCAATTTCGTATCTAACCATCTATGAAAAACTGATTCTCTAAGTTGTATAATTTTAATGGCATCAATTAGATTAGATCTTAACGGGATGACAGCATAAGTTTCTTTGTAAAGTTTAGCTAGAAAAGCTTAGAAACAGCATCCAAAAGTAAAAATTTTAATGATTTTTGACGTGATAACGTCTTATAAATCAATGAACGCCGGCTGCACGTACGAAAAAGCATGTCGCATTGTCGCGTTGCCGCTTGAGCCGAGCGTGCGAGCGAGAGCGTGGAATATTAGAGAGGCACGATCGGCCTAAGCGTTCGGCTTGTGACGCATCTATCTCTTTACTGTATAATTTAAGTAGAAAAATATTTGAGATAACTAGTACAAATAAATATTAATTCATCGAAAACATTGTCATTTTCAATTAACTCCTTCTTGGTATTACACAAAATAATAATAATTCAGTGATGATAATTCAATTAAATTCATAAAAAAATGCAAGTTTTCATCAATGTTTTCTTAAGACATTATCATGTATGATCATCGTCCATAAACCGACTTTACAGACAACCAATTTTTAATGATTTAAGTTTTAACAATTTTAATTAAGCATAGTCTGAAGATATTTTAGTTTCTGCAGCTATATTATACTGCTATGAAGGTTCATTGAACAATATTTTATCCCAAAAGGAAATTAATAATAATAAAATTTGATAATAAAAAAAATGGCATATAATAACATTCTTCATATCTACTGATTGCACTAATATAAAATTAGGGTATATTTTTCCTGTGTTAGGTAAAGCAGGTAAGGCTGATAATTACCTACTTATAAAAGTAAATTTAAGGACGTACCTAATCAACAGGACTCCTCGCTTCCGAAGTAAGAATTTTATCGGACAAGTCACAGAAACATACATATATATGAAGATCTCTTTACTAGAGATGTCCTATAAATAAAGAGACAAAGTTTTGACCTACGTGGTACCGAACATATATATTTAAAAAATACATTGACGATAAACGTAAAATAGTTTATAATTTTTCTTTTTTTGTTATTGCTGTTTTACTTCTAAAATGAACCAAAAATAACAGGAAATGTTGACGAATAGTATAATTCAGTTCTATAAATTGAATGATAAATTTGCTGTTCATTTTTCTCAAGTAAATATTTGAGGGACGAGTGCCTGTTGGATAACTAAAAGGTATTAGTTTAATCGATTTATATTTTCTAATTGTTATATTGAATCGCAAATAAATTTTGCAAAATGTTCGGGAGCAAAGGATGGTCTGTGACTTGTATCCAGGGTCCATTAGTTGAGTGGGTACCCTGACAGTCCCAAGCACTCCATCCGTCCAATGTTTGTCTAATTTTTAAATGTATATTTAATGGTAATGTACAGGTGTGTAGCACAATGAAATGGTCCAAGTTTCAATTATTCTTATCGAGTTCATAAAATTGATGGGAATGAGGCGTCTGTTCGTAATCTTGACGAAGTAATTGGGCTGTAGGCCGACGGGCTCCATCGGAAGATTGATAAGCCGATAAGAAAGAGTTATTGAAATAGATTATCTGCTAGTGACCTTTAGAATACCGTTTATAACCGATTCTAAGTAAAATGCGACTGTGATAGGTGTATTTAAAAGTTAACTAGATTTTTAAAAACAAATATAAACTAGTAGCGACTAAATTAACACGTTCATAAAAAATATTTCTGTTTCTCTTTATGGATGTATATATTTTTTAAAAAGCATAGTATTATAACATTTATAACAATACAAAAAAACATTGACTTTACAAATCCCATCTGGTATACACTTGGTCTGTATGAGGATCACACAACGAATTTCTTACATACTTAAACTAAACTATATGATCATAGTTCCTAATTGTAGGTTGCAATTTGTACTTGTGTCACTTGTTAACGATAAAGTAGAAGTTTTACAGCAATAATTAAAACATATTTATACCCTTATATAAAACATATTTATATAAGGGTTCGGCGTAGCTGACGAATTGCAGGGCTTCTTGTCTTTTATTCTAAACAAATTTGAACGATAGTTTCCGTAATAACTCTAACGTGTAACTGCTGATAAATATCTCAATGCGGGGTGAACACTTCATTTCAGACCACAGATCTTATCGCAAATATGAGATGGTGTACGTGGGCCCAGTGCGAGGTTGTTCAGGAATATGTGTCAAGCAAGAGGCAAATGTCCAATAAGTTATTGTCACAAGAAATCAGATTGTGTAATTGCTTTTTATTAAAAGGGATTACATAATCTATTTTTGTATTACTTTTGTAACTTCGCATTAAAAGCAATTACATAATGAATTTACGGTTCGGAACTAAAAAGAGGAGAGTTACCAGTATGAAAAGCACATTTTCAAGACATTTCGATGTAATGATTTTGTAAAGGGACACTGACAGCTTGGAGGTTGAGAAGTTTCAAAATATCCAAGCAATTTTATTGCGTTCGAAAAACTTTAAAATAACTTCAAGTTTTGCAGTTGGTCTGCAATGCCCATTTTCGCCCTCAATTTTTGATTACTTAGCATGCTAAGAGACTTTTTTGTAAGCTCTACATCTTTGTAATTTTTAAAATGTCTTGGATTATTGTTACTTTCTTAAGAATTTCATAAAGAAATAAAATACAGTCGTCCATGAAAAAATGTGATAAAATTTATGAACCATGGGAGTAGTTCTCATTTCTTTCTACAATTATATTAACTAATCATGTATATATTTTGAAGCGTACCTAAGATATTTGCATTTAACGGTTCATGTCACTCCAATCGGAACCAAATGGTTAACATGAACCATGCATGTAAGTGCTTAAGATAGATTTCATTCGACTGGATTGGAGGGTTATCCAGTTAACTGCCGACTGTGACGAGAGTTGATTAAGAAAATTTGGAAAATCCAAAAATACACGTCTAATTTAATTTAACACATTCGTTTAATTTTTTATGAGAAACAAACAAAAAAAAACAAAATATACCATCTAGTATATTATTGCGACTATTAGGATCCATTCTCCTCGAAACAAATAAGTAATGAAAAGATAGATTTACTTACTACTAGACGTCACTACCAAAAATTGCAATACCACATTTGTTGACTAAATTTATTTACTAAAATTATATTTTCATTAATTATGATTTGACGATACCGAATTATACAGATATTTTCAGTAGGAAACCACTTGCTGTAATTCTCAAGCTAATAAAAAAGGCTAAATTAATGGATTTCTTCACAAATAGTCGTGTTTCCAAGCTGTTTCGCAGTTGATCGACGGGGAGGCTATCTAAACTATTTTCATATTTCTTTAGTTTCTATAACATTAGATAATTTTTTGAAAATCACAGAATTCTTCTTCATTGAATTATTTATAAAATTTAATGTACATTTACCCATTTTTAGGGTTCCGTACCTCAAAAGGAAAAACGGAATCGTTATACTTCATCACTTTGTTTTCCGTCTGTTCGTCCGTTTGTCAGTCTGTCAAGACCTTTTATCTCGGGAACGCGTGGAGGTATCCAGATAAAATTAAAACCATATACTGAAGTCTACAGTCCCTTGAAGTTATGAAAACATCAAACTTTCAAATTAAAGTGAAAATAGATACGTCAGTTTATGCTGAAAAAGACGTATATTTTGACTCTCAAAGGAATAAAAATTTATAGGGTATTTCCCGTTGACCTAGAACTGTGAAATTTGGCAAGTAATACCGTCTTATACTACAAGTATAGAATAAAAATCTAAAAATCATACATTTGTAATTAAATCAAATAAAAATATAATCTTTTGTAGTCATCTGTAGTGCATTTCTTTATTATAATGGCTACCGAACTCTATAATGAGCATGATCCGTCATGCTCTTGGCCACTTTTTTGTACTAACGAGAGCACAGCGATAGAAATAATTGTTAACAAAAGGTGAAAAAAGTTGTGGATTATAAGTACTTCGCATTTGGAGTCGCGTAATTAAAAATTTTATACACCGTTTTATATAAAATGTAGTTATTAAAAATAATTAAAAAATTTCATTTATTCATACATACTGCAACATAGCAATTAAAATTCTCTTTAAAACATTCACCATCTAAACTACCATTGAACTGTAAATATTGCCGTTCTATTAAAAAAAATCATCCATAATGAGAAAAAAAAATTATCAGGTACTTTTGGTATTTTGTTGGTGTCATTAATATTTAAGTATGCTATTACGAAAAGAAACAACGTACATAAAATAATAAGGATAATGAAAAACGGATAATATTTACGACATGTGCTGATTGCTTTCAACAATACATTGTTGTTAATTGTCAACGACAGTATATTAATTGAACTATATTACAAAAGTTAGCACTCTAAAACATAACTATGAAATAACAACCAAAAAGTATTAATAAACTGAATGTTTCTTGAGAGGTGATGGTTACTGAACTGTTATGCCATAAGTGGCATTAATTTTTAAGGCATCATATTTTATTTAGGCCCACTTCCCCTTCCATTAAATTCTCCTTTTCCTGGGTAAAATTTTCGGTGACCCATTCCTTCCTTTGTCAGATGTCCTATTTCTTCTTAAAAGGTCGGTCCAAATCACCAGTAATTCCTCTGGGTTGCGAGTGTCCATGGTTAACAGGGAATCTGCTTTTTGGTGGTTCGCTTGCTACATTGCCCCTTGAATGTTATAATGAAGTATGTTTCATCAGTATATAACGAACATCACCCACATCAATTAGTCAATAACTAATACAATATAATTCTGTATTGACGGTATTCTATTTAATGATTATGAGCTATAGGTTTGGAAAGTATCTTAATGAAATGAATGACCAACACTAATAGTGATTGATATAATAATATCTATATTAGTCATATATTTATTATGATAATAATGGAAATTGGCAACATAACTCCATTGTTCGTTATGAAATACCTTCAATGTTATATTCATGTGACAAAAAAAGCTCAGACTTATGTCTTAGTTTAATTATGATGACGGTTTCATAATCTCCATATATACAGCAGCGTTTGGAAAATGAAATATTTTTTGGAACCGTACGCGATGAACCAATACAGGGTAATATTTGATTAGATACGCTTATTTTAAATACGTACACTTGTTTCAATTAGAAATAACAAAGTTAGGACATCTAGACATTTGATATAGGTAATTGGGCAGCTAGGTGGCGGGGCGCCGCCCCGGCGGGCGGTGAAGTGCCCAGCCTTTCTCCTCTAATGGATACCGAGCATCGGGAACCTTCTACGCTTTTAGGCGAAAAATCTTTCAGAAAATAAATGAATCCATGCCGTATGTAAATCGGACGCCTTCGAAAGTTTTTATTGAAAAACTTGAGGAGTGAATGCAGATGGGGTCCATACATTAAAGATTTTCCCCGGTTTCCGTGGTCAAGTCACGTTCTGCTTCGAGTCGTTTGATTCTCAATTTGTACTGCTCGATCCTATAATTTTATCATTTAGAAAACGGTCTCATTGTCCAATTAATAATGTTAATTTTTGAGAGCGTTCATTCATTTACCCGACGACGATGGGTTTGCAAAAAAGCTTCCGGCTGAAAGCCTATACGGATTCTAGTGGGGCTTGTTATCAGTTTATTTGAGTGGCACTCGAGAAAGTGTTGGCTAAATGAATGAGTTATCGGGAGGTCGGAGGGTGGCGTGAGTGGGCCGCGCTCGTGTCCCGAGCCCTCTTAGGCCTGATCGTCATTCTTAAGCACAACCAACAATTTGCAATCAAGGACAGCTATCGGTTACTTGTCACGTTACCCTAATGGTCTCTATTATTATTTTCACAGTTTAACTTCATCAGCTTTCACCGTTCTGTATTATGCACCAATAAGTATATTTACAACGAACTCTTTCCGTGTAGAGCAACTTATAAAGCTCTAATACTTAAAAACTTGTTTTTTTTTTATTTATTTTAATCATCGGAGATTATAATAGTCCATAAATTATTAAATCTTGGGACAAGCTAAATTTGTATAAGTGAGTTTTGCACAAAAAAATAAAAAAAATATTATGTAAACAATTTCTATTCACTATGAGTGCCTGAAATTATTTATATAATTATTTTTCATTTAAAATCTTGCATTATTTAAATATAAATAGAAAAGAAAATGTATGATGCAAAATTGTTCTAAAAAATGTAATGTGCAGTATCGAAATAAAATTTGGATGTATAAAAATGTTTTGATTAATTTTAAATTAAATATATTTCGAAGTTATATTAATAATAAAATAAATGCAGTGGTTTTTTTTGACATATTTATCTAATGGCGTCGTGCACGGCATCTCGCACAGAAGGCCGTGGGTAATTTATGAAATTAGAGGCTTTCTATAACATAAATAACTCATGTCGTTCCGCTGATTAATAAATACATAGCAAGAAAAATAAACTATTCATTTCCTTTCGCGTGCTCGTGAACATAAAACTTTTCCGTGCGTATCCTAACGAAACATAAATTAGGTAAATTTACTGCGTTTTATATACAGAGGAAAGCATCCCCTCCTTTACAATATGCTTGTAACGACCGAGGGTCAAGTCGAAGCGCTGCCGGTTCTCCCCTACAATTTTTAAACGACTATTCGGATACGCGAAATTATCAAAACTTTTTAACTTGCAACTTTCCGTTACGTCTCCGCCGCCCGTAAACGAACGAATGAGCGAAGCTTCCGTCGCGAGCTTTAGCGGGGCGGCCGCGCGGGGGGCTTCTGGTCGGCGCTCGCGGACGACTCCAGCGGCGGCGGCACTCGCGCACGGAGCACGAGCGCGGCAGTTCGTGTCGTGGCGATGACGTCGGTGTACGTGCCGGTCGCCCGCAACTCTCGTACACTCGTGAAACTCGTGTCGCGCTTCCGGCGGTAAATTACACCGCCGAATAAAGTGAGACCTCACGAGCGGAGAGGTGCCCATAGCCAGTCGATAGGAGCAGACGCGCCGTGATTAATTTACCGGGGACCGTTAACCTTCCGAAAGGACGGAAGCGTAATCTCTAGCGGGCCAGTTTTACGAGAATTGTAAACAGACGCGTGCCGGTAACGTTTTCCGGAATCGGATGTTGACTTTAGCCGTATTCCGTGAGATAATAGTCGAGCCCGATGAATGCGCAGAGCACGTGAAGGAGTTCGGCGCTGCACTCACGGCGGGCTGAGCTGGTGTCCGCGGCCGGCCGGCGAGGGCATGGCGTGCGTCCGGCTCGGCGTGCTGTGGGCGCTGCTGGCGACGGCGCTGGCCGACTCCTGGACGGCTTACCAGGAGCAGCCATGCTGTCGTCCCGCTAATCATCACCGCGTTCGCCATCACAGAGGTTCGTACGCTTCTCGTCAAGAGTTCCATAACGGCCGCCTAACAATGCCGACTGAGTAAATTGAACCCGACCGCGCTTGTGTACCGGCGTTGATCACACAATCTGTTTGCCCACTAATGACTGTGTGGGCAGTGAGTCAACGTTCGACCTGTTCTTAGAAGTATTCAACTATACTTACTTATGAAGTTAAATCTTTACCTAAATTATCTTATCACTGCTCAAAAAGTATGTGAGAATGAATGTGGAATGTGAGAATAAATAGGCAAAACAACACTGATGTTTGTTTTTGTTCAATACGTTGGTAGGTCGTACCTATTCTTTTATTATTTAAATTGGATGCATGCGATTAAAGGAGACAATAAAACAGTTTTGCGAAGTCTGAAACGCTGAAATACTTACTTGATTTAATTTCATTATTACGAGTGTTAGCTAGGTATTTATAATTCATAAACTAATATACGAATGTATATATTTCCTTTTGTTTTTATTATTCTACTAGGTACTATCACATCTAATAAATACTTATTTTAGTTCGTTTTCATACTTATATTTATATCTGCTTTTTTACCAACTCTGGTCACAGAAACAGAGCTAATTCATTTGTAACTTTAGATCTACTAAAATATTCAATTAAAATGAATAATTTCAAATATTTTTAATAATTATGTAATATTTACATGAAATGTCTAAGTTTTTAAAATTCAAAGTATTATATATAATTTTGATACTTTTGCAAGTTTATAATACGTTTAATAACTAAAATAGGGTTTTTTTTTCCAAAAGATAATTGAAATACACAAGAGAAGAAGAAATATTGTACTTTGAATGATTTCTTTTCAGGGTAATTATCACTATCAAAGGTTCACGAAAAAAGTATTTCATATCGAAACTAATTTTAAACAACGCCAAAAAGCAATTGGTGTTTTACCAATTTCAATGATATCAATATTTTTTAATTATAAACATCATTTTTACGTTTCCACACACCCGATGAAAAAAACGGAAACCATATGGAATCATTTTCATGACTGTACTGTCTGTTTGTCCATCAAAGCCTATCCGAATTTACTGTAAGAAGAATAGTTGACAAGTTACATACACGAGATGACAAAATCGTGGACGAATAGCGTAAATACAGGAATTTTGATATTAAAACCTCGATTTTGGGGAGTAAATTAAAGTATTAAAAAAACGTTACCATGTGCAGTCACGTGACGCATTAAATGAAAGGGTCGTTATGACAAATATGTATTTTTATGTAACATAACAATACATAATTTAAAGGATTCTACGAAAAATTACGAAAATCGAAAATTACGATTTTATGTCTAAAATCATTAAGCTCAAAATTTATAAACCTATATAGAGTATGATGACTAATAGCTTATATGGGTATCAAAATTAATACCTAATTCTTTAAATTCCCATGGGAAACGGAAAATATTAATTAAAAGAAAATGCATTGTGTTTGTTCGTCTGTTACGGTCTATTTTATTGAATCTACTGATTGAAATAAGGTTTAATTTACAGCAAATCGATGAAATATAGCGTCTCATTCGTAGTTCCAGGGAAACTTCAGGGAAAAAATACGTGATTCTTAAATTTACATTCCCATGGGAAACATAAAACAGTTGTGAAGTAGAAAATATTGAAGACCAGTGTTATGATTTATAGTACTGAACCATCTTCACGCGAGTTGTAGTTGCACTTGAGCGGTGCTTTTAATTGAAAAATTGTCGATTTTATGTGATAAAATTTATACCGAGATTCTTGTATCAAATTCAAAGCTCTTTTAAAAATCAAGTTTGAAACATTTGTAAAAAACTTGAAAGATTTGTTTCATTGTCAATTGTATGTTTGCAAATCCTAGCATCAGTTACAAATAAATATATTAAAGAGTTGTAATACTCTGTATTATCTGTATCATCAAAAGATGTAATACTTACTTGAAGATTGAAAAAGAAAGTATTGATCCTATAAGATGTATAAATTATTGTGTCTGTTGGTGATAAATATATATATATATGAAAAAAAGTATTCATTCATATCGGTAGGGGCTTGAATTCGGGATTCATAAATAATTTAACGACATCAATTGAGATAATGGAAAATTTATTTAAACGTAGACATTTTTTACTTCTAAAAACACCGGACGAGTATGAATAGGACCAGCACCTTGAAGGTTCCGTACAAACTTAATTATGTATGTAGACATTTCATCCGTAAAGTCTCGAACATTGTCGTCCGTTTTCGATAACTATACCTACTGGTGAGGTATCGGTCCGAAAATTGTAAAACTTTTATTATTTTTCTGTTTACACGACTGCGGCGAAGCCTGAAACAGGGTTATGTGTTCGACCTGTATGTATGATATCCGTTCTTAAGTTCCCTCGTAACTGATAAATTTATAACCGAACCCGATAGCTATCCGTCGTTAGAATTGTCTTGGTGGTAAATGCAAAAGGTGACATACATGTCTACTAGTGATCGTTTGTGACTGCTGGTGGAGGGGCTTCTATCACCTGTGACGCACCACTCACTGCACGTGCAGACAAGCACACCTTGGTGGATGTGACTGTCTGAATTTTTCTGAAGGTGTGCCTAATTGGCATGAAACATACAATATGTAGAAATTGTAACTAGTTAATTGGCGGTGAGGGCAAATAGAAAATTAACACTTGCTTAGATGTTCGATATCTATCAATCCTCTCGAATCAATATCCAATCCGTCGGATGAGGATTCGTAGTGGAGAGGCAGATTAGAGGGTCAGCGGTGGGTTGCATGCTGCATGTTAATGCATGTTGCAGGCAAGCGTTAATAAATACACAATGGGGAATACAGCCTGAACTGAATTTTCGATCTGATCTGAAGTAATAAAGAAAGTTATTAAACGTGGCATTATTTAAATGATGATACCACTTAAAAATTTACATGTAAGTTTATAAATAAAATATATGTGTTCGGTGATAATCATTAAGCGTATTATTAGCAACATAAAGTTTTTCGAAAAATATGGTAATGAAAGTGTATAATTTATTGCTAATTACAAATTATTTTGACTAATATAAATGCCTTCAATTCCCAATCGTTCACGAATCAAGTTGTGGCGTGAGTCTAGATCTGAAGAGCTCTAGTTAACTTGTAGATGGCGCTAGTGGAGACTACAGAGGATGCTAATGGGGATTACGAGTTCGCTAGTGGGAACTGCAGAAGACCCTGGTAGGGATTTCAGAGAAGGATACTGGAGAGTGCAGAGAACGCTAGTGGGGACTACAGAACATGCTAGTGGAGATTACGAGTACGCTAATGGGGACTGCAGAAGACGTGGATAGGTATTTCAAAGAAGGATAGTGAGGATTGCATAGAACGCCAGTGGGAATGCCGGAGGACGCTAGAGGGGATTAGAGAGTACGGTAGTGGGTATTACAGAGTACGGGGGGATTGCGTAGGGCGCTAGTAAAGATTACAAAGAACGACAGTAGGGGCCAGTGAAGAAGCAAGGAAGAAGACAGTGTTAATCTTCTAAATGTTAATCTTCGAAACTGATTTTTCCCCTCACCCTCATTCTTTAAAGTTGTAACGAATGTCTAAAAATGTACATAAAAAAATATTTAATGCTTGCACTAACAGGTCTCATAATGTATCACACTAAATACGAATTTATTATTTGGAAGTGAATTTATTGCTTTCATAATATAATTATTGTAAGCATATACTAGTTTAATAGTAACACAGAGTATGTATAACTATTTTTAATGGACTCCTAGTTTAGTAAAAAATTAAATATTTCATATAAAAGTTTGCGAGTTGTTTTACTGTAAAGTATTTCTTTACAAAAAGGTTTAAAAATCGATCATGTGTGAATCAGTCTCGCGTAGAAAACGTTCCGTGTTATTGTAAATTAACGAACATTTTTTGTGATTCGACCCTCGAGGCGAACAGACAGACACGAGGGTGATCCTATGAGGGTTCCCTTCTTTTGTCGGATATTCTAGAACCTAGAAAACTCATATCACTCTTACACTATAAACATCTTACAAACTTATATTACTAAATCGTAATATTTTACGACGCATTATTTTAAGAAATGCTTAAATTATTTCTGCTTTCATTCAGTTTACATTCCCAAAAAGTTTTATTTTGGTAAATAGCAAACAACACATTTTTAGTTTTCAATAGGAAAGTCAAGGGCAGGTTATAATGCCCTCCTGAACAAAGAACTTCAAGAGCCTTAAAACGTGCCCACTCAGATCTCACCGCCGCGCCGAGACCCACCACGTAATCGGCCAAACAAAACCTCGAGATTACGTCCGTTAGAGTCAGAGAAAAATCTTTTTTTTGCTGTCACTACAGGTAACTTGAGACTTGCGTCAATGCTGTAATGGCTTAATTGAACTGTATTTATTTAATTTAAATTGATTAAAAACAATTCAATTCTTATTAATCCATGTGCGTACCTACGAAAAGTTGAGAAGTACACAAGACTATAAAAAATAGTTCCTTTTTTATACAAAGTAGATAATAATTTTCATTTTGTTCAATGAGAATGTTCTAAGTATTTGATAAATCGTAATAACGTAAAGTAATTTATCAAATTGTATTAATTATAGTAATGTTAACAATTATTGTACAATATTTACGTAAATCTTAAACGCCAAATTTACAATTCAGTGCCTTTTCCTACACGTTATCCTGAAGCATGAGTTGACACCGATAAATATATTGGTTGTCGGTAAATAAATAAATACGTTATATCAATTTTCTCTCGACTCTTAATAGAAATAGGCTATCAGTTTAATATTGCTTTCTTAGATCTATGAAAATATATTTCTATTTAACGGTAATAAAAAAATAACTTAAAAAAAAAAACTCTTATTAATAGTCACTTGCTTACATTGAATAGCAAAAATAAGTTCATTATATTTAAGTATGAGTATAGACGTCACAGCCGATGGCGACACGCAGAGCTGCGAGAGCTTAAAACTTTAATTATCCCCGAAACGTTTTAAGTTGAGCATTTCGTAAACTTCATCTGCATCCGTAATGGACGTATCCCTCGAAATAAATTAAACTTTCGCTATTAACTATATACGCGGCGTACGCGATAGGAATGGGGCAGCACGCGAACCTTTTGTTTATTCCTGTCGAACCGCCGGAACCGCCGAAACGAGGTGTAGGCACGAAACCAGAATGTGGATAACGGCTTATTAGCCACCCTATTATTCATGTTAGTCGCCGGCGCCGTTCGGCGTGTCGTGTTCTTTGAGCGAACGGCCCTCGATCTCGGTGCTGATTTAGTATTATACGTTTCTCCCATTATTATTCTCAATTAAAAAAAAGAAAAGCCAAATAAGTAGTTAAGATGAAAATAAAAACAAAACATTAGATTTATTCGTGAAGGTAACTATTTTTTTCATTATTTTCAATGATTTTATGATTTTTTTTTAATTTTGTTTAATAATAGTCATCGATATTTGATTCTCAAACGCATTCATGAATAGAAAATAAAATAAATAAATAAAAAAAAGATCTCTGGCGCTATCTATTACTTCGATAATAAATTAACTGCCCAGAAAAATGTATGAAACAATGAAAAGGCACAAACCAAGTTAAGACCTTTCCGTCAATACTAAATTTAACTATAAGACCCATATCTTCGTGTAGACATGCTGGATACAAAATAATCCTTATTCTCTTAATTAAGTACATGATTTAATTGTATACATTTCGGTCTACAAGCCCAATTTTAAATCGAAGAGAAATAGGGGTGTATTCTTTTTTTTTTCCTCTTTTTTCTGTTTAATGAATCGTTACAATAACAAATTGGGAAACGTAAATTTCGGGAGAAAAATGAACAACTCTTTTCGATTAACGTTCATAACCATTTTCAAAAACGGCCTTAAAACGATAAATTTACTTTAATCGAATGGGCATTAATGTACAAATCCGTATCGAAACATCGAAACAAAACGCTTTTGCGTGCGACCTGTCAATAACAATGCGGTATCAAAATTTAATTTTACGAATTAATAACGTTTTCATCTGCATTTTAGTCTCTCCTCTTTGTATTTAAAACTTAATTCTCATATCGTTATTTCTCTTCTTAGGATACTCTATAAACAATGAAACTGTAAATCGGTCAGCAAACTGGCAACGTTGCCATGTGTCAGAAACACAATTCATGCTTTCTAATGCGTAAACTACTCATAAGTTAAGATATCTTCATAGCTGTCAGTAATGTTGACAAGTGTATTTTCACAAAACACTCACTCCGGAACTTCGATATCAATGATTCGGCAATATTTTAAATTGAAGAATACTTAAAAAAAAACTGTTATAGCACACGATGATGTCATGGTTGCAGTCTATAAAGAAGACGGTATAAATAAGATTGTGAAAAGCCTGCTTTTGTATGTCAAAACGCATTAAATTCAAACAATTCAAGCTACTGAATCGGAAGAAGCTAATTACGTTCTACGCTTTTTACCGTTTTTTTTTTGCATTATTCGAATTCATATGACATTTGATTAAAACATTTTTTTTAATTGTATTTCCAGCATTAGAACCGAGTTTTGACGTGACAACGTCTTAAATTAGGTTGCGGCTGGGAGTCACTTATGAAAAATGTAACGCTCGGTAACGTAACGATGAGTCACCGAACGAGAGAGAGGCCCGCCGAATGCCTTGCGTCTCTCTCCCACTCAACTATGATCGGTCTGCCGCGCGCGCAGCACTAGAGAATTAGTGCATAGCTTGCAAATGTATTGCAAGTTATTGTATGTATATTTGTATATAAATACGTATGTATGTGTAAAGGTAAAAATAAAATTTTGTTAATATGAAATTCAGTGCGAGATTCTTTGTATAAATTAATGTTTTAAATATAATTCTTTGTATAAATAAATGTTTTAAATTGTTACTATTATTTCATCCTTCTTCCTACTATACGAATGAATATTCACATTAAAATGATTTTACCATTCAAAGTCGTTGTCACGTAAAACTTTCGCCCGTATACCGACTTTACAGGCAACCAAATTTTTTTAGCTAGATTCTTCTATCGCAAAATCGTTACGCTCTCAAAGGCTGCGCTCGCATCGGCTATGGCCCGCGTCCGGTGCGGGCTCCGACCCAAATATTTGGCGGGCGAGCGCAAACGCGACGTGGACAATTCGACGTCATTAGCTCGTAATAAGCATTCCCCGAACGATGCTACGAGATGGAAATGTCTTCATATTAAATGCTTCGCAATACATTCGGGCCCCGCCTCCGCGGCTGCGGAACGTTTTTATTGCTTACGCTTCCAGCATACCGTCGCTTGCGACGCGTGCGTTTGATGTATTACCTTATTAAAAGATCGGATTACTGATTTGATGTGGGCAATGAGAACGATACGGGTACATACGGAGGAAACTTTAAAGATTTAATATGTGGCTTTAAAATACACAATAAGTGATGAGTATTTGAGAAACTTTGCGACGTATCTAGGGGCGGGCGGCGGGGGCGCCCCGCACCGAGTGCCATCCGTTTAGGGGTGACACCCGAGTTCATCCGACCGCAAATTATGGTTTACAAAAATACACAACGAAATACAAAACGTCATTAGAGTTTTTCTTCAACTTAACAGTTTTGATTTTTGGGGAGTCCCTTCAAATCCGCCCCGGGTGACACCCGGACTAGCTACGCCACTGGAGAGGCTAACAAAACCCGACTATCGACTATGTAAGATAGCAGCGTGTGATGTGGAACTGCGAAATGAGTTGTGTTGACTAACAGCTCGATCTAAGCATTATCTCGCGTTGTAGGTGCGTGTCAGCATGAGTCGTAAAAGTGCGCTTACATACTAGCAGACAGCACGGCTTTACGGAATTATCAAGAGTAGGATTGAGATCGTATCGTAATAAAATAATTTAGCAGCGGATTTAACGGAACGAGATGGAAATCGAGAAAAGGATCGAGATCGGTCGATCACAATAAAATAATTTAGCGGCGGATTTAACGGACCGAGATTGAAATCGAGAAAACGATCGAGATCGGTCGATCACAATAAAATAATTTAGCGGCGGATTTAAAGGACCGAGATTGAAATCGAGAAAACGATCGAGATCGGTCGATCACAATAAAATAATTTAGCGGCGGATTTAAAGGACCGAGATTGAAATCGAGAAAACGATCGAGATCGGTCGATCACAATAAAATAATTTAGCGGCGGATTTAACGGACCGAGATCGAAATCGAGAAAAGGATCGAGGTGGGTCGATCACAATAAAATAATTTAGCGGCGGATTTAACGGACCGAGATCGAAATCGAGAAAAGGATCGAGATCGGTCGATCACAATATAATAATTTAGCGGCGGATTTAACGGACCGAGATCGAAATCGAGAAAAGGATCGAGATCGGTTGATCACACGAATTCATTTTATGTATACCAGGACGGAGTCGAGGGCGATGGCTAGTTTATGTTTAAACGAAACTTGCCGGGGAAAGCCTATGTATTTGATGCTATAAAAATTGAAAACAACTGAACGCAATTTTAACGCAGTTGTTGGCATTGTCTATTTTGATTACAAAAATTAAGTTCTTCAATTTTCTTAAAGTCTTGTGATTAACACGTATTCATCATTAAGGCTAATGATATGTAGTGATTTATTTAAAAAAAAATGTGCCTGAGATTCAAAAATTACTCTTACTGTCTTTCACTGGATTTTCATTTTCGGATCAATTGAATTCGAATTTGATCTTAAGAAAAGTAAAATCGAAAATCCCATCGAAATAAAGAGGTATTGAAGAAGTAAAGGTACAATCCGGGTCAGTCTCATAAGTCGTACACTCTCAAAGTAAGGGTGCACTTGAAAAAATCGCAAGGACATATTATTCCCCATATGTAAAGCAAAACGCTTTAAATTTCTATAGACAATTTTTTGCCATGAAACTCGTGACCTAAATCAGATTTTTTTTATGGTTTCTCTGTTTCCGCAATGAATTATATTTGCTTTTTAGACTGAATCTAGAAATTTGAAGTACAATTTTCTTATTTACGTAAATGGATTTTAGAGATTCTCGCAATAAAATGAAAAGTCAAGATATTTGACTTTTGAGACAATGCCGTCGTAGCGGGCATCGCTATTTGAAAAATATACATTACTAGCTTTTGCCCGCGGCTCCGCTCACGTATACATAATATGATGAAATTTTTTTCAATAGGATTAGCGTAAAATCTGTTCTTAGCGAGCGTCTACGTCCCGAAAAAATTACTATGCCAAACTTCAACTCAATTGGGCCTATGGTTTCGAGTGATCTCGTGATGAGTCAATCAGTCAGTCAGTGGTATTACAATTATGTATATATTGTTAACGGTTTCGATAATAATATATATATTATATTGATCGGGTTCGAGAATGAAATAGGAACTGCATTTGGAATAGGCATTCGAAATTCAATGTGACGAACGAACAAACTCATGAGGGTATATAGTAGAGCTGTGGATTAAAATAAAATAAATATATGTAATTGTACTAATTTATTTTCATTTCATGAATTGTTTTAGCAACCGAGTCAAACGATTCGTAAGTTTCAGTACGTCGATACATTTGCAGCATTGATTGGTCCGTTCAAATTTTACTTATCCGTTCTCCAAATGCGAAGCCATTTAACAGGACTAACGAGCCCTCGTAGTTTCATTTTGTTTAATTCGGCTCCGGTACAAACGTACGATTCGCGTTTTAGTTGAGTACTGAAATTTTAACACGAAGTAAGGACTGAATTTATTTTTGTAGCACTTTCAAATTATTAGACAGCGTGACTGGCACTTCGCCCTCTCTTTCGTGTAGTTCAAGGATCCCATTATTCCAGCAATTTTTCCTTAAACGGACTTAACACGATCTTATCTCGGAGCCTTTTATTTAGTCGTTCCATCGCGATCCAATTATCCATTCAGCCGTATTTGCATAAATATACACTATAGTGTTATTTATTATTGAACCCCGCCGACCCGGCCGGCGGCGCGGGGCGGGCTCGGCCGGCCGTTTAAATTATCTCGTCTATTTCGTTATAACAAGGATTCCTCGAGGGGCCCGGCGGCCGAGGCGGCGAGCAAGAAGTTAAACGAAGCAAAAAATACCTGATGGGTGCCGTGTCGGGAAGCCATGACGCGGTCGGCGACGCGCGGGGCCGGGGCGGGGACTTCGCGAACCGGCTCCGCGTGCGCCGGCGCAGGTAATTGACTCTCACAGCCGCCGCATTGTAACACGACCCGGCTAAATTAAGTTATAAACGAGATAGAATATGTTTCTAATCGATGTATCGTATTTGAGTCGACTTCTCGAATTTTATTAATAACGAAATTTATTATGAATAATTTTAATTGTTTTGAATGGAATACTAAACGATGTCGATATGACAGGTATAGGTGCATAATTTATCTTTCGTGTTTTTAGAGTTTTGTACCCAATTAGTCCCAACGGAACCCTAAGTTTTGTTTGTCCTTTACCCTTGAAAGCCTGCATCTGTTGAACCATGATCAGTAACCAGTTGACATTTTCATAAAATATATGATAGGTATTGTGCATATATCGCCATCCAATAAAATATAACAAAAAATTAAAAAGGGATCTTGTACAGAAAAGTATTTTTCAACGTTTATTTCAATTCACTCTAACGTTATAGAATCTTAATAAAAACCGACCAAATACGAGTCGGATTCACGCTAAGCATCCTCAAAAAAAAATACACTTTTCTTTAGTAAATTTGTTGCGTGGTGTAGACCGGAAACTGAGCCTTGCTCGCATTTGATAATTTTTTTTTTATTAAGTTCTCATAGGACAAATTGTATCATTTCTAAGGGCATACATGAGAGTACATTCTGCAACTACTAAAAAGTTCTTCAAGGAGGCGGAGAGTCGCAGGAGAGCGGGGTCGGCGATTGAGTGATTATCTGTAGCGAGCTGTCGGCGCCCCGCGCGCCCCGCCCCGGCGCGATGACGCGACATTTTTCCACAGATAGTTAGCCGTGAAATTTACGCTCGCGTCTTTCGCGTCACGGCCAGAAAATTAAACCGGCTCGACCGAGTGATCCGCGACGTTTATTGATGAAAAACATCATATTCTATTTTTGACTTTACCTCGTTTATGATATTTAGAGGGTTTGGTGTTTCTTTTCGCGTGCATAAGGTTGACTCCCGTCGTAAGGCTTAGAAATGAAAATGAATACCTGAAAAATAATTTACGCTTATGTTGTAGTAGGCGTAGTCGATAGCTATGTATAAATAAAAACATTTAAATAATTCTATATAAAACGAAAAATGTACGTTTCAAGCTTAAAAGGAGCCATAAATATTATTTTTTTATCTACAAATAAATAACAATTTTATTAAAAAAAAACAGGGACAAGTATTTTTTGTACCATAGGATACTTTTTGGGAAAATAATATAAAGTGAAGAACCGCAAAAAATTATGCTCTCATCATAAAAGGAAAACCATGATGGTGTACAAAATGGCATCATGTTCCATCGACCTATAGCTTCATTACGTATTGTATTACCGAGGTCTATTCGATTTTGTGTTTACAATTTGTCGTCGACATCGTGCTTGTATTTTTTCATTCCTGGATGCGTTGCTTTCTACTCGACGCATTTACAAAACCAGAGTTTATAATGCGTCGACGTTTAATTTTGTTTATGTTTTATTTAGTTTGCATTTCGATAATTGACTATGGTCGAATTTGTCATAACACCGTTATTTTCATGTCCTTTCTAAAGGGATAGGGTTTGTCAAGACATATTTCGTATAAAACAGTTATTTTTTATACATTCTTTTATAGTTTCTTACCACTAAGAATAACGAAAATATAATTATTCTACTAAACTTTATGAGAGCTTGTCATATTCGGAAGGAACATATAAATGAAACAAAAATACCGCTTCTGGCTGCTTCCTATTAGAAACAATCGTGTACCTTATAATAAAAAACCATGTATTCACAGTTTTGTATAGATTTCTATAAAGTATTACTGTGTCTTCAAGAGTATTTAAAAATTTTCTTAAAGAAACCCTGTAAATTCAAAAATCATTTCTTCTAGAGTCTCGGGTTGTACAAAGTGTTCTTCTGATGATAATCTTTTATTCTGAATTGTTCCATAAACATAGGTATTAATATTTTCTTGGTGATTAGGAATTGAATTTTACTAAAAGCACAAATGCGAAAATTTGTGACATTGGATATATGTTTGTTATTCTATCACGCAAAAACTACCGAACGGGTTTTAATCACGCTTTACAGTGATATCGCTTATGTATCAAAGTAAAATAATGACCATAATTTATAAATTTTAATTGTTTATGCTTTGGAGTTTGTTCGCATGAATATAAAACGAATTTATCATTCACGCCTATTGGTTATTGGTAAAAGCAGTGTTCAAAGTGGCACGAAGTTCAATACTGCTCCAGAATTAGATTGGGTACATTGTCGACAGTGTGATCGGTGAAAACAGATCAATGGTGACAAACAATTAACTCCGTGTTCATGCGGGAGGAGCCGCCGGCGGAAACTAGTATATAGTAAGATACGTCACGACCACAGCAGCTCGCCCGCCGCCCCGGCGTGTGGTCCGGCCGGCGCGCCGACGGCCGCTCGCGCGGCTGATGTTATCACAGTTTCAGTATAAGTGCACCGCACGGCGGCGCCGGGGCCGCGCTCGAGACCCGCTATTTGAACTTTGCCCGAAACTTTGGAAATACGATCTTAACGTTCCGAACTTTACAATCAGCGATGTGATAAAGTTTATTAAGTCTTATGCCGAAGTTTAATGTCGTTAACCTTGTAATGACGGGGTATTAATACATGAATTTGTATTTTATGTTTGAATGAAAGCGTTCTTTAAGGACTATATTATATTGTTAATAATTTTTATATTTATATCATAAAATGTTCTAATTTGTCGCAAAATTATATTACGTTTGAATTCCTCTTGAAATGATTTCTTCGAATTTGTACAAGTACTATGATTGTAGTGAGAATTTTCGCAACTAACAAATTATAGATATTTCAATTAACAAATTTTAACCTGTAATAAATGAACTAGCTCGTTGGCATGAGTTGAATTAAGGACAAACATAATATTAATATTGAAAAAATGTGTATTAAATTTGCATTTAGAGTTTCTAGGTCAGAACTGTAAGTGATCATACGTAAATACAAACGTGTAATTTGTTTTTTGTTTTGTATTTATATATTTAGTACAATATTATGTGATACAATTTATGCTATTTAGTCTCCATCATAGATTTGGATATATTGGCCAAATTGGATGTCAATTGGTTATTCAATAAATATGTGAATGTTCTAATTGTCCCTGATTTTCAATCTCATCATCGATGAGTACATTTTTTTTGTTTCGTAATTTTTGTATAGTATGCTATCAACAAATTCTATGAAACAACAAATAAATTAATATTTTATGAATATACATTTCTTTGTTTCATTTAATTTTATTGTGATACCATCATACCTACTCAGAGGATCCCAGATCTATTCTTATAGACATCCATAAGAAATATGAAAGTACTCATCTGAGTAATAGCTAGAGAACATTGCTGTACAGCATTGTTAACTGTGTGTTATAGCAAGAGG
Organism: Eumeta japonica; assembly: GCA_005406025.1. NCBI lineage: Eukaryota > Metazoa > Arthropoda > Insecta > Lepidoptera > Psychidae > Eumeta > Eumeta japonica. Next base: position 472,613 of record BGZK01000270.1, read on the forward strand.
CGAAACAAGCATAAAGGTAGGACACGTTTAGTTTTAAATTAGTACACGAAGCATAGAAATAAATAAAAAAAAGAGTTGCTTGTGGGCCAACAGTAAACATTTTATTAGTTCAGCACAACAACACTGATTTAATGTTAAGTCGACGGGATACGTAAATTAAAACTTCAAAAGCGTTATAAATGCTAAAAAAGGAAAAACATCCACAATGTTTTCTTTCATAGATTTGCAGTGCAGATGTACAATGGAAGAAAGAAAAAAAAGGAAGAAATGCATAAAATATTAAGCTATTGCATAGCTTCTATCGCGGGCCTTGAGCGTGGAGACCGAATCCAGAAATTCCATAACGAAAATAACCTAACCCCCCCCACTCCGACCGGCACAGCGGTGATACTTTTTACTTTTGCCATTTATCGAAGAATAGCAGAACTTTTAATGACTTTTTTCAAATATCACGCTTGTCTCTTTAGTTCAGCATCTCGCCTCTAGGTGGCATTGGTTGTATCGGCGTTACTGCGCATGCGTAATCCCTCTCTTCGCCCCGCAATCTGGTGACTCATGCCTGCTTAGAGTTTCGGCGTTAGGGCACCTCCTCAAAAAAAATACTGCATAAATAAAATAAATAAATAATTATAATTGCATAAGTTGATAAAAAATACTATGCAATAGCTTTACCGCGGCAGTCCCCGAGTGCCACACGTGTTTTTTTATATGTAAAAATTTAAATTGTAGTGGTAACTTAAGTAGAAATTGGGCTCACTGTTAATTTCCAACAGTATTTTTAATGTTCCACATATAAAAGGCAAACAAGTGTCTGTGGCAATCGGTGTCTATGACTCCACGACCACTGCTACATTACGATAATTGTTTATACATAGTTTTACAGTTTTTGTAATATTAATATAATATGATTCTGTTGGTACGCATATATCTAGGCTTGTGACGAAAATGGGATTCCCTTCGTGTGGAAAGGTCCTTGGATTCATTTGTATTGGAGTTGGTCCAAGCGCCGTCAAGATTAAAGCATACCTGATATAGAGCAGCCCCAAAACCTACAGATGTGGATTAAAAGCTTTTTCAAGCTGTTCCGAGTTTTTTTATATCTAAATCGATGTTTGGAATGTAATAATTATTGTATTTGTATAAGTAATGGAATTATAGCATGTATGTGTCAAGATATATTATTTGTTGCATAGAATTTATGAATCAAATTACCTAAATTGGTGATACAAATGTTTCACACAGATGCGAAAGGGCTCGTTAATGTGGTGGTGGCATGTCTCGTAATAATATATACGTAATGAAATTAATTAAATTTGTATCTTAATTAAGTTTTGATTAATAATCTAGAATGTACTATAAATTAAGTAAATTTTGGGGTAATAATCTAGACTGTATTTGAGGACAACACTTTATTAATGAAGTCTACGACCTTTATAAAAAATTATAATTATGAATTTAAAAACTTGTCGTCATTCTAATTTGCCTGAATTAGTTTTTATGCGGATCATGAAATTTATAAACAATGTTATTCTGTTTGTTGATGCTGATGACATGTTTCTTCTTTATCTTTAATATCTGTGATTTTTCATAATTTCTTATGTAATTTTAATGAATGGAAATATAGATTTTCCATATTATTAGGTTTTTCGTAATAAACCTTTAATTAAGTTTCATACCAAACTTACTAGAAAAGATAAATAATACAACCTCGTTAAACCTCTTTAAACCCAAGTCTTATTCTTAGGTTATAGTTTTCCTTTTCTCTTATCTTGTCTTACTATAAAATGCTGTTCTTAATTTATCAACTTATTATGTGCCGCATATTAAAGAGTGTCGGTTATCACTTGTCTAATTGTCTCTTTCTGCTCATTCGTTTTCCTGTCCGTTTCCTTAGTATTTCATACTTTTAGGCATTTTTTTTTTTAACTTTGTGTTGTTAAATGTTTTTCTGTTAGTTTAAACTTTGAATATACCGTAAGATTCCTTTCATATCTCTCTCCGTTCATCTCGTAGTATCAGTATATTATATCCACATTTTAAAAATTGGATCCTAAAGTGTATTCTTATTTTTAAAACTCCTTTTTAATTGCAAATTAAAGTATAATTGCGCTAATGCGAGCTCTAAACGATCAACGACTTGTTTCCAAAACGCCAGTCTTCATTGAGTAGTGCTTTCACCTTCAACGTTTCTCAGAAAAAGGGATACTAAATTGTCTCGCAACGAATCGTTGCGGAGCGCGAAGAAAAATCGAGGAGAGAAAAAATTAGCTTAAAAGCTAATATTCTAAAACAAGGATAAAAATGGATGAGACAGGAGGCAATTTAACTTGAATTGTCTTTCCATTATCTTGAAATTTTGTGAGAATACTTTATTAGTAGATTTTGAGATCCAAAAGTAAACTAGTCTAAATAAAATAATTACAATTAGAAAACTAAGATGAATTTTGAATGCCTATTATCAAATAATTCACGTCATTTTATTTTTGATGTTTTATAGTATTTTAGGACATTGAGCCATCTCATGTCAGTAGCACATGCTGAATAATAAAATGAACGTTTTTATTTATTCTTAATTTGTATGTTATAATATTATAATTGTAGTTATAACGAAAATTATTAATTTTTCACTGTTCAGGCTCAATATTAAGTTAATGTTAATTCTAAAAATAGATGAAATTACTTATACATTACTTTCAATGCATTTTCACTTTTTTATACTTCATTAGATTCTTTGTTATTTAATGTGTATCACCACGTGCATGTACTATTAGCCTATCATTAAATAAACACTTGTATCTTACTGATTGTAAAAGCTATCACGTGATATCCCAGTTACACTGGCGTATGTATCATTGCCACTAGGTGCGGCCAATATTTTTTGTCAATCGTTATTGTCGGTTTATATTCATATACCTATAGTAAGAAATTCAGAAAAAGGAATGGGTGAACTAAACAATTGATTTTTTCCTAAAAAGGCATTTTGATTCGGAATGCCCGGATGATTACGGCACGAGTTCTAACGGTGCACGGCCGGTTCTTATCTACATGGGTTTAAAATCTGAAGAACTCACCACACTGTGTGACACCTCTAAGGTCCAAAGCGCACAGCGCGTTCTGAAAAAGCGCTTCTGAAAAATCCGCAAAGAAAGAAGCTGATATTGACCGCAAAAAAAAAACTAAACGTCGCGGATATCCTTATCGACAAGACGTTAAAGTTAATATTAGGTACTTTAAATCAATATGAAATAAACAAGATAGGTATTGCAATGAAATACACAGGAAAACAGCATATTTGTGACATGAAATTTTTTACATGAATCTGAATTGTTTTTCCACGCTAATTTCAAAAACATATGCCGTTTTTATGTAACAGCTCTAGTTTTGCCCCTATAAAGTGACAGTATTTTTCAGTAAAAATGCACATAGTTTAAATTATGATAACTAAGAAATGTATTTAATCTAAAGTAAATTTTATTTTATATGTTGTTCTCGCGTGAGGTGTGTTAGAAGTACTATTTTGAATGCTTCAACAGCCATCATATCTACATTTCAGTGTCCTCGATATCGCTCCTCCATGGTGCGAATATCCTGATGAAAGCGCTCCCCTTGTTCCTCGCTTAGTGCATCGAGATTTTCAGGGAAATAGTCTAGATGGCTGTCAAGGTAGTGAAGATTAATACTCATGTTGCATCCAAGCTGCTAGAAACGTATCAGCAACAGTTCAACGTACTGAATGTAGCCATCAGACTTTCTATTTCCCAAAAAATTTTGCACTTACCAAACAAACTCTTCCCATGCACATTTGTCGATAGCTGTCATATTGTTGAAACTTTATCATTTATCAACTTCCTGATTTATAGGCCATCAAAATACCAGCTTTGGATATTGGATAGTTCACGCCAGATCATTGGCGATTTATACTTAAAAGAGGGTCTTTTTTATTTGTCCATAAACGCAAAGACTCAACACAATTTTTAACATACCAAACTAAGTATCCAGGGCTTAGCATTCGTCGGCAATGGAAACCCAAAGTAGTCCAAGTATGCTTTTTTCACGAAGTTTGACACATTCAAACGGAATTTTTTGAATAAATATTTTCCATAAATAACTCAAAGACAATCAGGTGACACATTCAAACGGAATTTTTTGAATATATATTTTCCATAAAAAATAACACAAAGACAATCAGGTGACACATTCAAACGGAATTTTTTGAATATATATTTTCCATAAATAACACAAAGACAATCAGGACTAAACAGTCCTGATTGTCTTTGTGTTATTATTTCTCAAGAAGGTCGTGTTTAAACAAATATGACCTTCTTGAGGAAGGCATAATGATATTTATACAGAAACTAGTTTGGTTACACCGCTATTCATAGAAATTATCGACTACTCATGCAAATTCAAGACGGCACCTGTATCGTACGAACCAGAGTTTCTACAAAAAATCTGAGGCTAGATTCGAAATCATTGCACCCTAATTAGTGAACAACAATAGAAAAATCTAAACAAACAAAAAAAAGTTCATTTTGTTTTTGTGTAATATTAAAGAGTAAGTTACTATTTGTACAAAAGATAAAATAGCGCAGAGTATAATGAAAAAGAAGGAAACAGAAAAAAAAAGCATGTGTGACATTTTTATACGCACGTAAGAAGTTATATTTCTTTTGGCGTAAATAAATACATTTTTTTTTGGTAAATGCACATTATTTCTTTTTTAGGATACGCCACTTTGGCGTATCCTAAATATTAGTTATAAAATAAATGTTTTGGAACTGCTTTCTGCTTGTGCTATTCTGGTACTCGGTTGAACTAATTCGATTTATGTGTTACATCGGTGTGTTACATGCTCGAAATCTGCGATTACATTCACCTAATGTATCTAAAGAAGTATAAGTTCAAGAACTTTCAAAAAATCATTGCCACTACTCTTAATTCCCTAGAAATTAATAAAAAACGTTTTAATGAAGAGCGTAAAACGAATATCGTCACTACGTGACATATTAGTTTGGTAAAAAAAAAACAACATAGAAGGACACGAAAAATATTTTAGTATAGAAACGTAACAATACGCATTCTCATCTGTTTCCATAAATAAAACTCCACGCCCCACATGAGCCATACCAAAACTTTGCGTCACCACGTTTATTACGAGCCGACGCAAGCGGGGAGAGTTCTGCTAATTCACGTGGCTGGCCACCAGGCGTCGCTTCCAGATCATAAATATTTGTCCGCTCCGTTTTCGTACCCGATACTGTTATCAGCGGCGCAGGGCCGGTCGATTCATGTACGTCAACATCTGGATCCGGCTAGAAAAGAATTTTCTATGCGACGAAGTATTCATAATTTAACCACAGCGTTGAACGTCGCTCGTGAACGCGCTGTTATCTCGGAGCTAGGCCGTTTCTTGCGTCGTGTATTGTGTTTCGATGTTGACAGGCTGTAAAATAATGTAATATATGTGAATGTTTGTTTTATCGTTCGGTGTAAAACGCTCGCGGGCCCCTCGACATGCGGCTTTACGATGCCGTGATCGGGTTTACTTGTTCACGTAAATTACGTATTTGACAATGAAAATGCGTGTTTTTAATAAGATTGCTTACAGTAACCGTTATTGTAGTTTTGATGCTACAATTTGTCTTGTTAATTTTATTTCAAATAATAGTCGATCAGTATCCGTGTGCCCAATATTTTCTTTTGTTTTTTTGTTTCGTTGCTTTTCCTTATTTTTTTTCTTAAATATTGCATATCTTATAATTCTTTTTGGCGTTTTACATGAGTGTACGCTTTGATCTTTCTTATTTCTATTTAATCAAATTTAAAACAGTTTTCCATTTTATTGTATCTGATGTTGATTTCTGAAGAGTGAAATAGTTGAATTCGGTCGATTTTTGTCGTTATGTTATAGCTCTTTCATTATGCGAAATAACATTGGTGTTCATGAAACTGAAAAAAAAGCAACGCAACAAAGAGACATCGAAACGTATACATTAGGCGCATGCAGTAAATCCGCCAATTATTTCGAACTGTTCACGCGAGTCATGCCCGCCGGGTTGTGTTTATTGAAACGCTTAGTTGAGTGGAATGATACTGTAAAACTGTTGGAGGCGCTCCAGCGCCGCCGGCGGCAGCTGGGCGAATACAAACGAATAAAAAAGTTGATACTTTACTTGCACGGGCCGATGCTGAGCGGCAGATCGTTATTGAATGAAGTTATTGTTCAGAAGAAATGGCGGATACAGTCAAAGGGCGATTTAATCAAGGTCGGCATAGAATTTCGGCAGAAGATAACATTTGATATTTTGATATGGTTTTTTTTTGTATTGTATTCATGGCGACGTATACTTATAATTGAAAAATATCTCATCGCGTATGAATTTCCTAAGGATTCTTATAAAAATGTTATCCACACACGCGTCACATTGAGCTGTGGTCAAGTCATCACTTGACCACAGTATGTGCCATTGCAAAACCATAACAGAGTACTATTTATTAAGACTTGTATTTTTCATATTATATGTACACGTTCGTTCATCATATACAAGTATTTGATGACTTCCAGCAATGAGACTTTTTTTTTAAAATAGCCCAAGTTTTTAATGGTTATGGAATCTATTCTATTACTTTATTATTTAGTCGGGGACTTAGCTTTTTATACGTAAATAACGATAAAGAAGCTGCTATAGAAAGTTAATTTGTTATTTTTTAGTACCTGCTATTCAAAACTGAACACACGAGCTTGCGTATGCTTTTATTGCTTCCTATGAAATATGGGACACGTTTCCTTCGGTCGGCCCCTCGCCGTACTGAAATGTTTAGAAAATTCATTTTACAGTTCATTTATTTTAATAATGTTACGAAAATAAACGTCGTTACGACATGTTCACGCGCAGTGATTGACGACTTTGGTGTAAATTATTTCAGTTAAATTATTATTTTAACACGGGGCGACGTTTGCCTTGTAAAGCTTCTGCACTCTATTTTGTAGTCGAATTCTCGCGCTTGGTATAATTATTGTAACTGTCAGTCTAGTACATAATTACTACTTGCTATCTACAAAATTTAAACCTTTACGTAAGAACTTTAATAAATAGAAATAAATTCATAATTTTGTTTTATTAAGCAGTGCCAATGTGTTTGACAAATATTGCTATATGTGCATCTAATGAACTTTTTATCGTGTTTAGTTATCGATGTTATATGTTTGATGAAGTAACTTCAGTGCATAAATTGAGGTTACGCATTTCAGTTCGAATTTTAAGATAAATTGATGCGTGGCGATGCATTTTAATTTTGAAATAAATACATATAAAATCTTGACAACTCCACCACGATTGGCATAACTAAAAAGCATCTGTTTTTTATAAATTTATTTTTTATCTAATAAAATTTATATTGTCTAGAGGGGCTATATTTTTTAACGAATTTTCAAGTCAAGATATCTGCTATGTCCGTAAGTGAACTAGGTGTGTCCGAAAGATCTAAAACTGCTCTTGATTATAGTTCTAAAAAGTCGTCTTAGAATTATCTATTACGAGTTTTTATTCTCGTCTTACATAATTTCAATAAATGATACGTTTTAAAAAGGACTCTTGAAATGCCTCTTATAAGAAAACTTTTTAATGTAACCCGGGGATATGTTTGAAATAAACAAAAATGTATTTTTACCTAGCCTAATTTACAAATTCGGGCACATTTTACAATACATACATATATATCTTTAGGCTGGCGCGGCAGTTACATTAGGGTCTCTTCTTAGGAAACATTATCAGGAATCTCGATAAAATTTATCAGGTTACTTTGGACTTTCGGCTCGGTATAAACTGTCAATTTACGGTAAAATGAAACAGTAATATTTTATTAATTTCACCATCTACCCAATTTGCACATCTTTAGAATAAGTCGAACACGCGTGTACGATTGTCGTTCAAAATAAAATGGGAAACGCGATATCGTATTTTTAGCAGCATCATCGTGGGCTCTATAGCATTTATTTTGCCCGCAATTTTGGACAGCGACCGGCCCCAAGTCTGCCGCGCTGGGCTCGGTTCCCCGCTTTTAAATCTGCACAGTCGACCCGAGATACTTCGCGTAGATAGTTGCCGGAGTCGCCGGCGCTCCGGCCGCCGTGTCTTTCAATTTATGTCGCTGCGGTCGCAATCGCGGAAATCTATAGGAAGTGATAAACAGCGGCGTTCGCGTGTCGCTGCGGCCGCGCGTCGCGCCGGTGCGGCGGCGCGCCTCGTTTCGGTCGTACTCGGCCGTTCCGAGCGACGTCTATCTAGCAGGTTCGAAGAAGAACGGTCAAACTGAATTCTAACTGTATGTGAATCTTTTTTAGGGTTTCGAGCCAAAATGGCAAAAATGGAATCCTTGTAGTTTTGTCATGTCCATCCGTCGTTCGTCCGTATGTCACAGGTATTTTAATCAAAAACTGCAAGACTTATATTGATGAAATTTATAGTGTAGGTGTCTTGTGTAAGCTGTTACTTAGTTTAGTAGTTAAATAACAAAAATAAATATTTCTTGGGGGGCGCTTTATATTTGTAACAGAAGCTGAAAAAAATATATTTCAACAAACATCAACTGTGCCACATATTTCGACAGTTCTTTTAAAATCACTTAAGGTTTCTATGGAATTTTTCTAATTATCTGAATAAATTCGGAATCGTTCCGAGAGTAGCACAAATGGTGTCCCCCTTCCCTTTATTTTCTAAACTGTATGTCCAAAAAAATATGAAAAGAATGTAAGAGAACGCTCGGGAATAAATACTTTCAACTAAAATTATTTTGCAAATAAACTGATATACTGTTTTTGAGTTATTGCCGAAAAACTGCGCTTCTCAGCAAAAGGACGTGAGTGCTGTGAAGATATGCTCTTTTGCCGATACACTTTAGTGTACACTAATTTAATAGTAATTGTCGACATTCCTAATTGTTTTTCTAGTTATAGACGATTAAAGTGCTTACAACTGTACTATGTGGGAAACATGAAAAACGTGTAACAACCTACTTTTTTCATCTGTAGTGCCTTTATTTATAAGAATGGCTCCGGAATCCTGTAATGAGCGTGGGCCGACATGCTCTTGACCAGTTTTTTTTTTATATTGTGTTTTTTGTTCGTAAAACAATATACACAATATCGCTAGCTTTCTTACATCTATTATAAACCACAACGTCTTTCTGTCTGTACGTGTACGTGCTTATAATTAAAAACCATTAGCTTTATTTACATAATTTTCTTAGTACGGAAATCTTATACAACCGTTTGAGGTGGTTTTTTTTTGTCTTTACTTGTTTGTATCGACTGGTTATTGGTAACCTTAATGTCCAATAGAGATTCAAAATCAATATCGGCTTAGGATTGGATTCGCGAATAAAACCGGGATCGGGATCTATCAAAACTATTAGCGTTACATATAAATGTTTATACAAATGTTTTTAAAGATATCAGTGTTAGGTTCGTATTAAATAACAAATATATGAACCACTAATACCAGTAATAAAATTATTTTTTTTCAATTTGATTTTTTATTAAATAATTTTCTTGTGACTTTAAACATAAGTACGTGTTATGTTGCGATGTTTATCTAGCTAGCATTTGTCTATCACCTAACAGCTAAATTTTAGTACTTCCTTAGATTCCGATTCAGATCTCGCTCTCGATTAAAATGTTTTATTCTTTTTTGTCAGAAATTCTCCAAGCGCGCTTATAACAACTCATCAAAGTTCCATTAAAATGGGACGAATGCTGCATGAACGCACAGCAGATGAACGATCAAACGAACGTTCAGTTATATATATATGATATATATATATATATATCTTGAAATTTATAGTCATAGAAAAAAAAATAATAATCAATTGCTTATTAATTATTGAACACTGAAAATTTTGTAAGTGGATTATGAGCGAACGCGAATTGAGACCGATAATTGACGGACAGTGTTAAATGCAAATATTGTATATATATGTATCTGCCGCAAATAATAATATGATTTGTGGTCGGTTAAAGTAGTTAGTACACTACAACTCACGAAACTCTGCCGCTGGGAAGTTTGTCACGAAAGCGTCGCGATGCCGTAAAATTGACACGCGGGGGAGAAGAACGACGGATCGGGGACCGTCAAACCTGCGCATTACGTCATTCGCAGGCAATTCAGAGTGGCAAAGTTGCGTGCGTTGTACTGTAAACGATATTGCTATCTCGGGAATTCGACGAAAAATCACACGGTCGTATCGGAGCCAGCGTGCTGTGCCGTTGTGTAACAGCTACGTATATCGAATGATTTCATCGGATTATTCGATTCATTGAACCGGACTTAACTGTAAAGATTATAAGCGTCGTTAAAGCTGAAACCAGTCATGTATGATGGCGTTGCGGTTTGTCACACTGTTAGAATAGATACTGACAGAGTAAGGGAACATATTTATTGCTAGTTCCTGGCTTTGCACGGGCAAAAACAGAAAATAATTTTTAGTTGCCCTTTTTTAGTTGTTTCAATATATCGCAACAATGAATCGATTTGGTCAGTTTCGATTTGGACAATATAAAAGATGTATGTAGACTGTTCACAAATTTTGTTAACCCATTTTTAAGCAATCTACAAATCTTTTAAGTTATATCCTTTCACCGCTTTGTATATATATATGTTGTAATTACATATTAAATTATATGTCATATTGTTTCCATGCAATCACGTGAACAGATATATATTTAATATTTAACTAGAGTAGAACAGATTTCAGCTGATTCGTATCCAATTTAATGTTGGCAGTTGTATACTGTCACGCGTCAGGCAGTTGCTTGTCGCGACCTCTCCTAGCTTAATTAAAATTCAAAATTGTACGCTAAAGAGATTTTCATTTAAGAAGGGATCCCGTCACGTCGGCGACACGAGAGCTGCGATAATAATTTATATTTACGCAAAAATAATTTCGGCTGCAACAATATATTCGCATAACATACCGTCGATAGTAATTCACAAAGGACTGCGATGTTTACAATAAAATAATACGTATCCCGCTTGACCGGCTGACGACGGCGCAGGCCCGGCGTCGGCGTCGGCGTCGTCCGTTAGCGCGCGCGTGAAAGTTTAACCAGAGACAAGATGATTAGTCATGTCGAGGTACACGTGACGTGTAATGGCTTACCGTCTCGTCTCCGCAGGACTGTTAATGAGATAGCTTTTGTGTTCAGAACGGGTTCTTGTACGTTGGGATATTTAAAATATAAATAATATTATTGCTGTTCTGTCCTAGTCAGAGTCTTATGTCGTTGTCGATTTGTCGGTATTAGAAATACTTAATGTTTATGTTTAGGTTTCTTTTTAGGATTCCGTAGTCGACAAGGAAGGCTTATAGTTTCACTATGTATGTCCGTCCGCGTCTCAGCATAGAGACTCTTAGCACTAGATAGCCGTAATGTCGTATAATTATACATATTAATCAACTGGTAGAGGAAAATCTAGAAAAAATAAATTTTAGGGTACCTCTACACGTAAAGTCAAGATTTTTTTCTCGTGTATCCTATGGTGGGGGATATTGTTGAATACTTCATTCAAAAACATTGCGAGTTCGTAACAATCATTTTAGGGTTCCGTATCTAAAAGGAAAAACGGAACCCTTATAGAACCACTTTGTTTTCCGTCCGTCCGTCTGTCAACAACCCTTTATCCGGGAACGCGTGGAGGTACCCACTTGAAATTAAAACTATAAACTGAAGTCTACAGTCTCTTGAAGTTGTGAAAGTAACAAATTTCTAAGTTAACGTGAAAAAAAGGTACGGGAATTTATGCCCCAAAAACGTATATTTTGACACTCTCAAGGGAGTCAAAATTTATAGGGTATTTTTTATTGACTTAGAATATGAAATTTGGCAAGTAATACCGTCTAATACTACAAGTATAGGAAAAAATCTGAAAATCATACATTTGTAATTAAATCATAAAAATAACTTTGATTAGGTTATTTAACTAATTTAGGTATAAAGTGTTAGTATAACCACAATTTCTTGTACATATGTAATTATAGGTTTTGGAAACCGAATTTCAGGAAAAACTCCAAATAAACTGCGAGACTCGATTTCTGTACTATTTATATGTATCTGCAAATTTTTAAGGTACTGTCGGTGGGCGAGTTTGACTCGCACTTGTCCTTTTTTTAGATTTAGGGATCCGTTTCCACTTGAAAGTGTTAATTTTTGTTAGATTCAAGTGTATTCACTCCCCCAAACAAATGGAATTTCATATTCTGGGGCATATGAAAACATTCACGACAGGAGCATAAGTAACGAAGTTAAAAGGAAAACCATAATAGCTAGTAGGCTTTACAAATTAACGAGTAATAGTCGATCAACTTTTGAAATATATTTGGAGGAGTAAAAAGCAAAACTTTATATAAATTCCATTGAAAATCACTTAAAAAGCGTTGTGGGTCATGTAAAATAAGTAGTGGATACGTAGAAAAGATAAGTATGAACCATGTAAAATTAAGGAAATATAAAATCTTAACATTTTTAACAGCCGCCCTACATGGGTCCGTTTTGGACGTTATTACCTGTTAAATCATAAACTCAATTAATAGGTTCTTAGTATCAAACACAAAATCCTCTTTTAAGTCCACATGTTGTGACGGAAACTACGGAACTCTACACTGCGCAAGGCCCAACACGCACTTGGTCGGGCTCTTAGGGTTCCAAGCCAAAATGGCAAAAACGGAAGTCTTATAGTATCGTCCTGTCCATCCATCCGTCCCTTCGTATGTCACAGGCATTTTACTCAAAAACTACAAGACATATATTAATTAAATTCGGAGTATAGGTGTCTTGTATAAATCGCTACTTAGTTTCGTAGTTAAATAACAAAAAGAAATATTTCTAAGGGGGGTGTTCCATCCATGTAACAGAAGCTGAAAGCATTTTATTCAGCAAACATAAACGTGTGATACATACTTCGCCAGTTCTTTTAAAAATAATTTAAGGTTTTTAAGCAATTTTTCTGATGAGATGAATAGTTTCGGAAATAATCGCTCCGAAAGTTGCATAAATTGTGTCCCCCCTCTATTTTCTAAACCGTATATCTAGAAAATATGAAAAAATGAAGCAAGATAACGTTTAATAAATAATTTCAACGAAAATTATTTTGAACATGACCGAATATACTGTTTTTGATGTATTGCCGAAAAACAAAAGGACGTAAGTGCTATGAAGATACGCTTTTTTGCTGATGCACTTTAGTTTAATCTAGTTTAATAGTAATAGTCGACATAGCTATTTATTTTTCTAGTTATAGGCTACTAAAGTGCTTAAGTATAATTATTCTGTGCGGGAAACGGAAAAAGTGTAACAACCTACTTTTTTCATCTGTGGTGCATTTCTTTGTAATAATGGTTTCGGAACCCTATAATGAGCATGCTCTTGGCCAGTTTTTTGTTTTGCTCACAACTGTCTGCGTTTACTGATTTTTTTTTGCTAAATATTTATTTATGTCGCGCAAGTATCTAATTGAAAATTGAGTAGCTTTTGATTTCTCATAGTTAACAAAATTACCATCATATTTGGGTTATTTTCGTGAAGCAAAATCTAAATTTTAACAAGTAACTTATACGACATTTTCGAATTGCAATGATACTTGGCCGAATGTTATTCCACAATATAAATAGATAATCATGTTATCCCCAACAACGGGATAGGCGTTTTTCATTTAATCGAGTGCTTTCGTCGTGAAACAGTCTAATTTGATACGGTGCTTACGCTATTTTCGTTCGGCGCATTCCCTCTCCACACTCTTGTTGTGTCGCGATAGCGCCGTCACCTCTCGGCGGGCGCTTTGAGCGGCCCTCGCACACGTGTTGACAGTGTTTAAGTAATAAAACGATAAAAAAGCAATTCCGAGGGAACGGCGGCCGCGGCCGCGCGCCGCTGATGTCTCACTGCCGGCGCCGTCAAACCCGCCCGATGAACTCGGCGACAGACAGTCGTAACGCGAGAACCTTATAATTTACTTAATGGATACGAGTCGAACGACGCGCTGCACGGCCGCATTATTAGGTCTAAAAGTGAACTGTTACCGCTATCCGACTTAATTGACCGCGGACTGTGTTCGTTATTGAGCACTAATTGTACGATTTTCGTCGCTTCGGCGTCATTAAGGGACTATTTGGAGAATTTTTATCTGAGGCGATATTATATTTTTCGGTAAGTATGATAATTAAAAGATTAAAAGATTCAGATTAGTTCAGTATTTTGGAAAAAATATTGTAAGACAGGGTATTTGTTAATAGAGGGAATTAACAAAACACTTAGGGCTTTTTAAAAGAATTTATCGTAAGCTAGCTTTCCGCCTTAGGATTTGCCCGCACGGGCGTGGAATGTATTCCCTTCGTCGATCGATATTGGTATTAATTCAAATCTAGGACCGGCTTCCAATTCTGATTAAGGCACTGATCCTGATTACGATTCCGATCACGCTATTGATTCCAGTCCCATAATCCGAATTTGACTCTGGTTATATTTTAAATTTTGATCCCGGTTTTGGCTTTCGATTTTACTTCCCGTCTAGCTTTCAATTTGGCTTCTGCTATTGGTTATTTGGACCAAAGCGGAGCAAACGCTAGTCTCAAAATAAAATATAGGCTATATTTACTCGGGGACCGTGTAGCTCTCTATGAATGAAAGAGTTTTTAGTATCGTTTCACTAGAACAAATACGCGACTGAAATCAGGGATAGATTCTGGTAGTAGGTCTATAAAAACATGCGTATATATATAAATAAAACTTTCTTTTAAAATTTCAAAACAATCGGTAAAAAACTTTAGGAAATTGGGATTTTGAACAAACGAACATTATTTCTTTATATACAAAATAGATATTTACTATGTTCTAATGTGTCGAAGAGCTGTGGTGTCGACGAGCTAAGAGCCACAGCAGGTCTCGACCCGGGATCAATCTTTACCACGGGCGAAATAACCAATGAGTTTTTACCTTAAGTCAAATTAAAAATCATTGGTTTTATGCTTCGAAGAGCACATTATGCCGTTATTGTGAGACATTGCCATCACAATGGTTACAACAACGGCGACCAGCAGCCTCAAACCGCGCTGGATCAACTTGGTCGATTTAAGCTCTAACCTCCTCGACCTACATTAAAAAGATTGTGCGACTGTGTGCCTCAGCGGTAAAGTAAATAGAAATCCGACAGAATAATGCACTGAATATTCATTTTTAAATGCACGCACAAGTTTCAGGCACTCTATACTAGCAAATGTAAGATAATAATTTAATCGGTATCTAATTATTTGACGTACAAATGTTTTTCTAATTTGCAAACGCGTTAATATATCGTGAATAGGTGTCGCGCGAAGTGCACCACGTGTCGCATAGTCGAGACGCTAAGAGACATCGATTCGTAGTTTCAACGAGGTTGTCCTTTTCAACCTCATTTGAATCCTCAACCCTTTTGTCTATGTATCTTTAATAAAAAATCGCTGGCAGACTTGGTTAATAGAACACGTTAATACGATTGATTAAAAGATACGTGCGTAGACGGACGATTCTTAATTTTGACGTGACAACGTCTTAAATTAGGTTGCGGCTGGGAGTCACTTTGAAAGTGTAACGCTCGGTAACGTAACGATGAGTCACCGAACGAGAGAGGCCCGCCGAATGCCTTGCGTCTCTCCACTCAACTATGATCTGCCGCGCGCGCAGCACTAGAGAATTAGTGCATAGCTTGCAAATGTATTGCAAGTTATTGTATGTATATTTGTATATAAATACGTATGTATGTGTAAAGGTAAAAATTTTGTTAATATGAAATTCAGTGCGAGATTCTTTGTATAAATTAATGTTTTAAATATAATTCTTTGTATAAATAAATGTTTTAAATTGTTACTATTATTTCATCCTTCTTCCTACTATACGAATGAATATTCACATTAAAATGATTTTACCATTCAAAGTCGTTGTCACGTAAAACTTTCGCCCGTATACCGACTTTACAGGCAACCAAATTTTTTTTTTAATTTATATTTGAGATCTTCTTAATAGTTACAATAAAAATTTAACGAGATACGTCATTTTCAACATATTGTTATGAGATTTATTAAAATGAAATGGAGCCAATTTGAGTTTACCATGAGCGACTACTGTTGAAATTTATTTTATTTGAAAGTAGTGAAATAATTTTAAGCAACTAGACCGACTTCAAAGACACGAATGCCTAAGGCAGTAATACAAATTAACAATGTTTTTAGTGTCCTGACGCAATAGCGGGTCGTGCGGGTCGCGGCTGGCAGTGCTCCAGTCGTTTCAATTTAACCCTGGCGGAGCACCGCTATAAACATCCCTAAACTGTAAACTCATAATTCATCGTTGCCACAAAGCGTCGCCAGTTATTTCAGTGCTAATCTATTAAAACATGTACGTATTACTACATATCTGATCTGGCTTTTGTCATGTATGCGTTAAAGTTGCAATACTTAAAGTAACTCATCTCTCCGCATTTTAAATATAATTTATATTTATTTACTGTTTATATGTTAGTCTATTTACGTATTTAGAGTAACGAAATTTATTTAAGAAAATCTACAGCAGTTTTATTCCTTTTTTGTTGGTAGTCAAAAAACTTACTATTGCAAAATTAATTGTCATCCCTTGTCAGATAATTTTAGTTAAACGTACTAAATCAAGAAGATTTACCAACTTTCATATGCAAAATGAAAAATATTTACGATATTGTCATTGCAGGAAAATAAGTAATATAGTTGTTTTGATTGAGTGGTTACTTTAATAAATCTAGCAAGAGACTTAAGGAATTTGTTAAATGTTTATGTTCAACTTCCATTAGTTTTACAAAATAATCTCACACGGTTATTCAAATTTTCATAACATATTGTCACGTCCTATTTATTCCTTATTTTCTTCACCCATCACTGCGCATTAGGCACTGAATATTTTTTGTATGACTTCTTGAATTCATCAGCAATTAATAGTTGATTATGAGTATATTTAAGTGGACCATACTTTCTTTTCAATATTGCGATATGATAATATTTAAGCAAATGAGAAGTTACATGCGATTGGAGATACGCTTCCGACCGAAGTTAGATTAAATATTCAGAGATATCTTACTTCTCTTGATCATCGTGCACTGATTTTGTGCCGCTTTGCTGAATGCTTTTATATCGTACAAATGGTATTAAGCATCATAAACAATTATTCATTTTTTTACCTACGTGTATACATTCAGAATGACACGTATTTTCCTTTTTTTTATATACCACTGTGCATTCGATGTTTGTTTTAGAATATTTCCTACACCAATACATTTGAGTCACGGCAGATCCCTACAATATTATTTCGCACGCTTCCTAATTTGCTTTAGCATTGTCTTGTATTGTGGTGTGGATATTAAATCTTGTTATAAATTATCAGTGCTCCACTTCGTTTGTGTAGGGTAAAAGTAACGGTACGTGAATACCGATTTTGAAACATTAATGGCATTTGTATAATTAGCCAAATACATTTTTTATTTCATCCAGACTGTTGGCTAAGATTCAAGAAACTAGATTTGAACAATAGGTCGAAGATAATGAAGTTGCATTGTCAGCAGAAACTACGAGTGAATCTCTGAAGGCAATTCAGATGCTTTTAAAACATATAATAGGAGAAATACCATACCAAGCTTTGTGACAACATTTGAGATTTTATGAAAACCTGATATGCAGTTATTTTTAGGCTTGAAATAGCAAAAAGAAATCCTTCTAGAATCCCTTCATCGTCTGTCTGTCAAGACCTTTTTTCTTAGAAATGAGTGAATGCATCAGTTTAGATTAACCCCTCAATATCAATACGTAGGTCTGTAGTCTCTTACAGCTTTAAAAAATTAAAACTTTAAGTCAATGTAATAATATAATAAGGTCGTTTATACCTAAAATTTTGACAATAGCAAGTAATCAAAACTTATAGGATACGCCCATTCAATGAGATTCATGAATTTGGCCACAAAAAAAATCTCACAGTATAAGTGGAAAATTACCGAATACGAATAGCCATTTACAGTTACACTTCCCTACAAATTTTTTATGTCATATTGAGAAAGAGCTTTGAACCCTTAAGCCTTTCTTTTCAAAGGGCTTGTAATATTTGCACCGCTGACTATATGATCGTATAGGATGGCATGTTCTTTCGAAAGTCTACGTTGATGGTGGGTCTTGAAATTTTCTGAATATTTATAGGGCATTATTGAATATTGACCATTAAATAGCTTAAACATAATTGTAAATCGGGTTTGAATTTTTTGACAAAATTTCCGTAGTTTTTGAATCATCAAGTCTCTCCATCTCACCAAGAAGTATCCACTCTTGATTTAACAAGTTAAAATACACTATTCTTTCTACTCGACAATTGTAGAATAATAGTTGATTTCAAAAATATGATGAAGTAAATTATTGACTTGCTGTCAATTCTTTAAACACCTTTTTTGTTTATAAGATCAAACTTATGTTCCTTGTTATTATTTATTAGGTACGATACTTTCCTTAGATCTATTCAATTTAGCGGTAGATCAATATGCAGATCAGGGTTAAGAGCAGATGTGATATCTGTTTCATCTACGTTCGATCTAGCTGTATTTACTTTAAAATCTTGTCTTCGGTGATTAGCAAAAGCTTCAATCCAACTTTGTCCATTTCTAGTTTAACCTAAAGCAGTATACCGAAATTTCAATTTTACTCATGTGCCTTATTCGATTAAGTTTATTAAATTGATTAGTAAGTTGCCTGTATGTTGCGAATTTTGGAAAAAAGTGTAAACAAAGATATTCTAAGCTCTCGTACGATTTACCTCTACAATATGATTGCTTTGCTCGCGGATCTGTCCGTATGAACATGGAATGAATTTCTTCCTTTTTATATCGATCGATCACGATGTCAAGCACGATCCCGATCTCGGGCCCGCGCTTTCTATTTAATCCTGGCCCTGGCCGATTCCGGTCTCGATATAGACACCGCCGGGTCCGCCTTTTCTATGTTCACGAGAGCGAATTTAATTCTCGTGCAAAAGCTAATATTATTATAAATAACAACACATGTCTTATTTTGATATATAAACTATAATACTGTAAAATTTTATCAAAATTAGTCCTGTAGTTTTTGCGTGAAAGCGTAACAGGGATCCGCACTTACATCCTCGCAACCTGTAGCATTTATAATATTAGTAAGATATACATTTTTAACATGTAATGTTCGTTCATATAATCAACTAACGTAAGAAACTGATATCCAAGGTAAGATCAAACGAGTGCCTTCGTTCGGTATAATATAAATTAAAACAGAATTTAATTCGATTGCGGGTTCGAGGCACTGAATTAAACTTTTATGCAAAGCAGTCGCTTGATTATGAGCCAATAAAACCAGATAACAGTCGTCGTTATACCGCGAGCTTAACGAACTTTTTAATGCTCCGTTAAGACGGCGCTTCATCTCGGAAAATATCTGGTTTTGTTTTAAGATACCACCCGCCGTGCTCATGATTTAGTGCTTTTTAAGACTCCATATAATCCTGTTTCGATTAAAATGTGTATCGAACTGGACCCGAGATCTCGAAGTTGTCCAATCGTGTACTGTTTTACAGTATTTTTTTGATAAAGTGACAATGCAACGAAATGCAGATTTAACGATGTTCGTTCTGCAAGAAATTACTGACTTTTGCAGATTTTTGTATATACATTACGATTTATTTCGATGTAATTGAAGAAAAATCATAATTATAAATATGGAAGTGATGGAATTGCTTTATTATTTTTATCTATCGTATCCGAATTAAAAAAAAAAAGTTTCCGGGAAAGAAATGAAAGATTTGGTAATTGGCACAAGATATGAATCGGTCGTCAACCCCACGGGGCTGTAATTCTATACATGAAATTATTTACTGAAAAACGTCCAAGATATGTCGAACTCGCTCGGAGAGTATTGCGTACTACAAATCAACGCATTGGTCCTCGTTGATGTCAAGCAATACATGTTACGCATATTTTCTCTTCGCTATTATATTGCGTTGGGCTTAGGATTTTCGTTTAAATTCTTTTGCAGACATAACTAAGATACTATATTCCGTATTTTTTTTTCGAAAATCTTAAACCTAATATTTTAAAAGATAAAGAGAGGAAAGATCGATATCTAGGAATTTTTTTACCATGTTCAAGTTATGAGTTGTAAAACGTATTTGTAATTTCTCTTTACAAATCCGTTCATTTAATATGTGCCATGATGCACTTGGTTAAACTACATTTTTATTTTAATTTCTACTTTGCCTTCATAATTTGTTTCTAAATGGAATCTGTTTATTTATTTTATATCCATGATTGGGTCGCCTATTTATTAATATTTACTATTATTTACCATATGATAGCGTTTTTCGTCCAAGAAGTTCGGGGAAAATAAACTGTGATGGACAGACGTACAGAGACGAGAGTGATCCTCTAAGGGTTCCGTTTTTTTCATCAGGTGTACAAAACCTTAAGAAAAGATAGAATGAACGAAACAGAACAAATAGAATTAATGTACAATTTACATTTTGACGTGACAACGTCTTATAAATTGGTTTGCCGGGTGACACTTCAAGAAACTGCGTTACGCTCCGCTCACGTTATGCGCTCACAATGAGAGCGAGTGAGAGGCACGCGTCCCTTCCACTCGGCATGGTTAGCCCGCCTAAGAGCGAGAGAGACAGACATAAAAGTGAAAGGCACGCGTCCCTTCCACTGAGCACAGTTAGCCCGCCTAAGAGCGAGAGAGACAGAGACGCAAATGTATTGTGTTATTGTACGTATATTTGTATATAAATACGTATGTATGTAAAGGTAAAAATAAAATTTTGTTAATATGAAATTCAGTGCGAGATTCTTTGTATAAATTAATGTTTTAAATATAATTCTTTGTATAAATAAATGTTTTAAATTGTTACTATTATTTCATCCTTCTTCCTACTATACGAATGAATATTCACATTAAAATGATTTTACCACTCAAAGTCGTTGTCACGTAAAACTTTCGCCCGTATACCGACTTTACAGGAAACCAATTTTTTGACAGAGAATAAGTGTGTGATGTACCACGTGCGAAATTGGGCTTTATAATGTCTACATAATTCTAATATCAGTTATTTCATGCAAACTTTTGAAATTGTTGAAACTCCTTTTTTGAAACAGATGTTAAATTTAACAGGGGTTAAATCACCATATGTTATGTTTAGCCAACAATGAACTGAACAGTTTATAAGTGGGGACATATTGCGAAAGACCGTTAAACTTAATAATCGTAAAATGAATTTTAATTAGATATCTCTTATTATAATTCAGCTGTATTCCCTTAATATTTCGTTTTGCTTTACGTAACTGTATATTACAATTGCATATTTTGACCATGTACATAGTTTTTGATATATCTATAATCATATGTTTGGTAAAATACAAATAAATTATATGGATTTAATTTGTTTTAATTCACAGACGAAACGGATGAAAGAACATAGTTAATATATAAAGCATAAATGGAGAAATCGAAGGGGTTATTAAATTTGTTCCGAGCGGTCGGTTTCCGGGCGGGCCGGGCGGCGCGCGCGCCGATACCATCGCGCGTTTCGTCGCCGCTGCACATAAATCTCGCTTTGATACATTTTGGTAAGAAGCCAAGCCCGGTGCGCCGCCTGCACCGGGAGCGCTACAAAATAACATACAACGCTTTTTGTGCGAGTTATGTTGCGATCCTATTTGAGCTATTGCTTTACGTGGCTCTCGTTTTATTGGCGGCGCGCTCAAACGTGACCGGAATATATTGCGCTTTGGATAATAGGGAATTTATTTTAATGTTGCCGCCTGTATATAATTTAAATACTACATAATTGCTTAATCTATTGACCGGGGTTGATGTGACCGAGTGTTTAGCGCGTTGACTTTCCAGTGCGTTACTTACCAATGTCTTATCCTGACTATGGAAGTTTAAGTTAATTTAAGTACTCCGTCCACGCCTCGGAGAGTTCGTTAAGTTCTTGGTTCTAGACGTTGTCGCCGCATTAGTGACAATGGTCGTTAGCGATTAGTACAAGGCTTAACATCCAAGTCCTAATCGAAACATTCAACATCCCCAAGTCTTAATCTAGAAAATTTGTTTCTGCAATGAGGTGATAAGAATCTGACGCAACACCCACTTCTAGTCTTGTAGCTAAAAAGGAAATTATGAGTATACTTATTTAAATAGTGAACTCAAATAAAATGAAATATAGTTTGTCCAATTTCCTGTTAATTCGCTAATTGTTCAAAAATATTTTTGATTAACAGGAATGTCGTATATAAATAATAATGATGTATATGCTCTTTAAGATACTTGTGAAGACTTCTTTGAGCATGTAAACTTATAATTTTTACGTACGTATATACTATCTACCTATATATGAATCTTCCCATTTCTTTACATATCCATTCATAACGTTTATAGTTCTGCAAGGATTTGAGTGACCCTGCAATAGGTGCACATAAATATATTTATGTGATGTGTGATTCGATATATGTACTATAATTTTCTACCTGCAATCCATACGAATTGCTTTCGTAATAACATTGCTAATTAATCAGTAAAACTTAACGATGCCCCTCAATGAGGCCCGACGGGTTACCGGCCGTCGGCCGCACTGCAGACGCGAGTCGGCCCGGAGCATTGTTCGCGGGATTTTCACGTACACGCAAATCCGATTGTAACGGAGATCCGTCTCGAGCGGCCGAGGCATTGTATCGGCCCGACCGCGTTCATTCGCATCGAAATAAAGACATTATAATACAGATAATGCGAGCCGGCGGCCGGCCCTGTTGCATAATGAATCATGACTCTCCGATACCATCTGCGCCCGCGCCCGCCCCGCCGGCCCCGCGCCCCCCTGATACATCAGCCGCGGACGCGTCGACGGCTCCCGAACTAGGCCCGCGCTCCGCTAATTTATAACGCGGGCCGACCCCCGCAAATGATTAGATAGCCAATGATATATGGTTGATAAGTTACATCATTATATGTACAGGGATGATTTTTCTACTCGTGTTATTTCTATTGCAGACGTAATAACAAGTTGTATATAAATTAAGTAAAATATTGGACGTCGTGAACCGTGATTCATCCATTGTGCACATATGAGGAATCATCAAAAATTGTGATTGCTTATGAATACATTACACTTCATGTATAAACACGTAGATGAAAGTTTTCGAAATGGCGTTTAGTACTCATGGCTTTGGAGTAGAATGATGGATATGTTTATACCATCTCAGAAACAGATTTTTCACTTGGTAAATTCACAACATATTGCAAATGCCTTCGAAATTTTTGTATTAAGCTAATCATTACGCATAGAAAAATTTTTTATTAAAAATAAAATTCTTATAAATCGAAAGAAAAATAAACTAAATATGTTTTAGTGTGATAAAAAATACGCATTTTAAAAATGAATTTTCAATAAAAAATACAAAAAAAAAGTGAAGCAAAAACTCCATAAAACCCATAATATAATGTAAATCTCTAACCTATGAAAGGGTTTAATGTGTTATCTATATATAAGTGTCATCAGCAAAATTACGATAAATCGACCTGCACTTGCTATCTACAATTAGTATGTCCTGTTCTAATGCGATCTAAAACCATGTCGCGAGGTTCATTCGTAATCGGAATTTTTATCTTGAGTACTAGATCGAGGAAAATACGCCACAAGTTTTTATGATTTTCCAGTTTTTCGGTGTCTGTTTTCTGTAGTGCCAGAGGTCGCAATTCAGACGGAGTCTTGCAGACCCTAATACACCTTGTTTATTCGATATACCATCGGGAAGTATATTCTATCACCTCGTAAAATAACAGAGTTTCTGTAACCACCTTCCGCCTCTATCGTTATACCATGAAAACCATCTAGGACCGGAGTACTTAAAAGGACGAATGAAACGAGCCCAAACCCTAAGGGATTGTGCCGTTTTATTTTAGAATTCCTGTGGTCATTTTCCAACTATCATCAGACGGGCTCCATGTTGCCATAATATTGCCTTGTCAGCTGACTTACGAATATATACAAAATTTTAGCGCAATGAAACATCGACACGTAGGTCAAATTCAAATTTTAAGATTTTATTACAGACACATGAATGGACAAATAAAGCTGAATAAAAGCTTTGGGTAAAGCATATCCACTAAAAGTATAACATACTATTTTTTAACAATTCTTCTGTAAACGATTACTTAATGACGCGGACGGCCCGCGGGCCGGCGCCGGCCAACAGCGCGCAATTAGAGTTTTCCCTCGGCCGCTAGCGCGATAAGTTCGTTAAGTAATAAGGTTCATTTTCAAGTCGGCGACTTGGAGCCGTTCATCACGCGCGGCCCGCCCCGCCCCGCCGCAGCCGCGCCGCGCCGATCGCGCGCTCCCGTCGCGACCGTGGTGTAGCTTTGACCGTTTCGACGAAGCGAAAAGCGAGACAACTTATTAAGGGGCCTCGTTAATCGCGTGTTATGCTGCACGAGCTCGGCTCCTGAGAGTGACCCGTTCCCCGGGTAATTTATTTTCCGGTGTCGCGTGATGGCGCCGGCCGCCCGCCCACCGGACTGGAGCAGCCGGTTATCCTCGTCTATCGCCGAATTAACGTAATTTAAGGCTTATCTACGAACTGTTTATATAATTTGGTTCGGAAAACATTTCGATCGTCGTCTGTTATTATTACACGGCGAACTGTATGTATCGAGAATTCGGGGCGTTCTGCGCTCGTCGTGAAGTCACGAAAAAGCTGGCCCTGTGGCCCAGGCTACGACGGCCACTAGCTACCGGATTAATCCGTCGCGAATCATATCGGTCTATGGTGTTGATGTTGATGAATGTCGTCGCGAAGGTTGAATGCGGTCGTAAATCTCCGATAGAGGCATCGCTCTTTCGAAATTAATATGAAATCTTTCAATGGCAAATGTGATATGTAAAACCTGTGTATCTGCTACAGAATCATTTTTATATGAAATTTATGACACAGTAGACAGGTCATTTGAAAGATCTTATAATTTAAATGTCCTACCTATACATCTTAAAACGACCTTTAAACGTCTGTAACCACCATATTTAAAACAATGTATGGCTCCAAAAATAGCTTATGTCCAATATCACAAAGTTGGTCGAATAAATACTCACAGATAAATAACTTGATCATATTTGTTTTTCACTTAAGTTCCACTGTCCACCAGCTGCTCTCATTATCAGAACCTGTCCCAAGTTGAGTGCATAAAACTCGTCAAAACCAATCAAACCCGAACTCGAAGAGTTTACATGTAACCGTTGAAGAGTCTACCTCCATAGCCCATCATCAGACCCACATTACCACTGTTAAATTGTCATAATATTGTATCGTCACGGCAACTCAGGGTGTTTGTAAAGTTTTATAAAAGTCATTGTGGTAGTATTCAAAAAAACGGTCGCAAAATTTGAATATAAATATAGGGGGTGAACTTAAGTAAAACTGTTTAATAATTAAGGTAATGAAACTTATGACCGTTTGTCAGTAGGAAGTATCGAGCTTTGGCGAAAGAAGTATACTGCACAGCTTAAGTATTTATCAACATTTTATATAGACACTTTTGCCTCAAACCAGGTCTCTGATATAGTAGGTAAATAGATGAAAGAAGTCTCTCTTTGGACGATAATGACTAAGCTTTCTTACCTCCATCGGCGACATTAAAAATAAACAGTATACGCGGTGGCGACCGTCTAACGTGAGCAGTTCCGTGCGGATAGTTACCCCTAACATTAACGGGCCTTAGGTTGGCTATGATTAATAGCGGCGCGCGCCGGCCGCGGCGGGCCCGAGATCGGAATGATTATCGTGAGTCTCACGCTCCACTGATCACAGCTGAAAATTAATTTAGCTTTAAGGCGGCGGCGCACCGGCGCGGCGGGCGGCGGAGCGGCCCGCCCGCCGCGGGCCGGCTCACCCGACACCGCCGACGCTCGCTCCGCATCCCAAATTGATTTTCATTAGCTCACTAACGGACAAAGACTGGAGTCGATCGGTCTACAATACGGGCTCATTATGTCTCACGCTCTGCACTTAGGCTCGCTTTTGAAATTAGGGTATTTCAGACAATATGTGTTATAGATGGTTCAATTTGAACAAAAACTGAATCGGAACAAGTGTAACATACAGTATTTATTTCAATGTTACCTTATTTCAACAATATTTTTAAAAATCTATTATTCCAATGTATACCCTGTTTATAATCATGTATAGTGAATGAATCAAACAGATACGGTTTGAAAAAAATGAAAATATGGATACTGTATATATACAGCAACAGCAATATATTTAATACTATAGTATTAAAAGAAAATCATTAGACGAAAAAACGGAACTCTTATACAATTACTTTCGTATCTGCATGTCTATCTGTTCATCTACCACAGATTACTTTCTTCGAATTTGCGGAAAGAAACAAGTTGTGATTTGATACATATACAGAGTTAAATGTCCCTATCACCGACGTATAGAGTACATAATTTTAGAAGGAAATTAAGAATAAAAAAAACTCATGTCCATCACGTAATATATCGAACGTTGATGAAAAATTAAACTTTTTATAATTTTAAAGAAGTTTCAGTTTAAAAAATATTAAGAATTTATACAAAAACCGAACATTTCCTTTTATCTCCGAAACTACTAGTTATTATATTTCGAAAATAATGTGAAATAGAGAACAATGTTTACAGAAAATCTAAATTAGAATCCTACTTTTTTTTTATTAATTCACAGGAGAAAAAGCAAATATTAGCTGAGAGAAAATGTAATAAAATGATTGTTAATTTCACGAAGTTTGATCGGTCTAGTGGTTAATATACGAAGAACTTACATTTAAAATTCCCACCTATCAAAAACTATTTTCATTTTTTAACTTTCCGCTAAAAACATTGAAAATTTTCATACAAATGGAGAAGTTATTGCTTTCAGTCAAATTTCGAAAATCGATATTTAATGTGATGTCAACGTTTTTAGATCTCAGGAAGCTTTTTTGAATGAATATTTTCAGAAGGATTTCTCTGTGCGTGTACGTATATAAACCTTAAATATTTTTTCAACGAATTGATTTACTGGAATCGAGTTCAGGCTTTCAAAAGGACTTGACTGAACTTACATTTAGCGAAATTTTCACGTCAAGCCAATTCCTATATTTTAAGATATCTCAAAAATAGGAAAAGGTTTTCAGTCCGGTAATTTTAATGTCAAAGATGAACTTCGCTCTGGTCAACGTGTTACGTATAAAATCGATGCCATTTTAGAAAAAGTAGAGCAATATCGCCATGTTCTTAAGATAAAGCTGAAGAGCAGGAGATTGACCACAAAATAGTTTTGACCCATTTGAAAAAAGCTGGACATACAAAAAAGCTCGATATTTCGGTCACATACGAGCTCACTGAAATAAATCTTAGGAATCGTATATTCATTTGCGATTCTCTTTTGAAACGTAGTGAAACCGAAGCATTTTGGGAAAAATTGATCACTAGTGATCAAAAATGGATTACCTACTACAAGAATATGTGTAAAAGAGCATGGTCGAAAGGCAAGCAAACTCCACAGATTATAGCGAAACCCGGATAAACTCGCAATAAGCTGATGCTATGTGTATGGTGGGATTGAAAGGGTTTTATTTCGTTATGAGCTTTTACTGCCGGGGAAAACCATCAATTCGGATCTCTACAGCCTATAGTTGATGAAACTCGAGCAAGAATTAGAGAAAAAGGGGTCGGAATCAATCAACAGAAAAGTTATGGTTTTTCACTATGATAACTGCATATCACACACATTTAGTCACTCAGCAAATATTGAGAGTTTTTTAAGAAGTGTTAATGCATCCACCATGTAGCCATGACCTTGCACCTTCAGATTTTTACCTGTTTCGGTCTCTCCAGAATATTTTAAGAAGAATTAGGTTGACATCAAGAGAGGACTGTGAAAACTACTTGTCGCTGTTTTTGATCAGAAGTCTCAAAATTTCTACTACCTACAAAATGGCAACTAGTCATTGAACAAATTAACATATATATAATATCCTAATTTAATTACAATTATAAAATGTGAATAAAATCGGATGAAAAATTATCATAAATTTGTATATAAAGAAATCTTTTCCCCGACCTTATCATTTTTTATTATTATAATTCAATGTTAGTTTTCTTTTCTTATTACATTATTCATTTTTGGAATTTTTTGACAATGCTAATCTAGCTTCATGCTTTTAGCACAAATACTGTTTCAAAGCATTTTTGAATCTGTTCAGATTACGTTGCCCAGTAGATATCAGGTGATATCTTTCAATTTGTTTGTATATCACTTCACCATCAGCGTGTTAGTTTTAACGAAGTAACGTCTTATTCAATATTAATAAAGCGCATGACGAATTCTGACCACGGAGGATAGGCAACTAACCCGCTATTGTCTGTGATGTACAATTCGCTATAATTCAATTACTATAGGTCGTCACCAGGAGTCCCGGGAGGCTGGCTACCTTTGACGTACGCCCAAACCACAAATAACGAAATACCTTACAAGTATATGCTTTGAATAAAGGGTCATCGATGTCGAAGATCTACAATACTTATAATATATATACCTATATCGAATAATTTGACGAATGGTTATTTATAGTAACAATTAAAAATTGATACATACGTCCTTAATTAACTGGGCGCAGTAACGAATGCGTTCGTAACACGACACCATTTATTAATTAAATTTTAATCAATATT
Source organism: Eumeta japonica (assembly GCA_005406025.1). Classification (NCBI taxonomy): domain Eukaryota; kingdom Metazoa; phylum Arthropoda; class Insecta; order Lepidoptera; family Psychidae; genus Eumeta; species Eumeta japonica. Next base: position 501,420 of record BGZK01000270.1, read on the forward strand.
TGTAATTCTGACTCGACTGCGTTGATTACCAAAATGAAATGTTTCATCAATCGTACACTAGATTAATGTCATATTTCGTAGTTAATTCTTATGTTATTTATTTAAGACGAGGTTTAAATTCTTTTATTTGTTGAATTATTTTTATCTCATAGAAAATTATTTTTCTCGCTAATTAATTAATTACTAGTTTGCTAACTATTATAGTAGAAAAGTGTGATGGCAAAAAACGGCGATTGGCTGAGTGGTCAGCACGTCGGTTTCGAACTAATAACGTTACCGGTGCGATTCCTGATTTCTGGCGTTTCACGATCCACGGGCGAGATGACCAATGAATTTATAACCTAATTCGGATTTAACCACTGAGACCTTGTTTTTATAAAACACGCTATACTGCTAGTTCCGGGCGTGGGTGACCACTGTGGTGACCACGGTTGTTAACAGCTCCCAACCCGCACAGGCAAGCGATAAAGATTAATATTCAAGTATCGTCGCTTTGAAATAATGAGATTAAAAGATGGATGTGCTTCTACAGTGGGATGGCGATAAGCTGATATAAAAATATATAGTATAATAGCTGATATATTACTAGCTTTTGCATGCGGCTTAGTCTATGTGAATCGAAAGTACATTCCTTAATAGTTTTAGCCCCTGATGGAAAAAGGGGTGTTATAAGTTTGATCGCTCTGTGTGTGTGTCTGTGTGTCTGTGCGTGGCACCGTAGCTCTGAAACGGGTGAATCTATTTGGATGCAGTTTGTTTTTATTTGAAAGCAGGTATTCTAGCAATGGTTCTTAGATATGTTTCATCAAAATTGGTTCAGCCGTTTCAAAGTTGTCAGCTCTTCTTTTAGCTGCGGTAGAAATCTTAGACGCATAATGGGTATTTACTTTACTTGCAAACATACGTGTGACCTAAAATTTGAAACAAATGTGGTATGAAGGCTAGAATTTACACACAAACGACAAAATAATTAAGAAACTTGTAACCTTCACCCCCTAACTTCCCTAAAGGGGTTGCAGATCAGTGTATTCAACTAGGGAACTTTTCGAAGTCCTAGGAAGGTGAAATTTAGTATGACGGCTAGGATTTACACATGAAAATAAAAAAAATTAGAAATTTGACAAATTTGTAAACTATACCCCTAATCCACAAAGGGGGTTGCAAGGCTATGTAAAGGACTAGCGAACTAAGTACTTTGCAGTAATAACAACGTATTATTATTAAAATTCATTAAATTTTTAACATCCACATCTGTAAATTATGACTAACTGTAATCCTATCCCACTAATATTAAAAATGTGAAAGTTTGGATGTATGTATGTCTGTTCCTCATATCGTATTTTAAGGCGAACAAAGCCACGGGCAGCAACTAGTATTAAATATTATTGAGATAAAGCTTCCTTTTGATTCTTATTCTTTGCAATCCTTCCAACGCTGATTTATCATGATTTATTATCAGTTAAATAGTTTTCTTTGATCCAATTCACAGATTGTAACACCTTGTAAACTTTTCATACGACTCAAAGCCACATAAGAAAACATATTTTAAATAAGAGCTAAGTTAAAAATATCAAAATAAAAGTTATATTTAAAATTAAAGAAACCCAAAAAATCGAATATTTATAAAGTCAAAAAAATACCTTACGTTGAGCTATCAAATTCGATTGAGTAACACTTATAGGTATCTATATACATTAATTATAGACATTGATGGATGGTACGATAAGATTCCCTCGTTGAAATGGCGCTATAATATCGTGACGAAGCAATAACTAAATAGCTAAAAAAAATATAGGGAAATTGCAACCTCATAGTGCTCCTAGACTTAACAATCCACCTAACACCCAATGTAGGTATTTAGATTTGCAACAAAAATTTGCTCATATCGAAGGAAGTTGGTCGGAAATGCTAGTAAATTACTAGATAGTCAATCACATAAAAGTATGACTGCGTACTTTAGCGGTGCCCCGCCGCGACATTATAGCGCCATTTCAACGAGCAAACCTTATCGTACCATCCATTAATTTCTATAATATATATAGATACTTAAACGTGTTACTCAACTGAATTTGATAGCTGTTAAGGTAATTTGATAGCGATAAGGTGTTTTTTTACTTTTTAAATGTTTTTTTTTTGCGTAAGGGGTTTTTTAAATTCCTAATGTAGATGTTGATTTCATTTAGCCACTTTGAACTTCGCTTTCGTTTTTTATCTCGATTCTTGTATCGATTCTGACTTTTAACTCGATTTCATTTACTATCTCAATAGTGATTCTATTCTTAATTTTAGTCTCAATTGGTTTTTACGGAAGCCTATTACTAAGCCTACGTCGTCTGTTCGTTCTAATTTTAAATGGATGTATCTTTTCAACTTTCACAGAACTTGTATTTGTGTTATTATAGCTGAACTCTAATTAATAATAAAAAAATGAAATTGAAAGTTGAAGGAAGGTTCGCATACAAAAAGGTTTTTTTATTTGTCTTCAACCTTAAAACAGTGATAAATACAAATCTTAAATTCAGTCCAATTAAAGTGCGTATTTTAATTAATGAAAACCGCCGAAACGTGATTCGGATTTGCACTAAGGATCCCAACTGAGTGAAAAAAAAACCTGAACACATAACACAAAACTTAACGGTTAAAAATGTCTCCTACTAATCGGAAAGTAACAGGCTCGATGTTAACTGCGGGCCTGACCAATGAGTTTTTCACTTGAGTCAAAGTGAACAACTCGCTTCATGACTCGTAGAGCAACATCAATCGTCAGTTTGTATTGTATTGACGACAAAACTTTGTATTGACGACAAAGTAACGACGGCCATTGGATCTTCCAACCCGTACTTGAGCAGCGTGAAGAGTTTAAGTTTCAGGCCCCGCGGTCTGAAACCAATAGGTCATGGATGAGTATGCCTCGACAGTGGTGAGTTAAATACGACACAGGAACGTAATATAAATACATTACGTGGTGGTACGCAACTTCGAGTGCGTAAATCCGACTATCATTTGGCCGATCGCGGTCTTGTTCTTTATTGCTATCCCATTTCTATTCTCAATTCCCAGCTCGATTTATTTACGTCTCGTGATTCCAGTTTTGCTCTCCATTTTGGTATCAGTATCGCTCTTTGTTCTGATTAAGGTCTCGTCCTCGGTTTTCATTCTGGTTTCGCTTTCGCTCTCAACTTCAATCTGGCCTTTAATCCAGGTTCCGTTCTCAGTTCTGTTCGCCATTCTGATTTTAGTTCCGATATCGGTTTTGACTCCAGCCCCGCTTTAGGTCCCGGTTAGGACCAGACTATCTGTTCCGTTCCCATTATCGATATCGCTTTTAATCTTTATGTCGATTTAGGTTTTGGTATTTATGCTTCATTAACGTAATAGCACACAGTTTAATAGCTATAAATAAAAACAAACAGGCTTTTGTCAAGCTTTTATTTCACAAGTTTTAGGCATTAAAGTGTAAGTATAGAAAGACAATTTTAAAATCATGTGTCTAATCTAGTATTTTAAAGTAAATAAAAATCTAGGAGCAATCACATATTTCATAGATATAATTGCTAATACATAAATGAACAAATCATTAATTTTGTCACTGATGACGATAAAGCTTTTACAATACCATCGAATAGGGTCGTTAGTGCCATGAAATTTGTACAAGGACATTTTGTGCCCGTTAACGTCATTAACATAAATCGATTCTGAAACAAGAACCAATTAGCGATAATCACAGCATGTTTATTTTAGTACACGAGAAATGCAAATGTAAATATCAGTTGTATAGTCTGATAACAATACTTAATTTCGATGGTTGCGTTAAAAATCTTATGTAAATTCAAATTCAAAATATCTTTATTTCACAGGTTATATAATATATTTGAAATACGTCATAATTTTTTGAGAATTTACATTTTAAAGCTCGTTCGGAAGGCAGTTTTCCCTCAAGAGGAACGAGCAAGAAACTTAAGGGTAGCTCTTTTCTAATGTGCTCATACATAACCAAAACAAATACAAAACCATTAAGAACGAAACTATTATTGTAGTCAATAGTTTAATGTACTCGGAATCATACCTATTAGAAAATTGGCAGACGATTATCTATCGGCACGAGTATGCTTTGTTATATATTAATTATCGCTACATTCGAAACATTTTCAGTAACAGCGACCTCTCCAGGTCGTATCACTTTAGATAAAACGAAGTAATGGGTACTATTTTTAAGAAGATCCACTGAAGTGGATAATTTCGTTTAATACGACCGCCGTTTAAAGAGATTACCCGAGATAACCGTTGCCTCACACTTAAGGGGCGATCACGCTGATGGATTATGATTGGATAGCTGCTCTATCGGAGTACACTCACGTAAGATCATTAGTGAACTACATTATTATATTTATCACGCTACTAATATCACGAAATAAGCTCGAGTCGTCTCTCTCTCCAAAGACGAACGGCATCGAGATATATTTCGTTTGCTTCGTATAAGCGACGGTGATGTCGTACGGACGTCCGCCGTCGGCGTAGTCTTTTTTTCTATTACGGTCGTCTGTACTTTGCCCACGCACGTATAACGCCTTTGATCGTAAATCATAATAATAATATAAGAAAACAGAAACACCAGTTGAGCAATTACCGTAGGCAGGAGTCGTCCGAGCTCGCCGCGCCGCGCCGCTCGCGCCGCGTCGCCGTCGGCGTCGCCTGTGTTCTTTTTTAGAAATATTAAGTAATTATGTTGTTTGTCATATTGTAACGATCATGATGCTCGGTTTGAAAGGTTTTAATATTATAATTTTATGAGTAAACTAACCGCGCTCGGAAGTTTTAATTCGGTGTGGTACAATTTAAAAATATATACGTATTTATTGTTACCGGACGCACCACTATTAAATGTTTTGCTATGTTGATATTAACGTAATATTTTGTAATGGTGCAGAAATATGGAAAAAAAATAGAACTAAAATTGAGTTGAAGTTCTAATGCTCAAAATTGCCATTATTGATATCACGAATAGTAAGCATATTTATGCTACAAAATAAAAAAAATCGGGGTTTGGCAGTGTCATGGACACGGCTGTACATAACGGATAATATTTTCTTTGAAGTAATTATATATATAAATACAATTATTTTTGAACACTAAGAAGTCCCTCGGATTTCATGTAATTATAAAAGTAGTAGTGAAACGTGGACTAGATGCTACTAAATGTATGTTAAATAATCAATGTTCAAACATAACCGATGTCGAGTCTAGTACTGATATTTAAAATGGATTTTAAAATGCATCTTTTCGCAAATGTTCATAATTTCCTCCCCCATATAAAACTATTTTGCCAAAGAAACCATAGTCATTGAAGTATCCGTTTCTGAGAGAAATAGCTTAGAATATCTATTTACGCGTATGTCGAATTGATAACCTTAGAACACCTGGTGCATAAGTACCGGGTCGCAGCGCGCCGCGCGGCCGGACAGTGATCTCATTCGTCCAGCCGCGATCAGTCACAAACTTGCACTGATAAGAGTTCGTCACTCACCGCGACCTAATCGCGTCCGCGCTGTTCTGGCCACAATAGCAGTAAGCACAGTAAATTAACTGAGCCAGGCGGCTTGAAGTATATATCTGCTATCGATGATCGCGTCTAAACACGCTCAAACGCGCCAGGGCTGACGTCGCTACGTCAACGCTTCCCTCTAATGTAATTTAACTAAATATCTACACATGATAAAATTATTAAATAACTAAGCAAAATATTACGAAATTCAAGCATTAGCTTTTCTTATCCTTGTCTTTGTTCTATAAAGAAATATTTAAATTTAAATTAAAAAAGAAAACGGGACGAGTATGAATAAACTCCAAATTTTTGGAAGGAAATTTATTCGACAGACAGACCGACAAAGAAGGGATCCTATAAAGTATTTTTTTTATGTACAGAACTCTAAAAAATAATCAATATAAAATTTCTCGAAAACAAATTATTATTTATCAATGGTTTTAAAACAAACGATTATGTTTGTTTTAATATTTTAAATAAAATTGTAAATTGATAAATATTTTCGTCTATTGCAACTTGTTTTGTATGCTTTGTTATTGAATTTAAAAGAATAAAAAAAAAAATACACGTTTATGTGAAAATCTTACTTAAATATTCCCTTGCAAAACGTGGACAAAAAGAGGGAAAATACATATGTATAGAAAATTATTACCAAGTTTTTTTAATTTTTGTATATGCTTAATAAAGTCATCGTTTAGCAAGATTAATAAAACATTGTAAAAGAGGAATCCCTGTAATTAAATGCGCAAAAACTACTACGTGGCATATTAGAAGTTAGCGCATTAGGTTTGCGTCTATATTATTTTATATTATTGATAAGTGTATTTTCAATGATGTACTTTTGTTATGGTTACTTTGGCCAAATTGTTTTAAAAAAAAAGGAGATCATGAATATTTGCGAAAAGGTGCATGATCGGATCCATCCTATAGAAGCGATTACATAATCCATAGTATGGATGACGAAATCGTATGGACGATGAACTTTGGTCGCGCCAGTCGCAGGTAGGTGTACTGGCGCCGTCTTTGATCTGCTCGGACGCCTTTATCGCTTTACGTCCCCGGCAGACATGTAGTGCTTTATGGATATCTGTGGATTGTACTTGAGAAGCCTTAAACAAGCGTATATCATCTCTATATTTTCATTTGGCTTTTTGACGAGTATAGACCGATATTGCTTATTTATTTACATTTTTTAATTTATCTCTGTATATATTTTATAACTTTTTCTCCAAGGTATTTATACATACAATCGATAGATTTAAACAAGACCTAACGATTGAAATTCAAATGAAGATTGTAGCTTCTTCGAATCAAAATTTATACTAAAAAGAAATTTATGGCTCAGCGAAACAAAGTCAAAATATCGGCTCTTCTCCCCCCGCCGCGCGCGATGTTTCACAGTCCACACTAAACGTAACGAATTCTTTGATCCTTTAGCTATCGAGTGGTGTGATTAAGTTTTATATGTCAATGATAGATATATAGCTGCTACATCAAACTGTATCCTCCGGTTTTGTCGTCATATTTTTCTGAATTGCTTCCCACTATGGAAGCAAATTTAAAGACGTAATCACGTCAAAAAGTATTAAAGGCAAATAAGTTTCGTTTATGAAGTGGAATGCTCTCTCACTTCCCACGCGCCCTAACTTACCCACATACGTATGTAATAACGAGTAATATGTTCCAACCGAAAGTATAAGCCATATCTCACGCGTGTTACTACTTTTGCATTTTCTTCTTTTAGGAGCTCAGACTCGCGCTGGCTACAGCCACACCGCCGTGATCATAAAAATTGGAATACCTACGGCGTTCGTAAACGCAGCGAAGATATCGAAGTAGCTACAATCCTGTCGGAGATGACCCGGATCGGGGGTAATTGCATCCGAACAGAAGTATAAATCTCCCCGAAACGGGATACAGAGTATCGGCTCCATAAATTGGCCATCCATAGTTTACGGTGCACTCAGCGAGGAGAGCGCCGCGCGCCCCGCGCCCCCGCGCCCTCCGCGCGGCGCGAGCTGTTGAACCCGGCCGCGGTAACGGCGTTTGATTTATCGCGGCCGCGGCCGACGCGAGCGCGCCCGCTAACTGTTTGTTTCTTTGAATTATTTACGCCTGTAACTGATACTTTTGTGTCGCCACTTTACATGGAATAACTGGACGTAATAAAGAGAATATTAAAGCCACATGTAGTCTAATGATTCTTATTGTATTAGTTACTGTGGGCCTTTGGTTTCATAGTTCTCTGCCCATCAATTTTGTTTTTGTGAAATTCGGGCAAAAATTACGTTTTATCTCATTTTAAATGGAGACAATCACGATAGTAAGTTGTGTTCTAAGGCATATTCAGATGTTTTTTTGTACATCTAAAAGGAGGTCTAAATAAAAAGTAACGAGTAGTTTATAATAATGGTAAGTGTTAAGAGCGATTGCTTTTGAACCAAACATCACCGGATTTACCTGATCATGGGTAACTTGACTAGCAAATAAACCAATCTCAGAGTGATTTGAAGAGCACGTTGACACTTCTCTCAGGTGTTATCTCCGCATTTCTTACAACGGCCGTTAGCCCTCAACTTGCAACGGGCCCGCCTTGAGCGCTCAAACTTCAACCCCTCGATATGAAATAAAAAGATTGTGGGAATGCATGCCTCAGCAGTGGGATGAAAAAGACCTGATATACACACAAAAAAAAAAATTAAAATAAAATGGAGGCGATATAATTAGCTGATGCATCGCCTTTAAAGTTTTTACAATAATCTATTGTTTTTTTCCAAAATAAAAACGAACTATAATTTCAACGCTCCGAATAATGGCAATTTAAAATTCGGGTTAGGATTTTGACAGAAAATATTTAATATACCAAGATGCAACCGTTAGTATTCTAATACTTGAGTATACGTAAGTTTCTTACAAGTAACCAACTTCTGATGTAATATAATTGATTCTGATGAACAAGCAGGTGTCTTATTCGAATATCCATACTATTCCCATAGTTCCATAGAATATCCATAGTTTTCTATGCGTGAAATTGTCATTCGTGCCTCCACTTATATGGTGTGTAATTAGATATTTAAACATCCTTTACATTTATATTTTGCTACTTATTAAGCCTTCGAAGTCATTAATGTTGTGTTAAAGGCTGAAAAGTTTTAAAAGCTGAAAAAAAGTCAGTAATAGAATTTTATATGTGTTTTAAATGACGTTGATGTTATGTTTTTTGAATGTACACAATTTTCAATATTATTAATATAATCACCCAACGCATATTTGGGCACACAGGTGTAATGTCTACATCTGAGCCGATGTTATATTTGTCATCAAATTTGTATGGAGTGACACTATTTGATTTAAGCTTAGTGCGATTGCATATTTCTAGTCATTGCGTTTGTTAGTATAGAATAGAATTCTGGGTGCGGGAACCCGACTTTGGCCATTTTTTTATTACCTTTAATATAAACGTACTTCTTGTTTCAAAAAGGCCGAATGTAAACTTCAAAATGAATGTAGTAGTTTTGCTATTTCGTTCTCATCAAAACAAAACGTAATGGAATATAAAAATCCATGAGAGCAATTTGTGGGCTTTTGTTATCAATGAAAAAGTGGAGAACGAAAAATAATAAAATTTAAATGAAATATATTTAGTAATCAACATCATTTGACAGAATCATGAAATGGTTGTACCGGAACAATTAATATTTTAAACATTTTTATTTGTTTTTCATTTCTTAGTAGATTTCATAAAAATCTAACTATTGTATTTGTCCTCATGACGCAACTTTTGAAAAATTCTGCTGTTTTTACTTAACTCAACAAGCTGAGTCAGAAAATATATATGGTTCAAAAGTTTATTTATGTATGTATATATATACGATATAAAGCGGGGCTTTCGTCAGCACGATGGCGTCTACAATTCTTTAGAGATCTTAATGAAACTCAACATATACGTTCTATGAACAATTACAAAGGTAGAGTTTAAGCTTGAATTATTTCAAAATTTTGAAAATCCGAAAATTATATATTTCATATGAATTATATTTGAAAATAAAACGAAATCTATTTCCATTTCGTCTGCCGAATGACCTTTTTTTTATTCTTAAATACATTTGAAAAACCATCCTATAGCACATGTTGTACTAAAACTTAAGATTGTCGTACTCAATAATTTACTTAAGCACGACGATCTAAGTCTTTGCATAATTAAGTGCATTCATTTAATTCGTTTAAGTGAGTCAGTGCCGTATCGAACAGTTTTAAAACTGTCGCGGCTTACACTTTGTATTTTACTCACCGATCAGACACTCCACTTTGTCGTCTGAGCACACCGACGTAGCTTTCATTTAAACTAATGAATCATCTGTCGAATTCACCGCTGTCGCGTTCGGTGTTCGGCTGTCGGCCGTTTCGAGCGAGCGACACGCGGTTAAGTCGCGTTTTATGGCGGCGCGAGAAGTTCATAAATCGAAAGTGGAGTAATAAATGAATTCCTTGCATTCGAATGAGCCGGCGCCCGCCCCGCCCTGATTGATACCCGCGCTCCGGAATAATTCGAAGCCCGCTTTGAGATCGCAGGCTTTCGCGCCGCCTCGCTGTTTACCTCTTCTATTGCTTCACACAATAAAAATATTTAGATATATAATAATGTGCATACACAACATGATGTGAAAAATATGCCTACGTTTTTATTTGCGCAGTGTCATCTATAGTTCATGTTGTGGTAGTGTCATTGGTTGTTGAAAAATAACGACATAGTAGCAAAAGGACCCTAAATAAAGATTTTTTTGACCCTTTTGTTCTAGGGAAGACAAATTTATAGATAAAGTTTCAAGACGAAACTTTAAAAAGATATGTATAAATTCCTCACGAAAACTAATAGGACAAAATATTGATTCTCTAAAATCTCAGAGTTCTAACTTTAAATAATATAAACTCGCACCTATTTTCCAGAAGGGTAGGCTTATAGTAGATTTCCACATGCTGCTTTACCTACTTTAATAAGGAATAGAGTAAGTCCTACGTCGTATCATATTTCACCCTCACTGCCGAAGTATTCTCTACCACAATCTATTTATTTCAGACCATGAGGGCACTTTAAGTTGTCCACGATGGTCGCGCCGGGTCAGGGGTTGCCAGAGACCGTCCTCACCAATGCTGGGACAATGCTCGGAACTTTAGTATCACCGTCGCTTTCTATTTTATACATTTGTCACATTTATTCCATTTAAGATAGAGCGATCGAAATCAAAGAAATCTAGTTGGCATATCTTAATTAATAAAAATCTAACCTGCTATTTAGGTTTTAAAGTCATAATCAAGTTTGAAGTATTTTAGTCTTTTAATGGCGTCATGTTTTTTCGACCCTCTTGTTGGAGCACACTTTCCAAGAGTTCTATTGAAGTTTGATTTTTTTTAGTCTTTTCAATGCAAATGTGGGGACTTTAAAGAGCACTATCACCGAAGAGCACCAGACAGCGTTCGGTATAGTACAACCCACGAATTTACCGCTCTGATTTGCCTACGAATGGTGCGATGCGCTAATACAACGTTCCGCGACCTTTTTTTCTTCTCCCCCGTTTTCCTATTTTACGCTATTGCGACGCTTTTGTGACTAACTTCAGTGCGGCAGAGTTTCGTGTGTTGTACCGTACGCACTGCTTACATGCTCTGTGAAGTACGGAGCAGGAACTTTAAACCGATTTAAATTAAGAACTCATTCGTCAATTAGCTTATCGTTAGGAATAGAACCGGTTACCTTTTGATTATTTGGACAGCCATCACTGGTCGAATACTATCAGCTACGAATGAATGATTTTTTTTGACTTAAAATATGGCTGATACGTATTTTAAAATGATGCTGTGTAATTAGAAATCTTAAATATTGTGAATATTTCAAATCATCCTTTTCAACCATACCTTACTCGAAAGATATTACTTTTTTTAGGTGCAATCTAATGGTTACTTTTTAGAATTTTCATTATCATCGTACAGTAACATATTCAAAATCACAATATGTCTATATTGATGTAAAAATCATCGAAATCGGACGTGTCTCCACTATCTAAAAATTTGTATTTCTAAATACTTGTGTATATACAATATTCGTAATCTTTTCATGGCAAAACAAACGTACAACGACGTTCAAAACGACTGTTCCATTTGTCCAGTCTTAGTACGGAACAGAATAACGAAACAGAAAACGCTACTCTTTAGAATGTAATGCAATAGGTAGTTCTATTAATTAAAGGGCCAGTTGTCGATCGCGATTCAGTTCACATGCGAATCTAGCTCGATATAGAAGAATTAGCATTCCAGCGTGGGATACGCGCCGGAAGCCGTTCAGCGCAATCTGTACGAGATTATTTATTCGGCGAGGATTACGCGCGAACCGCGGCGGCGCGAATAGTGCGCGTAAGCCGCGGGAGAGCCGCAGCTGCGCGCGGATTTTGCAACATCGCCGCTCAAGCGGTGAACTTCGGTAATCCGCAAGGCGTGGAAACCACTACGGAACCCCCGGTTAAGACCGTATAAATGGCCGTAGCGGGTGGTTCGGTACGTTTATTGCGGTTGGCACTCACCAAACTACGTAATGCCATTATTGTTTAGGTAGATTTGTTGCTGTCGTTATTTTTGTTGTGTATTTTTGCAAACGAATCAAATATTTCATTAAATTGGATAACAAATCTACAGGCCCTATCTAGTTTTCAACGTTGATATTTTGAAATATGAAATCAGTTCTACGCTTTTCACTGAATAAAATAATATAATCAAAAATTCGACAAAAGAATTAGAAACGGGGAAAACAACCTAGATCGTAGAAATATTTTTTTTTTAATCACATTATTAATTTAAATTTAAATCATTTTATGAATATACAATTAAAGAATAATAAACAAAAAATTATAATCAATAGATATAAACAAGGAATTAACACAGTTATTACACGGTAATATACTTAGTATAAATTTTTGATAAACAGTTAATATTTATATTATTTTTCCAAACTATTCTTAGATGGGGTTCTCAATTATTAAGTATATTTTATCTGATTATTCTGTCTTGCTGCTACCGTGTTAGCAAATCATTTATAAAACTTGTATTTTAACTACATTTTATAACTATACTTTATTGGAAAAATATTAAAAAAAAACCGGCCAAGAGCATATCGGACCTCACGCTGTACCTACATGCTCTGTATAGGGTTCCGTAGCATTACTACAATTGAATTCACTACAGATGAAAAAAGCTACTTTGTTATATTTTTTAAGTTTCCCGCGCAAAGTAGGTATAAGCTCCATTGTTACCTATAACTAGAAAAACAAATAGGTATATCGTCTATTACCCTAAACTAGTGTAAACTAAAGTGCACCAGCAAAGGGCATATTTTCGTGGCACTTACATCCTTTTGGTGAGAAGCGCAGTATTTCGGCAATAACTCAAAACAATATATCGATATATGTCCAAAATAATTTTGCATATGTTTTGGTTGTACATTTAAATAATAAAGGGTGGGGGACAGTTTATGTTACTTCCGGAGCGATCATTGCCGAAAATATTCATTTAATAAAAAAAAAATGCGTGAAAGCCTTATTGTCTTAAAAGAACTGTTGAAACATGTGCCACACGTTGATGTTTGCAGAAAACTTTTTTTCAGTTTTTGTTACATACATGGAGTACCGCCCATAGAAATATTTATTTTTGTTATTGAACTACCAAACAAAGTAGCGGTTTATACAAGATATCTATACTTCAAATTTCACGGATATTCGTCTTGTAGTTAATGAGTCAAATTTCTGTGACATACGGACGAATGATGAAACCATGAGAGGTTCGTTTTTGCCACTTTGACACGGAACCCTAAAAATATACGCCGTGTTATTTTATATTTGCATAGCTGCATTACAATCAATTTAGTAGTTATTACGTTTAGTTGTAACAGACTTCATATTCATACTTTCACCTTATTGTGGTAATTTGTAAGGCCCTAAGTAATGAAATACATACGTATCTTAATTACACAAAAATTGCAGTAAATATTGCGTGGTAATCGCAATCAAGAACGTAACATACAATAAAAATAGGATTCCACAGGCACATTTAATCGATATTACGAATAAAAGGGATTGGAAGCAGGACGACATTGAAGTCGAGAGCGAGGTCAGGTCTGGAATCCACAGTAGGGGATCAACATAAGGATCGGGAGTGAGACCGGGGTCAGAGTTGAAAGCGGGATTAGGGTCAGAATCCGGAGGCAGTGCAGGCGGAACTGAAATCGAGGAATGTATCGAGATCAGGCTTATGATTGAAAGAGATACCGCGAGATATAAAAGGAATTCATTGTACGACCATAGGGGCGGAACTGCGGGCGAAAGCTAGTTCATTATGAAATGACATGTGCTCCCAATACGCCTCTTCCGTGTTTAATCTGAATGAATTCACTACCTAGCCAGGTTAATCTGAAAATAGTTGGTTAACAAGTCTAAACGTTGAATATAGCTTCAGGAACGTGTCAAAAGTTCTACCAACAATTTCGGCCGAGTGGAGCGCCTCGCCGGGCATTCCGAACGCGCTCCTAGAATTTCTCTATATATACCTATCTTAAATTTACCAGTGACTAGTCTAGATTATTTATAGTCGGTTTACCTACATTCAAATCTGAAGCAACACTGACTACTTCTAACTAATAAACTGAAATACATTGTTATTTGTTTTCAGAATACTGATCGTTAACGCGATAATGTGATTAATTGTTTAAATGAACGAAGTATCGATGCACGTGCTTATACTAATTTAGGGCGGCCAATGTTATTGATATTCAAATAGAAAATAGGAAAACAATCAATTTTAGAGGCATGGCGGTAATAAGGCGCATGTAAACATAAAGGGCTCTAGAAATATCCATTTATCACGTTCAGCCGTGGCTCGTCCTACATAACAAGCTCCTCGTATACATTAACTAAAAGCTAAAGCAAATAAACTTTTGATGACTTCAAATAAAATGTAATCAGGAAGAGACGAACCACCTACGTATCAGGGATTAATTGTGTACGCCCGTCAAACGTCAGGGAGTAGATAAGACTTATAATAAGCTGCTATGAGATGAGTAATGATCCGAGACGAAACACTTCGACTCTTATCTTGTGGACGCATTTCTGAATAAGGAATGTGCGGCGGAACGTTATTCTATACTGTGGAGAATAAATAATATATCGTCCGTCAAGGAAACAAAATCAGCTATTACCGACAAGGGTGCAGTTTGAAGTTTGGACTGCAGGCGAGGATGGTCGTTGAGTTTTAATATGGGTATAAATATTTAACCTTTGACATTAAATTTTAGCACTGTACAAATTTTGAAGAATGGTCGCGATCAACAGAATTTCGTTGACAGTTGTCGATGTGTGGGTATTGGTCTATCATAAAAACCTGTTTTTTAGGGTTCCATACTCAAAGGGTGCCAACGGGACTCTATTGCTGAAACTCCGCTGTATATCCGTCCGTCTGTCACAGGGCTCTCTATTGAATCGTGATGGCTCGACACTTGAAATTTTCACCGATTATGTATTACTGTGGTCGCTATAAGAACAAATACTAAAAATGTCATATTTGATGGGAACAGAACGCTGCCATTGGCTCCGACTATAGTGTGCGAGGATTTTAATATAGATTTACTGACGTGTGATGATAATAATTTAAAAATATTGGTTTAAAATCAAAACTACCTCAAATTGGAACTACAACAGTCAAATAGACAGTGAAATAAACAGTTACAGTTAAATAGACAACATATTCAGTAACGCTGACATAAGCGCTGGCGCATACACGACACTATACAGTTACCATAAGGCATTGTGGATACAATCTCAAATTGAGTAGTATTTGATTGACGAGAGAAAAAAATTAAAGTACTTACCAGTGTTTTGTCAAAATGATATTCACGTATGTAATAGCATTATTACTTTACAGATAACCACATACTGATATAGCACGCCTACCTATCTTATTTTTACTGATCTATTTTAAAAATATTCTACGGAGGTACGGAACCTTACATGTACGACTCCGACTCGCACTTGACTGGTTTTTTATACTTCGCACCACAAGACAGTAATAGTCGCGCGCTGCGTTTGGTTGTATATCAATCATATTTTCGATTGGACATGGCTTTGACATTCTACGTAATAGAATGTAAATGATATATACCGCAACACGACGATGCATCTTCTTACTTTAAAGGTCATGTTCATATAGATTTTGTAAAGGGCTTTGACACATTGCGTAAAAGTTTTGAGTGAATGATGTTATATATTTTCGCTACTCATTATTTACGGATCGAGAACTCTATACCGTCTGGTTTTGGAAAATATTATCTTTTGCAGAGCTGGTTTTTATTAATTTTCATAATTAACATTTATTTAAAAACTCCTTAATATTTCAATAAGTCACCAGCGAGGAAAATCAGATTTACCTTTACCACATGAATATTTTAAGTAAACTTTTTTAAGGAAATTGATTTTCAATGTGCATTCTTTTATATTCGTATAATTTTGTTTAATTAGAAAAGTTTTGACAATAAAATAAAATAAAATTTTCAAATGTGTATTTAATATTCAACCTTGTTTGTTGATGTACAACAAACAAAAATTCCTTTGCATTTAAAATCTTTTAAAACAGAAATAGATTTATGTCATTTTAGAAATAAATCTGTATACATTAGTCTGTCTCGTCTTGTTACACAGAAAGATCGGCCGACACGATCCGACCTTCCTCATGAATACGAAGAAACAATAGCATATGTAATGGGCACCATCGATAAATAAACAACGAGAAGTCATAAAAGGCTTCTATTACTGCGTTCAATTCACAGAACCGTCTCGGCCGTCGGATGTCGACACCGAGATAAGATATCGGATTACAATGAATAGTAAACGATGGCGGCGCCGATACGGGCACAACAGTCCCCGTCAATGCAGCCGACCGGATTGGGTCACGCGGTGGAGTTTATTTTAGTACATGAGCTAATGTAATATTGCTGTTGTTCCTCTCGACGGAATAGCTTTATAGAGACGCTGTCAATCAGTGATTATATCGATATGATCGTAATCCTATTCCCATATTTCGTTTTTAATCCGACGTCGAGTCCTGTTTTTGTTTCGCTCTCGCTTCTGGTTCTAAACTACAAATCAGTTTCTGCATTCGATTGCGGTCTCGGTACCGTTTCCGATTTTGATTTCGGTAGGTGACATTGTGATCCCAGGTTAGTCTCGATTGCGACATCGGTCTAAGTTTCTATCCAATTTTCGGGCCTCGTGCCTCGTTTTCGCTTAAAAAAAAAAGAACAACAGATGCCAATTTTCCGTTTTTGCGTGACCAACTTTTCGTTTTTGCGTAGTAGTAAGGCTTATTGTAGACTTACAATATTATATCGAATTTAGACGCCATTACATTTAAAAAACTAATTCATAAGCACGCTTCGAAATTAAAATCTCCCTAAAAAACAATTCATTTTCAATCTACTTTTAAGGGTAAACAGGCGCGATAAAATAGCAAAAATTAGAATACATCAACTTAATACCACTTCTAAAACGAAAAAAATTGCATAAATTTTCATTTTGGCATCCTTTGTCCGCAAGTGTGTTACTTTGTTTTAATTGACGCATCCCGCGCTCGCGCCGCCGGCGCCGGCCCGGCCGCCCCCTCGTTGCTTTCATTAAAGATACATTACGCCTTTTATTCTCGTCTAGATTGCGAACTCTCGCGCAGTCCTTTGTCTCATTTAGCATTTATTTACGGGGCGTATTCAATTTAAATACCGGTCCTTTTACGTTTTATCGTTTTAGTAATTGCTGGACTCGAGTCCTTCGGCCTTATTTGTTCGAAACTTTGTAGCTCCGCTAAAGTTCTCTCGCGCCTTTTAAACCACAGCGCACAATATTTATTTGGGGGATGTTGAATTATTATGGTAATCCGTGATCGTTTCGATCGTATAGAAATGAATTTTATATGAGTGCTTATCAAAGTTTGTAATACCTTTTAGAGACAGTTTGTCCTCGTCCGAGTTTTGGAATTCATTAGGCAAATTTTAAAGTTTGCATTTTTACGCTATCAAATTTTGTAACAACAAAAAACTATTTATTACATCCAAAATTATGAATTTATATTAATATGGATTTGATATTCAACTTTGAATGATTTTCGTAGTTGATTTTATATGTGTTGGATAAAAACCTTACATATGACATCTAGAAAATTTACGACCTGTATTGATTTCAACTTTATTTTTTTGTAGTCTTACAAACTCAATTTCTTTGTTAACTGCACCGTAATTTCCAAAATTAGATACACTAGATTTTGGATTTAAGTCTGCTCTTTGTTAGTTTATTAAATACTTTCTATAAGAGCATAAGTTTATATATATTTAAAAGAAAATGCGAATAGTAACAATCTTTTTGTGATAAAATGAAATTTTTAAAAAGCTTATGTAGTCTTCACTTTAATCGTCATAAATTGATATAGAGCGATAACTGTTACGAAATCGGTGCTTTGCTTTTGAAATAGGAATCAAAAAGTTCAAAATGTGTTAACGGACTATTTAAACAATTTAAACTAAGTCAACTTACATCACTTGCTCTGGGTCTCCTAGAGTGCGTTAAACCGTTGGTCGTAGACGGTGTTGCCGCGTTGAGGACAACGGTCATTTACAGTTCGAACCCGCACTGGGCACGCATAGCGCACTTAAGGTCCCTCGAGGTAGGGAGGGCATGCCTTTACTGGGAAAATCTACATTTTCTTTTAGATTATATTCTGTGCGACGGTCCGCATCTTACAGGTTATGGATGTTTCGAAAGAAGGTCCCATGGTACGGGGCTGAATGAGACGAGCGTATGCCTATGCGGACAGACTGACAAGATACACCGCGATTTGTGGACATGTCCTCTATGCGACAATGTCAAAAAGGCTATGTCGAGTGAGATCGACGTGATGAATGTGGACATAGTTTATTACGCGGACGCCATTAGCACTCGGGCGAGCTTGCGCAGATTTCGGGAATACGCGCGCGCCTAGCACGGATTGCGCGGCGGGCTGAAACAATAAGAAGAACGAAGAAGTGCACACTGATGAAGAACGTCTGTATTGGTTAAAGCCCTATTAAAGCAGAGTTGTGACAGTGACTAGGAAAAGATTAAAAAATGACTCGAAGAAGCACGAAGAGACCGCGGCATTAGAACTATCGGTGTCCTGCGATCGGCTCACATAACCATAGGGGGGTTGGGCCGTGGGAGGCGTATGCGGATACTATAATTCATCAAATTTCCAAACGACAACATTTCAAAATGTTATTTAATGCATATCCATGTTTTTTTTTTTCATCTAGCAGTCGGCGGCATGATCGTCTGATTAAGTACTAGCGAATACTTGAGGACTATTGGCTGCTACCGCATTTCTTGAGTAAACTTTGAATTTAAAGTTATCCCAACATCATCAACTACATACATCTTTAATGATAAGGCTAAGATCTAAGCGTTATATACACAGAGTGTGGATTTTAGTTTTCCTTCTGCACGCGGAAATTTCCGTATTCAT
Source organism: Eumeta japonica (assembly GCA_005406025.1). NCBI lineage: Eukaryota > Metazoa > Arthropoda > Insecta > Lepidoptera > Psychidae > Eumeta > Eumeta japonica. Next base: position 520,540 of record BGZK01000270.1, read on the forward strand.
ATTTTTGGCTCCCTTCAATCCCGATGGAAAAAGTGGAATATTAATAAATCTGACATCTTTATCGGTGTTTTTATATTTGTGAATATTTGTTGTGGATTGAGGGCTAAGATACATAAATAGTAGATTTTTAACAATTATTTTAAATAATAAGATTAAAGCATTATATTATTTTTGTTCATACAAAATTAGTTAATTCGATTTGTGTTTGGTAATTTCTCCAAAACTATTAGTAGATATTGAATAATACATTCTGTACTTTATGTTTTTGTTAAACGTTATTGATGCTTTCCCGTTTCTACCTGTCATTCACCTAACGTATCCACAACTTTCAAATCTTCTTAGTTTTGACTTAGTAAATTTCGAAAACGCTTTACTGCATGAGCGTGTCGTGTGCATTGTGTAGGAATTTTCTTGGGTCCTATCTGAATATGTTATATACTATTCTATTTAATATTTTAGTAAATTTTATGAATCATATAATGTATATTTTTTAAAATGCCTTTTAATAGTGATGTATACCCAATAGTATACCCCATTAACTTAGATCATTTAGAGGCACGTGTTGTTTTGAATTAAAAAAAAAAAGAAATTCACCAGTGTTTTTTCATCAAAAGGAAGCTTTCTAAGGAGCGCCGCAAAAAATTAATTTTTAACGACCATCCTAATAATTATATATTAAAAACGTTCGCATTTGAATCTGATTCTACTGTTCTCTATTTCTATTATGTTCACAAATTGAAGTTTGCGAATGAAGCTTGCTGAGTAATAATAACTGCTTCATTCAATATATTTTTCTCACTGATTTTGATGACCAACTTCTTGGTGTCAATAATTTGCCGATAATGTGTATTTGGTTACATTCTAAAATTGTATCAGCTTTTTTACTAACGTATCAAGAGAAGTTTAACTTCGACATCAAAACAGTTATCGATGTGACTGTGCGTTTTCACTTAGACTTTAGATAAATACATGCATTACTTTGTTTTTGTACGTGGGCCGTACGGTCGGTCCGTTCACGCCGCGACGTCTCGAAGATATTTTCGATCTCGGCTTTCTTAAAATACGAGCGGGCGAACACGAATCTGTAGGGCTGTAATTAAAACTTAAACTCCTATTACGACGCCCGCGGTAGCGGGCGCCGCGAGCGCCCGCGGCGGGCCGCGCCGCCTCAGCACGCCCGCGCCGTCGCGGCCACGTCGGCTAAAACTCCGCTAAGATTTGTGTATCCCCCCGCTTTCCGATGAGGAAAGCTCTTCAATTTACTTTATAATCAACGGAGCACGCAGCGCTGGTATATACCTACGAGTAGAATATATACCCATTCGGTTTCCGTCTTTCGTTTACCAAAAAAAAAAAAAAAAATTCTCAAGAGTCGACACAAACTGTTTAATTTACAAATTGTTTCAATATATCTTATTGTATATAATATTCGGATTTATGACGGAAGTCAGGGCTGGTCGAAATGTTCTACTGTCGAGACTTTCAGATACGATTTTATGAGAGCATACAGGTACTTTGCTTTTACATTCAGTGTATGCTTTTTTGACAAACATAAAAACGGCCGATTCCGTTTACCTGAAATAAGAAGTCATGAAGGAAGAAGGGTTAACGATTTTTTGTGTGACATAAATATTCAATAAAATTAATTTATATATATAATTCTACCGTTTTTAATACCTTTTAAATTCTACGGGAAATAAATAAAAGCTTTTCTTATTGTTGTCATTCGGAACTCTATATGTGGGTGCATTACATTCGAATCATAAACGTCACATAGACAGTGACGCAAACAACACGCCCCGACTTCTATCTTATTTTCCAGCGTTTTGCGCTTGTTGAATTTCACGGACAGGTTCGACTCGATTCACGTTTCCGCTCCTCTATGCTCGCTCTTGTTCTTTTAACAATGACATCACTCGAAGGCTTCTCCTGTACAGTTTGTGTTGTTGCAAGTGGCGGTACTTTTCAAAATTGCCAGATTATTAAACTGAATAACTCACCTACGTTACAGTTTATCAAAGCCATTGTGCTGTACGTTTCTTTAGCCATGGATGTTTATTTTACTGAAAAGATAAATAGAGGCAGTTGTAAATGGGCGTACAACGTTCCCACTTTCCGGTTTCAATTCTGTTCTCGCCGCTGCCGCAACTTCCTTTGCCCTGTACTTGCGGCGCATATGGACATTATTTTTCTAGTTTTTTTACTTTTGTTATCTCAGCCGGTTCTTCTGTTTGCTTGTCACGGTGTCGTTGGCCTGCACTCTCACGTGGCAAGAAGTCGTTTCTTATACAAAATTTTGTCACGGGAAATAAAATGTTAGATAATTAAACTTATAATATATTATAATGTGGTAATTTTTTTAATAATCATATAATATAAACTTATGCCTATTTCCCAGAAGGGTGGGCAGAGACATAGATTGTAACATGTAAATCAGTGATCAGACTAAGGCGACTCTTGCCGACTTTTCCATCACACACATTCGCTTATAGATTTGTCTTGTCAACCTACTTTCATTCATCGTCTCCAGATGGCCAAATTACCGCAACATACTTTATTTTACTCTAGTCAATAAATCTTTTAAACCACACCGCTCTCGACATCACTTTTTCTGTATATCTATCTTTCTCTTGGTATCTTTTCTTAAAGATACTTCACACGTTTACGCAGAGATTGCATCTCCACTACATCCATTTTTATACTGGCATACCCAACCCCATTATGAATAGCCAAATGCGTTTGTCGTGAGACACTTTTGCTTTTAATAATAGCAAGCAAGGCCCTATTCACTTTATTTAAATGCAAAAATCTCACTTTAAGCGAAAGTGCTACTTTAGATTAAAGCTAGACTTTTGTTGTCGAGTCTATAAGGTAAGTTTTGATGTTATGTATTTATTTTTATTTTCTTAAATACTTCCAGCTAGCGCACTGGATGCTTCTTTATCGTGGAATAATTCAGGCACAATTCCGACTCGGTGAAACAGGTTTTGCAAAAACGTTCAGTCACATTCATAGGACCGGTCGCGCAACAATCTATGCGAATACTGCCATAAACTACCGTTTTCAAAGAGATCGTTTAGAAATATTGTTAGTAATTTTTTGTAAGTTTTAGGTGTAATATTCGTTTAAAGCTATTGATTATTAAAAAAATCCAGTCAAGTGAGAGTTGGACTCATATACAGAATAGGGTTCTGTGCTATAAATATTCGCTTCACTTACATGTTTTACTTAAATTTGACCTAAATTTCTTTATAGTAGTTAAAATAAAAAAAGCTTCACAAAATAAAAAAAAATGTGATACGAAAGTTATAGGCAGTACACTAGAAATTTAACCTAAGACATTCATAAGTCGGCTACCGGACTGACCACTAAACCAATCGGATTTATTGTTAGGTCACGGTAAAATGAAGTAACAAGACTATAGGTTTAGATTTTTGCTTAGGTTTTCCTTTAAACTATGATCAAAGTCTTGTATACTGTATTGTTTTCAAAATTTGAGGCTTAGTAATGTCTGAGATAGGGTAATGAGCAAATTTAGAATTTTTTTTTTAAAGTCTTTTAAACTAAGCGTGTTAAAAATGTGCAAATTTACAATTCATATAATAAACTGTGATAAATCATGTGATGATTTACATGACGTATCATGTGAATTCGCTCTTAAAATTAATCTTTAAAATCAAAATTTGTTTAGGTGTTTACATTATATGTACGCAAAATTCCAACTTTTTTCATTTAGGAAATTTTGGGAAGATAGACTTCGACAAACGGCCAGACAGACAGACACAAGAGTATTCCTATAAGTGCTCCGGTTTTTCATCGAATGCATGGAACCCTAAAAATACTGAAGTCATTGATTTTTATGTACGTAGTAAACGTTAGTACGCGTATAGTCGGGTCGAAGCGCTAGCCGCTATTCTAGGAGCGCTTATTTAACGCTTCTTGAAGATTAAAACCTCAGTGCGCACCGGCGCGGCGGAGAAGGCGCGCGACGGTTGCTGGCTAATTAAAACTCGGGCACGCGGCGGCGAGACACCGCCGTTCCTGCGGGGGACGGCAGGGGCGGTGCCTCCCCCGCGCGCCCGCTTATTGCCCCTCCCAACTCGCCCTCCGCCGCTCACTGCATCAGCTCGCCTCTCTAACGTGAATACGAACAAACGCGAGAGATGACTCTATGACATTTTACTTCACAACGCTCTAAATGAGGAAAAAGCGCATGTGAGTCCTCAGGGATAAAGTTTGAATTGAAGCTACAGAGTATACACTCTAATTATAGAGATTCTACAGAGTCTAGAATAGAAGAGATATTACGTTTGAAGTTGTTTAGTTTTTGGACGTTCAAAATTTGAATGATATGCTGTATTATTTCGGTGTTTTAGTGCCCGGCCTTAGGACGAGATTTAGGGAAATTTGCAATTGAATTCATGTCAGTGTACATATAGCATCGATTCCGAAAAGGGGGTGCTTGTAAAATCTATGCATTAATTGCACCCTACATGCTTATGTCTTCAACAATTGAACTAAAAGGACGCAGGGAGATAAGTATTGAACACGAAAAAAGGATTCCAATCTGGACAGTACATATTGAAAATCAGCCAAGTGCGTTGTGATAGGTAGTCATTCTAATGTTATTTCCAACTTCATCTATGCGTCTATGCTTTGACAGTTATATTTTTAACATACTACTTGAAAGGAGGTAGTTTTATTAGTTTGTATTTGCATCTTATTTGCTTGACTGTAACATTGTAGCTGAAATACAATAGATGATTCGACCATAATTATCTTAAACCGGCTGTGGTTAAAAAAAGAAAATGTAAAAAGCAAACTTTCGTACAAATTCGATCGAAAATTACATACATGACGTTGTTGGTTATGTAAAACCATGTGAAATTGTGGAAATATCAATTCCACATCGTCGATACCTCCCGGTCTCGTTATTAGCCGTTAAACCGTGAACTCAATTAATATGTTCGTAAAATCAAACAAAACCCCTCTTCTGAGTCTGCATCTTGTAACTGGCAACTACGAAACCTTGATCCGTTTTATTTCAGTATACAAACTTGACGTCGTTTTGTGGTTTTTCGAATAATTATAGAAAAAAATCCGAATGAAATAATCTTTCGTCGACGTAAATTGGCTTGGTCATCTGGATCTATTTATGCAATCGCCATACTATCTGAAAACTTACTGTGTGCGCTGATTCATGATAAATTGATTGATGTGAACTTCACATTTCTGAGTAATAGTAGTCTATTCTTAAGCGCTGAATTGATCAATATTGTTAATTTACAGTAAATGAAATGATTATTTTCTATTTTTTTTAAAATATTAATAAGGTACTGTGAAATGTACTCGTAAAATTTGCTGATTAGAACACACAATCAAAGTATTATTATAATGACGTAAAATTTACATATTGTTAAAAGATTAAATATAATATTTTACACCGGGACTTATTCTTTTAGAATTTCGTACTATAAGTACAGTAATATTAACAATTAACAAAAAACAAGCTATTAACAAATAATTAAAAAAAATAATAATTAAAATGTCTTTTTTGCTTATGTAGGTAATTGGTACTAATTATTGAATATTTTGCATATGTTAGTTGTAATAATTTGAGTTAGTAGTAGAGAAATTCAACTAAACGCTATCATTATTTATACAACACAAATAATGAGACATGTTAGATAAATGTTGGGGTCGAATACGTAAACAAACGAAATGCGTAGGAATAACTAAAATATTTCTTCAATAATTGATTATTATGTTGACGTTAATAAACATTTTAAAAACCATCCATGCAACGGTCGGTTGGTTGTATATCAAATTATTTGTCATAAGTGCATTAATAACGAGCAGTGTACTCATTCGTTGTCGAGGACGGGACCGGTATCAGAACCAAAAGCGGAATCGATATTGGAATAGACAGTAGAGCCGGAACTTAAACTGAGATCCAAACTGAGAGATCGAAATTAGGATTGATAGGTTTAGAACTAGGCTAGAATAGGATCGATAAAAAAAATATAATACAAAGGAATTAATTCTATATCCATGCGGACGAAATCAAAGGCTCTACTTAGTTTTTCCATAAATATCTGAGTAGGTTGCATTTGGCTTTTCGCTGTTTAAATCTAGCTAGTCCGTGACTTTCCCATTTATTTGTTTGCGTATTTATTATATATATATTGAAATTTTTTTTATGTTGCTGCATTCTAAACGCTCTCCGGTAACAGAAAGTTAAAATATGTTTTATCGCAGTATCTTCACAAACTGACAACACAGAGTTTGGCTCGAAAATACATCGCCTTTTCTAATTCGTTCTGCGCGTACATTCATCCAAACCCACTTTAGTCTTAGCACTTAAAGCGTGTGCCATTAAGTACTCCTTTGTTCTGTTTTTAGTCTTTTATTCAGGAAACGTGTTTAACCTACCAGTTTACATTAAAATAAAAAAAAAACAAAAGCAATGATGATCACATTTATTATTTATTAATAATTTAGGTTTATTAGAAATTTTCAATTTACCTATCTTTTAATGCTGTTTTTCTCATATCTGAAATATAAGATACCAAAATTTTACCTTTTTTAGGTACGACATTGACCTGATGACTTCAAAAAGTCTCAGTCTAATGGCTGAAAACAACGTTTGAAGTAATGCGTTAAAATGTTTTTTTTTAAATATTATCCGCCTTTCTGCAACTAACTTAACGGACAATCTGCAATTTTAAAATCGGCTAATTGCGAGGCGTACTCGTGTAATGAGCATAGTATAATATATGGATATGGAAAGAATAATTCGGTAGAGACTTGACGAGTGAAAAAAGTAAAGTTAAAAGTTAATGTAGGAAATATGCTATATCCCTTTATAGCTTTATTCAGCATAATTAGCAATTATTATCTTTTGCTATTTGGCCTTAGTAGCATTTTATTGTTCGTATTAGGATTCATGCTAATACCACATACAATCTGAACAAAAAAATCGTTAACTATCTGACACGACTGCCTGCGACAGGTCGACGGACAGACGAATTCAGTTTCGCAACTTTTAAGTACAGAACCCTATTAAAAGCGCCCTTCGTTATATTGCTCCAGTGCTTGTAAGGCATG